>JAJOZX010004290.1:12500-300000 GCA_023014485.1 Bathynomus jamesi
TAAACATGTTTAAAAATCCATTAGACGCATATGTTGATAGATTGGGTATAGTTTAAGGTAGTAAAATTAAGGCTTTGTGGTGATAGATCCCACAGCTCAACACACGTGTTGTGGGATATAGGGAGGCAACATCTTGGGTTAGGGGATACTCTCTGTCCTTACACACCCCATTTAATGAGATTCCACTGCCGAGCGGTGACCCCATGGAACTGTGAGGTATTGAAAAACTCATGATTTTCACCTGCCCCACAAACACCTTTAAATGGGAGACCCAAAATGGGTGCACACACATTTCTACATTATTGTACAGTCTTTACAGCCACACCTACATCTTTCCTCCTAAGTATGTATATTGTAATGTATATGGTTGTAAATTTTGACTTGGTCCGCAATCGATATGGACCGTGACTTATTTTTCGTTGGGCAAGGTACTAGTATTAATGGATACCGTAATGAAATTGACTGCATTCTTTGGATCTGATATATTTGCATGTCGGTTATAAATAGATATAGAGTGTAACATATTTGTGGATAGTAGTCTATTATGACTTGATCCTCTGGATCCAGAGATTCTATCTTTAGTTTTAAATCGATAATTATTTAGTTTTTAATTGATATTTATTTAGTTTTGTAAAAATTGGTGGTTGCGAATGTACAGGCAGTTGTTACATAAATTTCTTATGTTCTTGTGGTTCGGAACCCACCTAAAATTGTAGGTCCCCACCGCCACCACGGAGGACATATACATTATACAATACACAATTACGAACACAGTTAGGTAGACCAGCCACGAGCGGATCCTAGGGTCTTTGTTGGTCTGTAACATTATAACATTATAACATTATATATATATATATATATATATATATATATGTGTGTGTGTGTGTGTGTGTGTGTGTGTACATACAGTATATATATATATATATATATATATATATATATATATATATATATATATATATCAAAGCTATTGACTTCTCTTTAGGGAAACGGAGCTTACAGATGAACAGAAGGACCAACACAACGGCAAACATTTTCATTTATTTTTTGTACTTCAGACGTTTCGATAAATCTTTTGTCATCATCAGTGAATTAAGTCTTAAAACCTTAAAACAAAGTAAAAAGTGAAAATTACATCAATACAATATTAAAACCATTAAAATTAAAACCTTAAAACAAAATGAAAATTGCATCAATACAAAATTAAAATCATTAAATTTTCATCACTACAAAAATTAAAATTAAATTAAATTACCTCAATAGGTAAATACACAATGTTTACGTCAACCTCCATACTTGGCAAAGCCTAAGAGAAAACTGTATGGTCCCTCAGTAGCCCTCCACAATCCGCAATTAGAAACCATAGTAATGAAAACAACCATCCCCTTCACAAAACTCAGTTTGAAATTTTAACTAGATCCAATAACCTCAGAACTCCGAATTTTAGAATCTTTGTACATCTATAGAAACAAACCCTCCATTAACAATAATAGTTCATCCTACAAATTACAGCTCTTTTAACTAACCAACCTATTCACATAGACATACTTTCTAATCCTCTGACCGTACAGTTTTTTTTTAGGCTTTGCCAAGTATGGAGGTTGATGTAAACATTGTGTATTTACCTATTGAGGTAATTTAATTTAATTTTAATTTTTGTAGTGATGAAATTTTAATGATTTTAATTTTGTATTGATGCAATTTTCATTTTGTTTTAAGGTTTTAATTTTAATGGTTTTAATATTGTATTGATGTAATTTTCACTTTTTACTTTTGTTTTAAGGTTTTAAGACTTAATTCACTGATGATGACAAAAGATTTGTCGAAACGTCTGAAGTACAAAAAAAAAAAAAAATGAAAATGTTTGCCGTTGTGTTGGTCCTTCTGTTCATATATATATATATAATATATATATATATATTATATATATATATATATATATATATATGCTGTATATATATATATATTTTTTTTTTTTTTTTTTTTAGTTCGGGAAGAACCGATTCGCCTCTATTTAAAGGGCATATCTCAGCGGAAAAACAAAGAAAAAGTGAGAGGAAAGACAGAGGAAAAAGAAAGGGTGGAGGGGACAGTCGAAGTGGAAAAAGACCAAGGATGACAAGGACTGCAGGGTCGAGCCCCATCATCCTTGGGTGCTAGGGCCGGGAGGGCGCACGTGAAACCTCCAGGAACAAGCACGTACAAACGAGCACAAAGAGCACTCAAGAGCACGAGCTTAGAACCCCCTTGCGGGGATATATATATATATATATATATATATATATATATGCTGTATATATATATATATATATATATGCTGTGTATATATATATATATATATATATATATTATATATATTATATATACTGTATATATATATACATAAATATATATATATATATATATATATACATATATACTGTGTATATATATATGGAGTGGTAGGCACCGTTAACCAAAAAGTTAACTTCGATAACGATAATCCGTTAACCCCAATTTTTAACCCCGATAACGATAATCCGATAATTTTACTACAAAGTTAACGGAAGTTAACGATAATCCGTTAACGATAACTATTTCTTTACTAACATTTAAAAAAATTAAGGAAAAAAGCTTTAAACCGCATAGAAAATGTTTATTTATGCAAAATCCAACAATAAATAGGTATTTAACTATTTTTATCAAGTTTTGCAACTTTTGCTTAATAACTTTTTTTTTTATTTTTAATAAAAAATGTACTGATTACATGTTTTGAAACCCTTGTAACCACTAACCATTAACTAAATTTTAATTTACCAGAGAATTATTATGGCGTGAACTGAAAGGTAAAATTAAATTTAAGGCACATTTATTAAAGACTATGACACAATGTGCTGGTTGCCCTTCAGAAAGACCAACTTCTCAAAGTTAGGCCCAACTGCCAGTCTTGACCTCTTGGGCCTCAGGATGTCCTTGCCGAGAGAGAAGAGCCGTTCCACTGCGGTAGAGGACGGAATTGGCAGACTGAATTTATGACGGTTTGAATTCATTCGCGGAGCGGTGATCTTCCGTGAATGACTCCTCGCAGTTAACGTGTTAACGGACTTTAACAGACTAAATATCGAGTTATCGGAAGTTAACTGGTCCGATAACGATAAATGGAAATTAACTTCCGTTAATAGTCCGTTAAAAAAAGTTAACTTCGTTAATTACCTGTTATCGGATTAACGCTTTAGTGCCCAACACTGTATATATATATATATATATATATATATATATATATAATATATATATATATATATATATATATATATATATATATATATATATAAGCAAACAACCACAGGGAAAAGGAAAAGGAAACACGAAGTCCGAGCGCTTTCGTGATATATTCACATCTCCTTGAAGATGTGAATATATCACGAAAGCGCTCGGAATTCGTGTTTCCTTTTCCTTTTCCCTGTGGTTGTTTGCTTATTAATAAGATCACGTGTTATTCTGGGATTTTAGTGCATATATACAGGGTGTTTGAAAACTTTCTGTACAAATTGTAATGGGGGATAGGCACTTTCCACTGGAAAGTCCTTTCACCACTTTACCCTTCTTTTCTCACCTTTTTCCTTTCGCGTCTAACTTTGTGTTTGTCTACTACAAGAGAGGTATTTTTTTGTGAACTATTCCCATATCCTGGATTACAGAGATGGCGATAGCAGCTGCAGCACGATCGGAAACACCATAACGATCACAAGTTCTAGCAAGCATAGGAGTACTAATTCTCATTTGGCAGGGCCTAATTAAGGACTTGCTACTTGTTTTCATAAAAACCTCTAATTCAGAACTAGAAAATTCGGAATTTGCTTCCGATTCTGATAAAGGATAGTCCTGATTCAAGTGTGCCGTACTAGTGCTTGCTTCGCTATCCAGGGGTCTTTTCTGGCTAGCTAATTTGCGTTCATTACGCTTATTCAGAACTTTTGTCAGTATTTTATCCACTCCCCCAATATACATTTTTCGTTGTGTTCGCTGGTCTTCTAGAAATTTTCTTTCAGCAATAGGAACTCTTAGAGACTTATCGCAATGACATAATTTTGAGCTACACTGGCAATTTCAGCGACTTTCGGTTCAGCACTAGATGACAATTGTTTAAATTCCATCCTTATATGGTGATAATGGCAAATAACATTTCTGATTGTTGGAAGAACATTAAGTGTAAAGGGGATTGGTTTAAAATCTGATATTTGACTGATTGCTGATAACTTTTTCCGTTCAACTTTTCTTGTAGAAACCATGATGACCATCTAAATTAAAAAAAAATACTGAACCACTGGAGTAAAGATACTAGACGCACTCACTCAAAAGAAAACGTCTCACACTGAGTCTATTTACTATGAATTATTGCCAGAACTTGTCCTGAAAACAGAGTTGCCAACCAGATTATTATTTTTTAATTAAATTATTTCAATTAAATTATTTTAATTTTAATTATATGGAGCTCTTCCAGTAAAAATGGATTATGAGCAGATCTTATTGAGAGTAATAAATACTTATTACTACTGAATATTTCAAGTGGCTTGCGGAACCTCTAAATGACTATGAATTGTATTGATTTTTTTAATAGTCATTATATGCATCAATACACAACATTTGTACACATGTTTTAATTGATACGTAAATATTTTTATTTTCACTCCACCCTACTGCAGGTGTCTGTAAAACAAGCTAACAAAAATTTCAAAGAAATTGAATACGGATATGGATGTAGTGGCCTACGGATCACCCATTTGATTTGGCCAAGAAAGTAGGCTTAATATAATTTATGAATTAAATTGAAATGAATAAGTTTGGGTCACCAGCTTGGGCCTACAGCCCAAATATACAATATTCAATAAGGAGAGAGAAATTACTTTGGTGTTTTGTGTTTAATTAGGAAAATAATTAAATTATTTGTTCACAGTGATTAACAATTCTATAACGGTATTTATGCTATGTTAAAGATGATTGATTAATAGCAATAAGAAATGGTTATACAGTCTAATTGTTAAGTAAATACACTAATTCAGGTAGGCTAATGAGATATGCAGAGGTCAAAACAGAATAAGTATTTAAGCCAATAATAACTGAAATAATGAAAGTACGGTATGGCTTAGTAAATGGATCAGGTCAGTAAAAATGAAATGCATAAAAAAGCACATAAACCATCGGATGCAAAATAAGTAAGTTATATGAATGAACACGATAACAAAGTGATGCAAAACTACGGCATTGGTACAACACTTGAATAGGCCTACTGCGGTCTCAACGAGAACATTAGTTTGAACTGTATTGAAAGCACTTTAAGGGCCTACGCGATTAGGCAGAGCTTGTGGACTTTTCAGCCTTGAATCCTGAAGAGTCTAGCACGACGTAACAAAACACTGTAGACCGAATGAGGTCCGACAAGAGGCTTACCGACCTGCGATTTCAAAGGAGATAACTATGAAGGCTGACGAAACCTACGTGAAGGTTTACCGTACTGCGTTTCGCCGTAGATAGCTCTAAAGACTGACGAGGGCCTACGTGAAGGTTGACCGTATTGCGTTTCGCCGTAGGAACTGCTGAGGGTCCGTTGATGAACTTGTTGAAAGGGTGCCTATCGAAGGGTGCCGGTAGAGTGATGTTTGCTTCCGGCGGGATGAAATTGTAGGTCGCCTCAAGTGTTGATTCGCTACGTGTATGGTTGAGGTGTTGCTTGAAGGACTGATGCCGGCTGAGGTCGAAGCGGCACTACGTGAAAGGAGAGATCCACGAGGAGGAGTAACGAGCAGAGTGAGGGCGAGTTTAGTGAACTATGGCTTATATATGCTCGGAAGACGCTAACTTTTCTCGGGCCTTTTTGGGAAAAAAAAAAACCAAGCATCCTTTTGTTTCTTTCCTTGAAAACCACGTGTTTTTCGATTTTTGATGTTTCCCAGATGTTTGCGAACGGCGAGGAAAGGAATTTATCTGATTGGCCTCTACATGGATGTTCTTTTAACTAGACGAACACAGGGTATTGTTACTTTCAGTGGTGATGAACCACATACGAAAGTCTCGTCAGTACTTTGACCGGCTATTTGTTTGACAATACTGCTACAAACTGCTCGTACCCTGAAATAGGCGTGTGGACGGAATGGTGCTCAATGTGAAGAGGTGTTTGACTTTTCATACTTTCACTTAAATGTGAAGGCATCGATGATTAAATATACATATTAGGGTGTGTCAATTTTTGGGGTGAAATGACTAAATTGAAAATCATGTGATTTGGTAGCAATTTAATGTAATCATTTGGCGTACAAAATAATATCCTTGCTTCAAAAACAATAAAAAATAACTCCTACCTACATCAATTTTAATTAAAAAATTCCATTTTTTCGTAAATTCGTAACAAAATAACAAATGTGCGCAAACATCCTATCAACATTTAAAGTGGCAATAAGATATCATTCAGAGTCTTTATTTGAAAGTAACCAATGCAGTCATGTCCTTTTTGCTGCGGTTCCTTGATATCAGCATTCGACTTGCTACTTGCGCTTTGATGTAGCCTTCTCGCCTCTCGTGACTGTAAACTTGACTAGCTGCTTCTGTGACCATTTTCACACATTTCTCCACACTCTGAGTGTGAGAAGGCCACTTTGGCAGTTGCATTGGGGCCTCTTTAAGTTGTGTTAAATCTTTGTTTGTTATACATGTTGTCAGTGGTGGCTCCAAAACTTCCGAACTCAAGTTAACTAATTCTGACAATTTCGTGGCATTGACGTTTATTGGAGGTACCTTCCTTGTCTGAACAGAGCAGTCTCCCAGCTGGTCATCATCTAGTGATGTTCCTCTAAGCTTTAGAATGATTTCCACAGCCTCAGTTCGCTCTTTGGTACATTGGCTGCAGAGTATTGCTTGCAAAACTGCCTCTGGCCTAGCATACCAAGCGGACCTTCTCACCACAGGTAACACGATGTCCACCACTACTTTCCTTTGGGTTCACAGTAGCTGTAATTGAAACAAGATGTGATTGGGCCCCTCCATCCACATTGGATTAAGTTTTACATTGAACCAGTGAGGAAGATAAAACCCAATAATAAATTCAACAATCAACATCAAATTCTGTAGCATTTTGCCCTTCAGTGCATGTTTGGAAACCCAAATCCTGCAGAAACGAATCGCTGTAGTTAACCAACGACTGTGACTTACGGGTCCAATCTCCAAGAGAGCCAGATTTTGAGGCAACTCTCCTGATCTGATTGCTTGAACAATACGATAAGCGTAAGATTGATCCGTGCTGAGGTCTTTGATAACTTCTTCAGACAACACTGGAAGGGGAGGGCCTACTTCGACCTTTGGAAATTTTGTATTTATTTCTAATTCCGTTGCTTCATCTAGCATGTTGCCAAGGGGGCCTGACCACTTGTTGTTGCTCTTTGTAGGACCATCAAGTTCCTGGATGAGACGACGAAGAGGTAGTTCCCCTGTGTGCAAATCACATACAATCCAAACAAGCCTTCTTCCAAGTTTTTTCTCTAAATGCGTCATAACACCGCCCTGCCATCCAGTGTTCACCGCAGTTGAGTCTCCACCAACGGCCTGCAGTGAACTGTCAAGTCTTCTTTCTTGAAGCCAACATATTATTTGATCAGCAATTGCCTCTGCATGTTTCTTGCCTTCTACTTCTGCTTCAGAAACAATGTGAAACAAATAGCGGCCACCAGGTTCGGAACACACAGAGTAGTGTTCTTCTTTGATGAGACCGGGAAACTTTCTGTCCATTCCCTCTACCTCTAGGAGAACTTTTGTGTCATCTCTTCTTCCATCAAACAAAATGCAAGAGAGACCTTCCTCCTTCAAATCTTTTTCATGCTGATCAGATATTTCCTTCATTATTTTTTCTTGTGCTTTTCTTATCTTATTATGATCTATCACTAAGGATGTATCCTCTCTGCTGATGAGGCCTGCATCTATCCAAGCGGCAGTGGCAATCTCTGCAGTCTCTCGTAGCCCCGTATGGTGGCGAATACTGGCAAGGGCAATGTTTGAGATTGTCTTTAGTTTTCTATTTCATTCTCTTCGGCGAAGGTTCAGATGGCATTTTGGAGCTATCATCTGATGTTGCTTCTTTCTGTTCATCTGAAGAGCTTTCAAAGAAGTGTGAAACCTCTTGATAGAGCTCTTCATCTCTTAGGGTGGCTTCTTCACTCTTCTTTTTCTTCCTTTCTTCCCTCTCTCGGATTTTCCCTTTTTTCTTAGCAATAACAATCTGTGTTTTGGTTTCTGAATAATCTGCCGAACCAATCTGCATACTTCCTTAGCCTCCTGCCTTTGTTCTCTGCGCCTTTATGAAAGCCAGCTCCAAAACAGGGATCTTCTTCTCACGAGGACAACGACAATCAATGTGATGGTGAGGTTCTCTTCTGCATGAGGGAGAACAATTGGCTTCAGAACACAACTCTATGGGACACTGGCAGTTAAAAATTTCAAGAAGAGTATCAAGTGTGCATAAATTTATTTTTCTTTGCTAGTTTTCCTTTACCAAGTGATGTCTCAACTGCTTTGTGCCACAGCTTTGTTAATTTTAGCTTAATAGTTCTATACTGATTGAGTACAGGTGGTTTGAATAACACATTAGCTTTTTTCCACTGATGCAGAAGAGGGGGAATCATGTCCCTTATGAGCTCTTTCTCTGTGTAGTTCCTTCTATCCTTTGTATTTTGTTCACGAAGGAGTAACCCTAGTCTCAGCATGTCTCGCACTGTTGGTAGTTCTGATACAGGAAGCTCCTTGCCTGTACCGACTAACAGGCTCAAGTGGCATGACGACTGACCTCTTGTCTTCAATTTTGGCATCTTAGGAATATCTGAAAAGACAGAAAAACATTTAAGTATTTTATATCAATTACGATGTTTCAAAGTTTAGTCATTCGATGTTCTAAACTTCAATAAAAAAATATTTTATGGGATTACAACATAATTAGACAGAAGAATATGATAATAATGAATAACTGTAATAATCAATAATCCATACTTACAGTTAAACTGTAGTATTCGTCTAGTAGAATAACTATGAAGTAGGTACAAGAGCAATAACAGCAAACCACCGTCTATGACATCTAAGAGGCAACTGAGGACTGAGAGTGAGGGACAGTTCTATTCATGTTGTGACTTGTACATTGTACAACAACTATATGACCTTGAAAACACTCCATATGCGATCAGTGGGATAATTCTGTGAGAGATGAATAGTTAATCAATTTATGTCCTATTATTTAGTAAAAGAGTCAATTTCTGAAACTTTAAGGTAAAATTGATGTAGGTTATTTTATTTCATTTTGGTTGGCTAATTTCAAGTTTTGACATGAAAAGACTATATTTTCACTACCAAAATTGATTTGAAAAAAGTTGACAAAATTGACACACCCTAATACATATACCTTGGTTACCTTGGACTTGCTTCTGCCCGAATTGTTCTGACGAAGATCAAACTTGTTGCTCCACCATAGACCTACAATTTAACGGGGAATCCAACCACGTCCCACCACGGGTGGTCAGAAATTATAAAGTTCTCGCCCGGACTTGATCTCACGACCTCCCGATCAGCAGCCCAGCGTCTTAACCACTAGGATACCCAGGGTACCCATTTATCTACTAATTTCTATTGTGTGGAAGGATGAACAGCTGGGTTTGAGTGGGTTTGAGGGCGCGCCGCCTGCTGTCACCAGGTCTCGAACTTGGGGCAGATGGATTCGTAGCCAACGATGGTAACCACTACACCACCGAGGCGCATATGTATATATATATATATATATATATATATATATATATATATATAATATACAGTACATACACGGTGTAAATGTAAATTACAACTGGTTTTTAATGATTTGACTAAATTACCCGAAGACATACTTAATCCAGTGGCTAATTAATGCAGAGTCTCTTGTGCCGATTCGGTTATGAAAATGGAGGTTTGCATATCTAATTGAATATATCTTTATGGTCAATTTATCAGGCCGGAGTCACCAATCCTCGGTCTGTTCGTGGCAGAAATGCGTTGTTGTAATGAAAGGAGGAAGGGCTTGCCAGTAGCAGAGAGGTTATTATCGTTCCTCAAGTTCAGATTCATTATGCATAAAGTTATTAGAATAATGCCCAAGATAAACTATATTAGTAGAGAAATTAGGCGTCCCCTTTATATATTAAATTTCAATTTGTAGGTAAACTAATTTTAGGTATTAATTGGCTGTCTATTTCATTATACATGCAGAGTTCATCTTTGCGAGTAATAGACGAATCTCATTTAATGGATGCGACTGCAGGACTGCAGCTTCATATCTTATCAAACGTTATTGCCGACTGCAAAATGATGCAGCATTTACAGAACGGTAGAAAATTACACAACGATGATTTAATTTAGTACTTCACGCATGTTTTAATCTATGCAGGTATTGCTCCCTTCATCCATAGATACTAAGGCTTTATAAATTAATTAATTATAAAATTATTTATCTCTTATTTATTTATCTTTGTAAACTGAACATGGAATATCATGGTCAAACCATGAGGTGAGGTGTTTTCTCTTTCTCTACTCGCGTTCATAAATCACAGAAAGACGTGCAAATGGGCACTGAAGCTAATGTATAACGAGTCTAAATGACAAGTTTGCGAAATAATGACTGCAATAATGACAATATTAATTCTAATTGCTGCTTCATCAGACTTAGAGTATTTGTATAACGATTAATAAGAATAATAACGGTAATTAAGATGAAATATTCTCTCTCACGATTGTCTTAGTCTCATCTTAAACTCTCTCTCTCTCTCTCTAGAATGATTAACCATTGATGCCTCATAAACACCTTTAAGTCGTGGACACTTGAATTCGCCCTAGCAAACGGGTGAAAAAAAACCTTTCACCTCTCCATAATGGACAAGTACACGGGGATAGATACAGGGACCTCCCACTGATAGTCCTCGCCGGAAAGAGATTTCCTCTAATCTTGTGGTGATACAACACCGCGAAGTATGAACGACTCAATATATTACTTGCCGCATAAACACCTTTCACGGCGGGATATCCAGGTTGAAACTCGGCGACATTCAAGGAGTTGGCAGATACATATACATAACAAACATCCAATTACAGAAAACACTCTCACACACTTGCCTGCCTTGTTAATATGTCTAAGAATAGAGTAGATATGTGTTTTGTAGAAATATATTTCATAAAGAACCAAAAAAAGCAACAAAAAAAATGCATGACATGGATTAGGTAAGGTAGAGTCGCGTTTCTACCGTCACGGTATTTTCTCTTTTTGTCTCTTGGATGGCTGGATGCATGTGACGAATGAGGGCATGCTGTGGAAAGTCTGATTTCAGTTCTCAATTCTTCTTTCAACCCTCTTTCCTATAGAAGTATTTCGTCACTTTGCCGGCGTGATGGTTTTGGACAAACATGGGTCTAGATATGAGGAGTTTAACCTTTACCTCTCTCTTAATCCCTTTTGAGGCTTGCCTGGAGTGCGTCATAGGGTCTTTGTTGGCCCAACACCACGGTAAATAGAGCTGTAAATATTTTGTATGAAAGCAAACCATATGTTCGAGGTTTTAGTGACGATACCAAGCAGTTGATATACGATCAGCACCAATATATTATTAGTGTATACAATGATACTATCTAGTGTACGATTTCTATGTTTGCATAACGTAATTATAGAGCTAGCGTATATATTCTCCTCTTTCCTGTAAAATTTCCTTGGCGACTTTTCCAGGGTCAAGGTATTTTATGCTTTTCTATCCAGTTTCCTACTAATGCCAGAATAGTTAAAAAATTAACTAGTTTAGTAACAGGAACTTCCCAAATGACCGAAAGGTCTTTGAGGCACCCTCTTGGGGGATGGGACGATTCATCGCCGCCATCTCATCGCCGTCGACTCATCGCCGCCAACTCAACGCCAGCCAAACTCATCGCCGATCTAACTCATCGCCGATCCAACTCATCGCCAGTATGGCTCATAAAACAACGCAAATAATAGTAAAAAAAATAAAATGATTAGGAAAGGAAAAGATGATTAATCATTATATTATTTATTATTTATTAAATTATTTATTTATTATTTATTATTGTTGGCAAATTATTTATTTATTAAATTATTTATTTATTATTTATTATTGTTGGCAAATTTTTCTCTGCCTCGCTGGCTGGAAATATGTTCCATCTTGAAGGGTTTCTGAAGTTTAACAGTAGAAGCTTAACAGAAATATAAGATACTAACATCTTTTTCAAGCTTAAGTAAAGTTGCCAGCTTTCTCTAGAAGAAAAACAGGACCTTTTCCAGTTTGTGTACCGTTTTTCATATAATTTATTTTTGAGAATATTTTTGTTAAAACTAACGAAAATATCACGACTTAACCTAACCAATTATCAAGAGCGTACAGTTGATCTATTAGTAAATAGTAAATACTATTCCAGAAACAAACAATGTTATAATTAATAATAGATCAACTGCACGCCCTTGATAATTGGTTAGGTTAAGTCGTGATATTTTCGTTAGTTTTAACAAAAATATTCTCAAAAATAAATTATATGAAAAACGGTACACAAACTGGAAAAGGTCCGAAAAACATGTTAATAAAGTAAAGTTGGTTGGTTTTCCTAGTTATTAATTAATAATATAGAAAATTTAGAATATAGAATCTTATATTATCAAAATATTCAAAATATAAAAAATTTATAATTTCCATTGTGTATATTGTGTATACATCTATATTTTTCTGGTGATGAGTTGACTGACGATGAGTTGGATCGGCGATGAGTTGGATCGGCGATGAGTTGGATCGGCGATGAGTTGGATCGGCGATGAGTTGGATCGGCGATGAGTTGGATCGGCGATGAGTCGGCGGCGATGAGTCGGCGGCGATGAGATGGCGGCGACGAAAAGGTACCGACCCTCCTCTTGTCCTTGAAACTCGATGGCTCCCGGTGCGTCTGTGCCTGAAGCCAGCGATTCTGCTTCGGTTTCGGTGGGTCCTGTACTCCCTGCCGTTTCCGGAGAATTACCCCAGGGAGAGTGCTACCCGGACACGAAAGGGTGCTTCTCCCTCGACCCCACCAGTTCGAAGTTCGGGTTCAGGGGGAGCGACCTACGGGTCCTTCAACATCCGGAAGACTCCTGTTATGCTACCTAGTCTCCATCCAGTCATTCCTTTAGGACTTGTTGTGTATATCTCCCAGGCTCGTCTCCCTCAATGGGGGGGCTTTGGGAGCCATTCTAAGTAGGGTGTTCACAGCCATTTTGGAGCTGTCGTGAAGTGAAGGCAAACTGGGAGGAGCTTCAGGTTCTTTTAACTGAAATTTCACCAGTTTGTGTGTGTTTGGAGACGACGATGGTGGGGAGAGCCGCTCTTTCCCCTCCCAGGGGTTTCGCGGCTTCTTCTCTCCTTGTCTCCATGTGGGTGGTCATCATAGTGGGTGTGCTCTGTATATCCGCCTTGACGTCCCTCTTACTCACTTCCCTCTCCGTTCTCCTCTGAAGGTCTTTGTTGTTCAGCTTTACTCGTAAGAGGATATACAATAATATGTTCATTGTACCTTCCTCCAAATGATCCACTTTCTCGAGATGATTAAGTGTCTTTACTTAGCCAACTTGCCCGTTCATTTTTTCCACTTGTCGACCTTAAGGGTCAACTCTCTCTGGGGTGATTCTTTGATCATTGCGAGAGAGCAACACGCTGGCGTCGCTGGTAGAAGATTTCGACTTGGGAATTTTTAACACCGGTAATCCTACTCACTTTTATGTACATACTGGTTCCTTCACGCATGTTGCATCTGTCACTTTGCTCTCCTGATGGTCGATTGGATTTTACTTGGGAGGTGAACGATGACCTTCATGGCAGAGACCACTTTCCCATTTGTCTCTCTTCGGCTAGGAGCCAGCCTTGTATTTGTGTCGCTCGTTGGCGCCTGGACAGGACTAACTGGGCACTTCTCAGGGACCTCGCGACAATGCCCTCGCATATGAAGGAATTCCCATCTGTCGATGAAGCTGTGGAATGCTTTATTTCTACTCTTCATGCAACGGGTCTTCAGTGGGTACCTTGAGCAACTGGATCATTTAGAGGACGCCCGGTCCCATGGTGATCAGGTGACTGCCACATGGCTCGCCAGATGATGAGTGCTAAGTATATCCGTTATCGCCGTCACAGGTGCGACCACTACCTGGTCCTTTTTCGTCAGGGGAAGGCTCGTGCCCGTCAATTGATGAAGGAGGCTCTCCGTCGGTCCTGGTCGTCGTTTGTAGCGACGACCAAATCCCGGACTCATATGTCCATTGTTTGGAATCGGGAATTGTTTTGGAGTTTAGAATTGTTTTGGAGTCCACCTGTTCTGAAGGTGGACGGTGTTTCTGTAGCTGAGTCAGGTGTTGTGGCAAACGTGTTCGCTACTTCCTTTGCG
Source organism: Bathynomus jamesi (assembly GCA_023014485.1). Taxonomy (NCBI): domain Eukaryota; kingdom Metazoa; phylum Arthropoda; class Malacostraca; order Isopoda; family Cirolanidae; genus Bathynomus; species Bathynomus jamesi. The sequence goes on from JAJOZX010004290.1 coordinate 26,934, forward strand.
GGGGTGTCGAGCGTAGCTGGAGTTTCCTCCATGTTCGACAGACGTTACCAAGTGGAGGAGTCGCTGGTCCTGGACTTCTCGTCGTGTGGATGGGATAGTTACAACCAGTCCTTTTCCCTGCGGGAGCTCCAGTTTGCGTTCTCCTCCTGTGGCGACACGCCTCCTGGCTGGGACGATATTCCATATGCAATGCTCCGCCATCTCTACGAAGAGCCTCTTGGCTTTTTGAATGACCTTTTTAACAGGGTTTAGTGGAGGGTACCTTCCCTCGGGTTGGAGGATGGTTACGGTTCTCCCTTTTCCCAAGCCAAGAAGGGGTCACTCTCATCCACTGAATTATCGTTCCATAGCTTTGCCCTCATACCTGTGCAAACGTTTGGACAAGATGGTGAACGTTCGGTTGGTCTGGTATCTGGAAAGGTGAGATTTTATCTTCCCTTCCCACTGTGGTTTCTGAAGGCTGCGCCCTGCCACTGACATTCTGATCCAGTTGGATTCGCCCATCTGTGAAGCCTTTGCCACCAAGCAGCATTGTGTTTGCGTCTTTTTCGACTTTCAGAAAGCCTACGACACTGCTTGGATCCACCCTTTCGGCTACCGTTTCCCAGGTTGAAGGTGTTCCACAGGAAAGTGTCTTTAGAGTCACTTTCTTTGCAGTTGCTATTAACGACATTGTGTCGGCGCTTCCTCCTGGGATCTCAAGCACGTTATATGTGGACGCCTTATCGATCTCCTTTTCCGCGACCAGGATGTCGGTGGTTGAGCGTCGTTTGCAGATCGCTCTGAATCAGGTGTCTCGGTGGGTCTTTTCCTCGGTAAACACGTGCTACAGGGGTGTTCAGGTCATCTATTCCGAGTCTTTAGATTGATGCTCAGGAGGCTCCTCTGGATTTGCGCTGCCAGTCACTTGCCGTTCGGTGTTGGTGTCGAGTGCAGCGGCTTCTAGCTCACACACCTACACTCCTGTGTTAAGGTGGGGGATGACCTGTTTCCCCTTTACGACCGTCACCCTCGTCTTCCCCAGCCTTTCGAGTATCGAGCACACTGTCTGGTGGACGGATTAGGGCTTTCCCGTTAGTTGATTGCGCCTGTGGCATTTTCAGCAGTTCCGCCATGGGAATTACCGCAGGTGTTCCTCTGCCGGTATTTCACGAGTATGAAGTCTAATATCCCAGTTAATGGACTTCGTCACCTTTTCTTGGCGCATTCTTCCCTACATGCGGACTAGGTTCCAATTTTTACCAACGGCTCCAGAAGCGCGCTGCGAGCACTGGATAACTTTAAACTTGTCCACCCATAATTTTACATATTTTAAAATGGCTCCTTTTAATTGTTCTTCGTCAGAGGCAGATTTCCTTTTGCTCGGTATTTGCCCACGTTGCTGTTTGGGAGAATGATGATGCGGACCAGTCCGCAAATTCCCTTGCCTCCGTTCCCCTGCGCCTGCCCGTCCACTCCCTTATGGGGACTTCTTCCGGAGATTCCGGCTGCGGTCCGCATAGTTTGGCAGCGTCATTGGGATGCCATCATTGGCTCCAATAAGATGCGTCAGTTCGCTGCTGCAATCTATCTTTGGCGGTATATCAGTATGCCCCGACGGTGGGAAACTGCCTTTACCCACCTCCGAAAAAGCACACCCGTCTCACCCACGGGTTTTTAATAGTATGGGGTCCTCGACCATACTGTAATGACTGTACGACACTTACTGGTCGAGTGTCCCAGTCTTGGGGACTTGCGGAGGCATCATCTCTCGCAACACCGACGGAAAGGAAATAGCACCCATCTTCTCTCTTCGGTGCTTGGAGAGGGAGCGTTCTACCAAGATAGCGGAACTTTTAAGTTTGTGGAGGAGGCTGGTCTCCTTCTTTTGTAGTGCTTTTGCCCTCATTCTTTACATGTCATCCATTTTTCTTCATACGTTCATTGTACCATCATCTGTTACTCATTCCTTCAGGCGTTACTCATTTCAGAATTTTATGTTATTGAATTTTTAACCTTAATTAACTTGTATGTTCGGCGTCAACGACTTTAATGTTGCGACGCCAGAGTTATTATCTCTATCAATCAATCAATCCTCGTAATTCTCTCTCTCTCTCTCTCTCTCTCTCTCTCTCTCTCTCTCTCTCTCTCTCTCTATATATATATATATATATATATATATATATATATATACATATATATATATACATATATATATATATACACAGAGTGAACTAAAAGTCCCTGTGCACCTGTCCACTTCCAACACAGTGCAGGTACAGGTTCACTACACTTCTTGCAAGTGCACAGGGACTTTTCGCTCACCCTGTATATACCTTAAATATATTGACTGATCTGAATGAATGATGTAAAATTGCATCATTTATGAGTGAACAATATTTTTCTCACATTTCATCACTTCGTAAACGAAATCAAGCACTACTCGATTACTAAGATTTTTGCAAAGCAGAAATCTTATTAAAGTTGATGTTTATGTTTCACGTGAATATATTTGTCTATCTATCTATTCATCTATTATTTCTCTCTCTCTCTCTCTCTCTCTCTCTCTCTCTCTCTCTCTCTCTCTCTCTCTCTCTCACACACACACACACACACATATTCTGCACCCTCGGAAGTTGAAACGTAAACAAGTAGAGATATTAAATGTAATTTTGTCGTGACTCTTTTGCAGTATACTTGTACGAGCATTTTAAATTACGAAGTGACTTTTCACTTCAAATCATGATGCAAAGGTCCCCTTTGGCATGGAAGTTCCCTAGGGTCATAGGAAAACATTTATCCAAAGACACAAGTTGTATCTTAAATCCAAGATGGCCTCCGTCGGCCATATTGGAAAACATGTCCGGCTTAGAGCCAAGGAACCGTTTGTCATAGAAACTATTATGATACATGTTTTCCAGCTAATTTGAGGTCGCTGAACTCATGTCTGGCATCAATTTTACATTTGGAATGCATTTAAAGGTAATTCCGGGAAATGATAGTACACAAAGTTGACATTTTGATAAAATTTATGAAAACAGAATTTAGAGGCATGGAAGCAAGAATTGTAAATTGAATGATAAATTTACAAGTTCTGTGGTATCTAAATAGTATAATTGATACATAGTATACTCGACCAATAACTAGCCGACTCAAATATATCATCACACAATGTTGTGACAATGTAAGCACATTCATGACATTCCTTCGTTCAGCACTAACCTGATTCCTCATCTATCTGTACCTCACTCATCTTACCAGTGTGGGAGCACGAACCTTTACATCTACAGAGATACATGCATGGCTGCCCCTGCACGTAGCACTTACAAGGAGCCTTGCAGTCTGTCTTACACTGGCAAATGACATGCTCTGGTATGTCCCCTCGAAATGGTGGGAGTTGTGGTGTAGACTGGAGTTGGATTGTTGCTGCCATCCCCATTCCGTTGGAGAGACTGGAGCTGGAGCTACACAAGAGAAATAACTGACTAGTTGAAATAACACTTCCAGAAATACAACTGCATGCAGTAATCTCAAGCATGAGTGATGTCCCCATCCATGCAATGCTGTCTTACCTGATAGGCTACTCTGAGGAGGTGCTAATGCAGAGCGTCGCTGCTTGAAGGCATGTGCTCAAATTCGCGTCCTTTGTGGAGGAAGAGGGAGAGTCTAGCAGCATCCACGGTTGTGATGCCCTCCTCAGAGACACCATAGAGCTGCATGACGAATCTCTGGAGCGTGGGTGTGTGAGTCTTGATTATCTCCAGGGTGGGGTTAGGGCAGGAGAGCAGCTCGAGAGGTAAGGTTTGTTCAGGGAGGGACTGCCACACTGACCAGGCCGTCTTCTTACCTTTGTCATAGAAACACCAGCAGTGCCATTGCTATGGATGGTCCAAGTCCGCGGGCGATGACATGCGCTGGAATGTACCTGGCAAGGAATGTGGAGATGAGTTAGACAATGGCCTCATGATCTAAAAGCTATCGGTACACTGCAGACACCTGGCTTAAAGACACCTCAATAAAATGACTACCTAAAGTGACGCCGCGATCCGAAGGCAATCCAGAGTTCATCAATCTTCTGTCCGAGGGCCACAAAAGTGGAGACGCCCAGCACAACAACATCCGAGTGTCGGCTTCCTCGTGTGTGCAGGGGGCAACTGCACCAACATCAGCGTCAGCCAGTGAACTCGCACAATCACTGAGAATGGTGGTGAAGAGCTGCTTGCCCTGAAATGAAGAAGTCAATGTAATTGAGGATATGCTGAGGAAGTCAATGTAATTGAGGATATGCTGAGGAAGTCAATGTAATTGAGGATATGCTGAGGAAGTCAATGTAATTGAGGATATGCTGAGGAAATCAATGTAATTGAGGATATGCTGAGGAAGTAAATGTAATTGAGGATATGCTGAGGAAGTCAATGTAATTGAGGATATGCTGAGGAAGTCAATTACATTGACTTCCTCAGCATATACTAGAGACAGGAATGTTTTAAGAAATATTAATTTCTATGTCAGTAGCTCGCAACAATCTCTCAGCTAATCTGTGGAAGCGTCATGAGCTTCAAGCTGTTGGCCAGCTCCACGAACAACTGCTTGTTCAGGTCCACACGTAGGAAGGCAGCCCAATTGCCAGGAACTTTGGTCGAGAGAGTAACTCGCCTCCGCGCTCCGCTGCCTCTTTGCTCCCGAGTTCCTGACTTCAGGCTCGTCTTGGTGTAGACATCCCAGACAATGTCAACCCGGTCGTTTCTTTCAAACCAGGAGAGGATGTATGGCAGAAACACGTCTGTAAAATAGTCTCCGATGGTCACGGCACTTCCAGGACGAAGCATTTGAACAAGCACAGCACCATCCAGCACAGCTGCGGTCGTCACCGGTCTGCGATTGTCGAGATCCGCTGGGATAATGCAGTCCAGGATCTCGCTCTTGGTTCCATGGTGCATGTGTCCCCTCCGAGTAAGAGAGGGAGGATGGGCAGAGGTTTCATAGGAGAACACCGACTCGTTGATTTTGCGACCAGAATGCGCTGCAAGTAAAATCTGGGTCACCTTGGCTTGTTGGTCCTTGACACTCCCAAGTTTCTTGGATCTGCGTCCAACAGAGTTGAAGATGATCTGCTGCCCGATGGATGTTGCAACCTTGGACTTCTCAGAATCAGGAGCCGGCTCATCGATACCTGGTCCATCAAGAAGCATGTGCAAGAATGATCTCAACGTGGGCGGGATGGATTCAGCTTCACATGAGGTTGAGAAGGAGCCTGTGAAAGCCTGCTTCATGTGGAGATAATCTCGCCGGAGGATCTTGGCTGCTTTGTGGAGGATGGAGACTTCAGTTGATTTATTGTTTTCCATATCACCTACAGCTTTGCTTAGGTCGTCGTCGAAAACAAGAGACCAGCAACGATTCATTGGTATCGCCTTGATGTCAGGAATCATACGCTCAATATCCTCTAGAAGGCTTGTTGTATTGCATTTGATGTAGGGAAAACCGAGAGCGGCGATGCGCTTGTCATAGAGGGCCATCAAGTCAGCCATTGCCAGTGACGTCCCTGAAACACGATTATCTTCAATAAAGTCAAGTAACTCGTTGAGAACATGTGCTCGGATCACCTGAGTCGCATGACTCTCAGTCGTGTCACATCCGACCGTCGTCGCTTTCTTGTAGAGCCGAGTCAGGCACGCATGATGATAGACGGCATTAATAGCGACCTTGTCACCGGCAGAAAGTTTAGCCAACAGACGTTTGTCACCTAACACTCGAGCGCAATCATTGACCTTCTTATCCAAGCCAAGAGTGGACGCCTTCCTCAGCTCTTTCTTGTTGCCCACTTCGTCACAGAAGAAGCAGTGAGTGTCGACTGGTTCTTGAAGATGTAGAGGGTGAGGGTGAGGCCTATGTGATGGACCTGGCACCACTGTTCATGCGGCGAGTTTTCACCGCGCTAACTGACTATTGCCCTTGATGCTTTTTCCTCGCTCTCTGCACTTTTTGATTGTCGACAGCATTCCTGCAACTTTTGTGCCACACTACTTGATTAGACATCATCAGCTGCACTACATTCTGAGCACCGCCACCAGCACGGCCACCAATGTCACGTACGACTACAAAGTCAGGCAACTCCCCTATTTCCTTGAGCTACTGGATGTTGTCCGTAACTTCTTTATAAGAGGCTGAAAGTCTCTCAGGTTTGTTTCTCAATTTCACAGAAGATGAAGGATTCTTAGTCGGTTCATAGCTTTTGTCTGACTGACATATGAAGCATAAGCTCCAGTCGCGAGTGTCCATGAGGGCAGGCGTGCTTTTAGAGTCACTCATTTCGGATTAATCATTGTGAATCTGAAATATGAAATTGAATTTCTAAAGGTCACAGAATTTAGAAACGTGTGTGATGACTCGTTTTCAGCTAAATTCAGCATGAGAAAGCCATTTCTGAGGTTATTTGGGGGTTTCAGGTTATTTTGGGGTGTCTCACTCCGTCACTTTGAAACTGCGGAAAATCCCCAATTTCAACATGGCGGCCAGCGCCCATACTTGATTTTGGGGGTCAAAATGACCTCCAAACCCCATAATAACCTCAGAAATGGATTTCTCATGCTCAATTTAGCTAAAAAGGAGTCATCACACACGTTTCTAAGTTAATTGGTTCAAAAGTTAGAAATACGATCATTAGCATAATTTATGTTGATTAGGTATAAAATTAATCATGTCTATGCATAGATACAACTTGTGCTTTGGATAAATTCTTTCCTATGACCCTAAGGAACTTCCATACCAAAGGGGACTTTTGCATCATAATTTGAAGTGGACACACAATATTTTGCACTTAACATGTCTACTAAAGTACAGTAACTCAGAAGTACTAAATTATATATATATATATATATATAACCTTTGGTTAGCTTCCGCCCGAATTGTTCATTCTGACGAAGGTCAAGCTTTTCACTCCACCTTAGACCTACAGTTTAACATGGAATCCGAACCACGCCCCATCAGCGACCTAGCGTCTTAACCACTAGGTCACCTAGGGTACCCATTTATCTACCAACCACTTTCTTTATTGTGTGGAAGGATGAACAGCTGGGTTTTGCTGCGCGCCGGCTGCCGTCGGGTCTCGAACGCGGGGCCGATGGATTCGTAGTCAGCGACACTAACCACTACACCACCGAGGCGCATATACATATATATGTTTGTGTGTGTGTGTGTGTGTGTGTGCGTGTGTGATCGTTTTTGCATTAATTTTTCTTTCTAAATCTAAATTCTTTACATAGTATGAAATTCGCACAAATTATAAATGAATTCGAATAAATTTTAGAAAACGAGATTAGTATGACCGCAAAATGAGAGTGCAAGAATGTTGCAATGCAATGCTGCAATGTTGATCAATGTCGCAAATGAATATTGCAAGAGGTTATGCAACAAAGGGGGGTATGCAATGAAGGGGGAGGGGTTATGCAACAAATCAATGCAGCAAAGAGGGGAAGGGTTATGCAACAAATTAATGCTGCAGAGGGGGAGGGGGAGGGAGATTTGGGGAAAGAAGGGGAGATGACATTCCCCAAAGGGGTAACCATAACCTAAGAGAGGGACAGAAAAGAGAAGGAGGATGGGTGTTCGCCTGGCTCCAGCAAGAGGCAAAATGAAAGTTCATCCGAGCGCACGCTGTCTTATAAGGTGTAAATCAGCCAGTTGGCTTAGAAGCCTTAATCTGGCTTAGAAGGCGTAAATGGCTTGTTCAGATGTACATTATTAAAGTTGAGTTGCCAGATTGCGCTATTTATTTAATTAAACAATATATTCTTCACAATTGGCTTATAAATCCGCCAGTTGGCTTAATCCACCAGTTGGATTAACCCGCCAGTTGACTTAGAAGACCTAGAAGGCAGGTGTATGTGTATATATTAATTATCTTTTCAGCTGCCAGATTGCGCTATTCAGATATTCTTGAAAGTTGAATTAGAACATCGTCAGTCGGTTTAGAAGGCGTAACCAGCCATTTGATGTACATATAATTAAATAATAATATCTTTTATATACCGGGTGTCCGAGAATTATCTGTACAATTTTTGGCTGTTATTAAAAGTCAACCATGAAGTGTAGAAATTCCAGTGTTGTCCCATTTTACAGAGAATCTCATTAAGTTTTTTATGATACCACGTTTTGACAAGTTTTTTAGAAATGTACGCGGGTGACAGACATTGATGATTAAAAAGCAAGAATCACAGCTGCTATTGAGCGAATTGATGTGGATATGCTGCAGCGTACAAGGCAACATTTGGAGTATCGATTGGATGTTTTGCGAATCACTAATGGTGCACATATCGAATGTTTGTAACAACGTTACTTTAATAAAAGAAACTTTTGAAAATACAGATTCTAAATAATCTTGTTTAAGAATTTTACGTGTGTTATCAAGAATTTTATTAAAAGGTGAAATTGTACAGATAATGTTCGGACACACTGGTATTTCTAAAAAACTTGTCACAACTTGGTATCAGAAAAACCTTAATGAGATTCTCTGTAAAATGGGACAACACTGGAATTTCTACACTTCATGGTTGACTTTTAATAACAGCCAAAAATTGTACAGATAATTCTCGGACACCCTGTATATACAACCAAAAGAATTACATAAAACACCATTACATCATTCTGTTTATTTAGAAGAATTATTGGAGTCAACTTCATGAAATATATAGAAAATAAATACACAATCCTATACAAAGGAGAAATATATGCAATAAAAAATAATAATAGTATAAGAGATATGAACGAGGAATATATATATATATATATATATGCATATAACTGCAATGACCGCGCAGTATATAAATGAATAGAAACGACATAAGTGTTAAGGAACGTCTCTGCACACGAGGAGGAGAGATAACGAATAATGAAAAATGAGGCGAACCGCCCGGGAATCGAACCCAGGGCCTTCCAATTGCCGGTTCGATGCTCTACCATTATGCTACGGACCTCACTCAATCACAAATCGAAATTCTCCCACATAGGGCAGAAACCAATGCCCTGAGAGGGCACCCTCGCAAATCGTGAATATGCGCATATAACTGCAATGACCGCGCAGTATATAAATGAATAGAAACGACATAAGTGTTAAGGAACGTCTCTGCACACGAGGAGGAGAGATAACGAATAATGAAAAATGAGGCGAACCGCCCGGGAATCGAACCCAGGGCCTTCCAATTGCCGGTTGGATGCTCTACCATTATGCTACGGACCTCACTCAATCACAAATCGAAATTCTCCCACATAGGGCAGAAACCAATGCCCTGAGAGGGCACCCTCGCAAATCGTGAATATGCGCATATAACTGCAATGACCGCGCAGTATATAAATGAATAGAAACGACATAAGTGTTAAGGAACGTCTCTGCACACGAGGAGGAGAGATAACGAATTCATTTATATACTGCGCGGTCATTGCAGTTATATGCGCATATTCACGATTTGCGAGGGTGCCCTCTCAGGGCATTGGTTTCTGCCCTATGTGGGAGAATTTCGATTTGTGATTGAGTGAGGTCCGTAGCATAATGGTAGAGCATCCAACCGGCAATTGGAAGGCCCTGGGTTCGATTCCCGGGCGGTTCGCCTCATTTTTCATTATTCGTTATCTCTCCTCCTCGTGTGCAGAGACGTTCCTTAACACTTATGTCGTTTCTATTCATTTATATACTGCGCGGTCATTGCAGTTATATGCGCATATTCACGATTTGCGAGGGTGCCCTCTCAGGGCATTGGTTTCTGCCCTATGTGGGAGAATTTCGATTTGTGATTGAGTGAGGTCCGTAGCATAATGGTAGAGCATCCAACCGGCAATTGGAAGGCCCTGGGTTCGATTCCCGGGCGGTTCGCCTCATTTTTCATTATTCGTTATCTCTCCTCCTCCTGTGCAGAGACGTTCCTTAACACTTATGTCGTTTCTATTCATTTATATACTGCGCGGTCATTGCAGTTATATGCGCATATTCACGATTTGCGAGGGTGCCCTCTCAGGGCATTGGTTTCTGCCCTATGTGGGAGAATTTCGATTTGTGATTGAGTGAGGTCCGTAGCATAATGGTAGAGCATCCAACCGGCAATTGGAAGGCCCTGGGTTCGATTCCCGGGCGGTTCGCCTCATTTTTCATTATTCGTTATCTCTCCTCCTCGTGTGCAGAGACGTTCCTTAACACTTATGTCGTTTCTATTCATATATATATATATATATATATATAATCAAAAAATAAAATAAAAAATAATATAATACAAAACGTGGAGTATAACCATCAATATAGCAGTACAGGAGAAATATATATATATATATATGGGAATGAACTCAGAATGGTTCCCTGAGTTTTTTTATGATACACACAGACCGTGCATGGAATAAGGAACTCTTCTAGGAAAATTACTGTAAATCCACTATAGTTCAAATAAGTAATGGTAAATGACAAATACTCTAGTTTTTACTTTTTCATGATGCTAGCACGACGTGGGCAACGGGTCACTCGCAAAGAGGTCCCAAAAATATAGATTCCCTCACCAGCTATCTGCAAAGCAGATAGGATCCACAGACGGTGTGATACAAACGTTCTATGTGTATCATAAAAAACCTCAGGGAACCATTCTGAGTTCATTCCCATCATGAAACGGACATGTTATGTGCCTTGAAAAGTGGACGCTCAATTCTGCCAATTGAGGTTTAAGTTTTGGTTTTTGGCTAAAAATATAATAGTTATCCCATTTTCTTTGATGTATTCAATCTGACGTGAAGGCAGCGAGTCTTTTGCTTATATTGAGGTTCTAAATGTAGCTGGGCTAGGCTGCTTTAAACCCTAGATCCTGTCCCAAAGCTGGATCCTATCTGCTTTGCAGATAGCTGGTGTGAGAAGATATATTTTTGGGACCTCTTTGCGAGTGATCAGTTGCCCACATCGGGCTAGCATCATGAAAAAGAAAAAAAATAGGGTATTTCTCATTTACCATTACTTATTTGAAATAATTAAATATAGTGAAAATAAATGTAGAGAGGGTAATTAAATTATTAGAGCCACCCCTTGAAAAACACATTTTCATTATAATATGGTGTTTTTAGTTTAAATAATAACCTTTTAAGTATGCAGACAGTATTCCAAATAGTTTACACATGTAGTGTTCTCTACCTGAATAACAGAACCTGGGGATAGGGTTTAATTTGGGGAGTAGGGGGAGGGGAGTATGTGAAAAGTGAGTTCAGTAGTGTTTCAGCTGTGAACGTGGAAAGTTGTGTCAAGTGGTCAGGTGCGTTAAGTGTATGTTAAGTTAATGATAGGTTATTATATTTAAACCATTGTCCGTGGAATATGCACTCATACATCCATATGATATTGTTTCTGAGCAACGTATTGTGATTTTTTTTGTTAAATTAGTGTTTCTTTACAGGAATAACTTTTATGTACTGTAGGCTCCCCAACATGGGTAAGAAATGTGATCTATCGCCAAAGAAGAAAGGTAGAATGCTTTCGCTGCTGACTGCAACTGATTATTCTCACAGAAAAATACCCCGAGAACTAAATGTGTCACGTGAGAATGTTGACAGGATCGCATCAAAAATTAAAGTTGAAGGGGATAATCCAGAGCTGACTCCAAAAAGAAAGGGTAAATGTGGTCGGAAAAGGATAACTACACCTAGAGCCGACAGATGCATTGAAAAGAAACTAGTAAATAATAGGAGAAGCACTACTAACAAACTTAAATTGGAGCTGGAGAAGGAAAACATCAACATTTCGACAATGACCTTAAGAAGGCGTGCCAAGGAATTTGGATTGAGTAGTTGCCGGCCAAGGAAAACGCCAAAATTGACTCCAACAATGATAAAAAAACGCTTAAAGTGAGCTAAATACTACTCAAAGTTCACTGTAGATGACTGGAAATCGGTAAGTCACAATATTTTAGTGATCTTGTATGCTTATTTTGAGTAAAATGTATTATTTTGATATTTGTATGACAAGGCACATTTCATTTTGATTGCAATCATTTCTTTCTCTTTTCATTTGCAGGTGTGTTTCAGTGACGAATCCACATTGCAAGTCATGTCTGATAAATCACAGTACGTTAGGCGACGTGTTGGTGAGAAATATCATCCAGACTGTGTCGTAAGTACGGTTAAGCATCCAACATCTGTCATGATATGGGCAGTGATAAGCGGTAAAGGTACTGGACGAATTTATAGTATTGAGGGTACTATGAGGCAGGACCAATACCGAAAGGTTTTGGAAACAAGACTTATTCCACAGATCGCCGACTGGTTTCCAAATGGTGAGCCATTCCATTTTATGCAAGATTCGGCTCTATGCCACACTGCAAAGTCAGTTAAAAGTTTTCTGGCTGCAAAGAATATTCCTCTCGTAGATTGGCCTAGATATTCTCCGGATATGAACACTATCGAAAACCTATGGGAAATACTAAAGCGTAGACTGAAAGGCGAGGAAATAACAACTCGAATACAGTTAATAGAACAAATAATTGCCGTTTGGAACCGTGATCCTGAGATACAGGCCAGATGCAAAGCCTGTATAGAGAGTATGCCTAGACGGGTTGCTGCCTTAATTAAGGCCAAAGGATGACCCACTAAGTACTAAATATGTTTAATATGACTGTAGAGTGTATATAAATATATTCTGAAATAAAATCAGTGTTTAAATTAGCCAAATTTTACTATTATTAGCATTAGAAATAAGCTTATACAAGAAAAACTATTTTTTATGTAGTGGCTCTAATAATTTGATCACCCTCTGTGTGTATATATATATATATATATATATTTCTCCTGTACTGCTGTATTGATGGTTATACTCCATCGTTTTGTATTATATTATTTTTTATTTTATTTTTTTGAATATATATATATATTCCTCGTTCATATTTCTTATACTATTATTATTTTTTATTGCATATATTTCTCGTTTGTATAGGATTGTGTATTTATTTTCTATATATTTCGTGAAGTTGATTCTAATAATTTTTCTAAATAAACAGGATCATGTAATGGTGTTTTATTTAATTGTTTTGGTTGTATATATAAACGATATTATTATTTAATTATATGTACACCAAATGGCTGGTTAGGCATTCTAAACCGACTGACGGATTTCTAAGCCAACTTTAAGAATATGTGAATAGCGCAATCTGGCAGCTGAGAAGATAATTAATATATACACATACACCTGCCTTCTAGGTCTTCTAAGTCAACTGGCGGGTTAAACCAACTGGCGGATTTCTAAGCCAACTGTCAAGAATATATTCTTTAATTAAAGAAATAGTGCAATCTGGCAACTCAACCCTAATAATGTACACCTGAACAATCCATTTACGCCTTTTAAGCCAGATTAAGCCTTCTAAGCTAACTGGCTGATTTACACCTTATAAGTCAGCGGGCGCTCGGATGAACTCTCATTGTGCGTCTGACTGGAGGCAGGCGAACACCCCTCCTTCTTCTCCTTTCTCTCCCTCTCTTAGGTTAAGGTTACCCCTTTGGGGGAGGTAATCCCCCTTTTTCCCCCAAAGCTCCATTCCCCTCCCCCCCTTTGCAGCATTAACTTGTTGCATAACCCTTCCTCCCTTTGCAGCATTGATTTGTTGCATAACCCCTCGCCCTTGTTGCATAACCCTCTCCCATTTGTTGCATAACCTCTTGCAATATCCCTTTGCAACATTGATCAACATTGCAACATTCTTGCATTCTTGCACTCTCCCATTGAAAGTTATCACAGTTTAATTTTTATTAAAATTAAATGTTACTTAGATTAATATTTATTCCCCTTTCCAAGGGTGAAATGGACATTATAGTCACATTGGTCTTTGTGTGTGTGTGTGGGGGGGGGAGGGGCGCGCTTTTAACAAAATAACTAAAAACAGAAAGGCCAACTCGAACCAAACCTTACAAATGGGATGGGATCTAACCAAGGAAAAACCATTTAATTATGATGTTTCATTTTATCTCGTAATTAAGTGAGAAGATCGCAAAATAAATCAGAATTTTGTGCAGTTTTATTTAACTTCACGATTGAATGGTGGACTGCAATAAAACTTACTACTGTCAGAAGCATACGATCTACCACTCCCATGTTCGGACAGTATCCATGTTTGTACCATAAGAAGACGAATATCCCTCTAAAAGGCGAATATCCCTTATTTCATCCGCAAATGCATCTACTTTACTAAGTACTACTGCATTAGTGGTGGACCGGATATCCGCATATGCGGATATCCGTTTCATTTTTAACATCCGCATCCGCACTTCTGACTGCGGATGTTATGCGAATATTACCTCTAATAAATTATGCAATTTACAATTAAATTAGCTTATAAAATAGCTTATAAGGCCCAGTCATGCACATTTCATGTAAAGTATTAATTATTTTTAATGAACAAACAAATATAGGGTGATCCAGAGAAATGGGACCCAAAAGAAACCCCTGTAACTCTTAAAGTATAAGTCCTTTTATAAAATCATACGTATCATTCGAAAGAGGATAGTTACAAGTTTGTACAGGATTGTATAGGTTTTGACAATACAAGACAAGATAAGATACAAAACAAAATAAAAGTGTTAGTTAAAACTAACCCTTCAAGATGACTGCATGGACTGTGGAACAGCTGCGTTTCATAACTGAGCAATATTATGAGCATGGAAGAAGTGTAGTTTCAGCTCTTAGAAGGTGATTTTGACATCTGAAAATTTGTCTTGAAAGATCTTTGAGCTGAAACTACACTTCTTCCATGCTCATAATATTGCTCAGTTATGAAACGCAGCTGTTCCACAGTCCATGCAGTCATCTTGAAGGGTTAGTTTTAACTAACACTTTTATTTTGTTTTGTATCTTATCTTGTCTTGTATTGTCAAAACCTATACAATCCTGTACAAACTTGTAACTATCCTCTTTCGAATGATGCGTATGATTTTATAAAAGGACTTATACTTTAAGAGTTACAGGGGTTTCTTTTGGGTCCCATTTCTCTGGATCACCCTATATAAACCTCAAAATATAAACACCTGGTAACACAGAAAATTGAGTGAAACTTGTTTCATTGAATTTTCTGTGGCTGAAACTCTTGAGAAAGTTATTATTTTTATCATAATGAAAACATTAATATTAATTTTAAATCTTATGCATTGCCTGCCATAATAGTAATATCACGAAATTTGAAAAATTATGTCATATATTCATAATTCTATATTATATTGATAGCTTAACTAAATATCCGCATCCGCATCCGTGGATATTGAAATAAAAAATCCGCATCCACAGATGTTGAAAAACTGACATCCGGTCCACCACTATACTGTATATATAGTATTTATTTACTGTTTCACTGACTCTGGGACCAGGGCCGTAAACTTCTTGCTACCGTGCCTCTCTAACTCATTTTCACTTTTTTCTCTTTATGATGACTTTTACAGGGTGAGTCAAAAGTCCGGAAACATAGGAACGATGGGAAACTTTTATTGCAAAAAGACATGTGTCACAAGTAATGTTATAAGATGTGCTCTATATATTCTCCTTTGATTTCCAGACATTTCTGGACTCTGTTTTCACACTCGACCTGGACTTTTTCCAGGACATCGGGCTGCATTGCAGCACAGGCTTCTGTAATGCGCTGCTTCAAGTGGTCTGTGTCCCGGATCTTCAGACCATTCACAATGGCTTTGAGGGGTCCCCAGAAGTAAAAGTCCAGCGGTGTCAGGTCGGGGGACCGGGGAGGCCACTCCACTGGACCACGATGACCAAGCCAACACCCTGGAAATTATTGTAGTAACAATTTCCAATTATTTCCTATGTTTCCGGAGTTTTGACTCACCCTGTATATCCGAATTAAGAAACTAAGCATATTAATTATGAATTTACGTATATTTCATCATTTGATTGACTATGCTGTCAAAGTAAATTAATTCGCTTCATATTTTTCATGCCTTGAATACCAAATTCTCATACTGATATCTTTAGTATTCAATGTATGGTAAATTCTTTTGTATAATAATAAAGACTTTACACTCACTAAGTCATTATTTTTATGTTGTGTCCTGTCTAATGGTATGCAGTATAAATGTTGTTTGGCCATGTTCATTCATATACTATTATTGTTCCTTCTTCAACTGGTTAAAGTTAAATTAATATCTTTCTCCTTACCATCATCTACTTATTACCTACCTGTGCTCTATCAACCTATCAGTCCATGTCTACTTGTGTTCATCCAGCTTACCTACACAACGCACTCGGCGACGTATGTGTACTTTCTGCTTGCATACAGTACATGTGTGTCTGTTCATAGCTGTGTAGATAATATTCTTACATGTAACTCGGGTCATATTTATGTTCGTTTTCTGAAGTAAAGAGGTTAATGAAGGAGTTAAAGACTGGTTCTGCGTCAGGGGTAGATGACTTATCGAATGAGCACTTAAAATATGCAAATGACTAGTATGTCTGCATATATCATTGGTCTTATCAGCCATACTTGTTCATAGCTATATCCCTGCAGAGTTCATGAGGGTATATATCCTGCCCCTGGTCAAAAATAAGTATGGAAACATTCTGTCCAGCAATAATTACAGGCCTATTGCTGTCGCTTCCTGCTTCTCGAAACTAGTAGAAGAACTCTTGTTACTCCGATTAAATGATTTCCTATGGACATCTCCTAATCAGTTTGGCTTTAAAAGGTCCCACTCAACTGACCTGTGTATCTGTACTTAAAGAAACAATATCTAAATACATTGACAGTAATTCAACTATTTACAGCTATTTCCTAGATATAAGTAAGGCATATGATAGGGTGAACCACAATATTTTACTTGCAAAACTAGAAGACAGGAAGGTTCCCATATACATATTAAATTTATTGAAATTTTGGTATTCCCACCAATCTTTCGCTGTTAGGTGGGTAGTCCGGTAGCACAGACCCTGATTTTACTGGAACCCTGCATTGTTTGTTATAAAGGAAATTTTTACATATTTTGAAAGCTTATACCACCCCATTCAAGAATACATCGGGTGTACACCTGACCCCTGCTTGGCCTTTTCAATATGGCCGCCATTTTCCAAGATGGCCGGCGAAACTGAAAAATCCCATATCTTGGTCAATACTTGATGGATTTTGATGATCTTCGTGTCATTTCTAGCGGTTTTTAGGATGATGAGTCGATCTGGAGGGATTGCAGATACTTTGGGAGATGTTTTGACCCACATTCGTCAATACTCAAGGTCATTGGAGGTCAAACGCCCCCCGAAATAAGGAATATCCCATATCCTGGGCAGTCGTGGAGATATTTTGATGATCTTACTGTCGTTTTTATGGTTTTGGGCGAGACTGAGTAGTTCTATAGGCACATGATAACAGTAGGATATCATTTTTCAACTCCATGGGTCAAGTCAAGGTCATTTGAGGTTAAAGTTTGGCCTTGAAATATGATAATGCCACAGTTGACATCACTGTATTTGTTTTATTTCAGTGACATATCTACAATATAACTAACTGCTGAGCACTTAACAGCTTTTCTGCAGATAAAAACAGATCATAATGCTTAAATGACATAACCCACATTATATGGATATGGATATTCTGATATAAACCACAATTTATGCTGGAGTGCAGGGCACATGCATTCTATGGAAGGTTGCAAAGCTACAAGATATGACCTCGTAAGCAAAACAAAGCTCACACCTAGCATTGATAACTTTGATGCAGTTATTCACATTAGGTAACCATTTATTGGGGGCAAATATCAAAAGACATGGTTGTGTCAGGATCGTCAGGATCATCAGTCTGCTCTTCGTTTGCGTTTTGGGTCAATGGATTGTTGCAATCCAAGCCGCTGCCACATGCACAGAACATTGTGCAAGGGATTCCGCGTCCCATGCAGCCGCAGCGACTCCCCCTGCATGCTGATTGCGATTCACACCCACTTCTGATTAGCTTCAGAACTTCATCTGGTGCTAAGCACACTCCTTCACCAACTGTTTTTGGGATGAGAACTCTGTTTGTTTCGTCTCTCTCCCACCCATAATGCACAGGATCAAGTGGTGGTGGGTCACACTTTAGTGCATCGAGCCGGTTCGCCACAGTGTAGTGGGCTCTGAGCACATTTTGATGGAAAGCTTCAGTTGTTGGTGGTAGAGAACATAGTTTGGGTGCAGAAGTTCCGGACTTCCTTGTCTTCTGAGCCCATACTCGCTGACGACACTTAGTAACAGATGAGGATTTCTTATCCCCATAGCATGCAACAATGAACGCTGTTGCCTCTTTCTCGATATGGTCAAAGCATGCATCAAGGGACCCCAGCTTGTCTAGCTTCCGACCCTTCTTGGCTGTGGCAATGGCAGTGGCTTTGCCGATGCCATGTATTGCTGAAACTGTGTCACAACCACTCAAAGCGTGTAGTTTGAGGATTTGTGGGATGATGTCTTTGTGCTGGGTTACAGTTGCTCGGATGTCCACTGATTTTCTGCCACGCACTGGAGACTCCATAATCATGGAACAGCCTAGTTTCTTAAATTCATAGAAGTGAGTCAGCATGGCAAACACGTCTGTGTCATCACAAATGATGAGATGCGGGCATCAGAATCTTTCTCAGCTTGTGCGATAGCGTGTTGTGTTATTATCACGTCAGCCTCTTCATGAGATGATGAGAGCTCCAATGCTGCTCGACTCCTGCCTCGCACAATGGAAGTCGGTATGGTCTGCCATCCTGCAAGCACTAACTCATGGTCTTGGGTTACAGTTGCGAGATACTCACTGTCAGCAAGGATTTGCTCACAGAGCAGCCTGTTTAGCTGCTCCTTGTTCGCGGTGCACGTGAGAACAGCGTCTCTTGTAGGCAATGGGGTGTTGAGATCCAGCTTGTGAACTCTGCTGCTTTTGCTTCTCATTGCCCGAGTGCTTGATTTCGGAGAGAAATCATAGTAGCGATCAAAAGCTAGTACTACAGATGCATGAGAAAGATGTTTCGGTAGCCATACTTTGAAGGTTTGGATAAATGTAGCAACTGTGCCACTAGCAGGCCAGTCGACTGTCCACAAAACAGCTGACACATCCATGATAACAACTGTTGGTCGACCCCATGTTCGAGAGGATGTTTCCATTCCCAAGTTCTGCTTCAATGCGGACTTAGCTGCAGTTCTCATTAAACCATCTGGTTGGAACAGTATGGGTGGGTATGCCGCAAGCTCTGTTGAGAATACATGGGCCAAGTCAAGTTCGCGTTCGCTCATCAGCAAACCGATGACGCGTGCATAAATCGCTTCTTGGTCCATAACCAAGTGGGCACCCACCTTGATATGTTTCGTTTTACTTACAAAGATGATGACATGTTTGGAAATGGTGCCATAAAAGCCTTGTGGCCATGATGACTCGTACTGTGCCAGTTGCGTCTTTCCAATACTAACAGCTCTATCGGCATTGGCATCTGGAGATGCAAGCTGCCCTGTCTGAATATTGTATAAGTTGCTCCTGGATGTGACTCTGGATCCATTGGGTCCATGCACTTAGAAAGGGAATCATGAAGTGATTGGCGATCTTCTCCATCATGTTTGATATGCCCTGCACCTCAGCATAAATTGTGGTTTATATCAGAATATCCATATCCATATAATGTGGGTTATGTCATTTAAGCATTATGATCTGGTTTTATCTGCAGAAAAGATGTTAGGTGCTCAGCAGTTAGTTAGATTGTAGAAATTGTCACTGAAATAAAGCAAATACAGTGATATCAACTGTGGCATTATCATATTTCAAGGCCAAACTTTAACCTCAAATGACCTGGACTTGACCCATGGAGTTGCAAAATGATATCCTACTGTTATCATGTGCCTATAGAACTACTCAGTCTCGCCCAAAACCATAAAAACGACAGTAAGATCACCAAAATATCTCCACGACTGCCCGTGATATGGGATATTCCTTATTTCGGGGGGCGTTTGACCTCCAATGACCTTGAGTATTGACGAATGTGGGTCAAAACGATTCCCAAAGTATCTGCAACCCCTCGAGATCGACTAATCAACCTAAAAAACCCTAAAAATGACACCAACGTCATCAAAATCCATCAAGTATTGACCAGGATATGGGATTTTTCAGTTTCGCCGGCCATCTTGGAAAATGGCGGCCATATTGAAAAAGCCAAACGGGAGTCAGGTGTACACCCGATGGATTCTTGAATGGGTGGTATAAGCTTTCAAAATATGTCAAGATTTGCTTTATAACAAACAATGCAGGGTTCCCACCCCGTGCAACCGGACTAGGGGCAATGTATTATCCGAGTGTTTTGGCTCCTCTTGCGGGGTGAGACATGGCTCCTTGCTCTCTCGTATGCTGTTTAATGTGCATATTGACGTATTAATTGCTTCACTTAATGAAGCAACAGTGGGATGTTGTATAGATAACACAACGATAAATAACTTAGTTTATGCCGATGATATGGTGTTAATAAATCCCTCTGTTAAAGGTCTGGATCGGCTACTAAAAGTCTGCGAAGAGTATTCGCAGAAACATTATATTCTTTTTTAATGTTACAAAAACTAAGGTTATGCAATTTCATCCTAAAAGCTGTAATCAGCCAGCTGATATAAGGTTTAAAATGAATGGTGAGGTAATTCAGGAAGTACAAGAGTTTAAGTATTTGGGTCAAACTATTACCAGCTCCTTGAGTGATGACTCGGATATAAGAAAACAATCTCGAAGCCTGTGTGCTAAAGCGAATATGACCATAAGGAACTTCCGATTCTGTACATGTGAAGCTAAAAACACTCTCTTTCCTACTTTCTGCAGTAATATATACGGACAGCAACTCTAGGTGAATTATAAAAAAGGTTCTGACAGAACCCTAAATTTGTTGTACAACAGGTCTTTTAGACTCTTACATAAATTACCCCCGAGATGCTCAGCTTCGCAAATGTTTGCTACCCGCAATGTTCCGAGCTTCCCGGAGGTAACCAGACGTGCTCAACACAGTCTAATGCAAAGAATTAAAAAATCAACCAACCCGATCATCCAAGCTATCCATGAGTCCTGCCATGAGTCCTGCTATGGACTTCTTGGTACGAAAACGCCTGTCTGTAGCTCCACCTAACTTCGACATTGCAGTATTATTTCTAATCAATTATATATTTTTCTGTCCTTAGTATATGAACTGTCATTGTATTAATAATATTTGTCATATGGACTATAGTCTGCCAATAAACCTTTTCATTTTCATTTTCATTTATAACTATTGCATTGTTTGACCAATTCTTCCCCAGGCGTTGACCCCTGCCCTCTCGCAAGATTCTTATTACTGATAACGCAAATATCCAAATTCCGCTGACACACGCTGACAACGTCAAAAGCGAGCGTCTAAGTCCCAAAAACCCTTTACACTTTTCATCTTTCACAGTCTATGTTATACGCTACTGTTATCTGTCTACGTCACATAGTTTTTCCATGTTCTCATTAATTGTGCTTATTAGTTCTATCTAAATTTCATTGAAATTCTATGTTACTTGTGTGTTATGTTACCATAAATATCAATGTAATTTCATTGGAAAAACCATTGTTGTCCTCCTTCCTATTACCTCGTCACTGGCTACGTAGGCTTTAAAACTGATAGAGAGTCATTTCCTAACAATATTCGACATAATTGGGTCTTATAACAATTATAGCAATCACAGTTAAATAGTGTATAAAATTGTTCACTCAAATCTATTATAAATTATATAACTCATAACTTATTATGTACTAAATATACTTCAAAGCAAAGTCGCCACCCAAAAATGTACAATCGGCAAAATTATTTTTCTCTTTTTTTATTTTTATTCTTAAAATGAAACAATTTGAAAATTCTCCAAGGAGGGAAACTTAACCTCCAAACTGCACTTCCCCAAAAGTTGGACTTATTTATTTCTTTGTATTGAAAATTAAATTATTCGTGCCTGAACCTGTTGGATTTGGGGTTCCTTCTCTCTTCTCACACTCTCTTTTCTGAGTGAGGGGTTACATCATTACTGTAGAATTTCCTGCAGACGAATTAGGTAGTACTGCGGATCATGTATCAGCTTTCCAAGCTAAGATCTATCAGCATACGTGGAATGACAAACTTGGGCCTATCAACATACGTGGTATTACGAATTTGGGCCTATTAAACAAATGAAAGAAAGAAAAAAATGAACTACGGTCCTGACTACGACACTTGTTACCTCTTTTAGTCTTTGGGGCGGTGTCACTAGTTCTCGAATCTTCAGTTTTCTCTGGGTACTCACTACACGATTCCCGGAATCAAAAAATAAAAATAAAAATAGTATTTTGTAAACAGTCACATTAACGAGAAAAAAAAATATATATATATATATTGTGAATGAATCGGTCTTTGTTTTCGAATTCCCAATAATTCAATGGGTTCCCCTATCACTCCTTTTCGGACTCCTAAAAAGAGGATTTCAGACTCCAGTGGGGGTTTTGGAACAACACTTTAAGTCTTCTCAGCGACGCGCAAATTTTTCATCGAGCAGATTTTGCGGTTCCAATCTCGCCTGGCATGTGATCTGTCCTTTAATTATCTATGAACCTAAAACTTAAAAACAGTAATTAATACATAGTTTTTAATAGCTTGTACAAACTTTTGTTAGTTAATTTTGTTAGTTGTAGGTCAAAGTTCAAGGGAGCAACGGCAGGCAAATGTTTTTACTGGAGTCCTTGTTTGTTCTGCGAGAGTTTCTTTGTATGTAGCACATATTTACATACACACACAGACACACAGACACACACACACACACATATATATATATATATATATATATAAGCAAACAACCACAGGGAAAAGGAAACACAAAGTCCGAGCGCTTTCGTGAATATATCACGAAAGCGCTCGGACTTTGTGTTTCCTTTTCCCTGTGGTTGTTTGCTTATTAATAAGGTCACGTGTTATTTTGTGATTTTAGTGCATATATATATATATATATATATATATATATATATATATATATATATATATATATATATTTCAGACAACTAAATTAGTTAATATAATAAAAAAATTTCTTTTAATAAATGTTCGTGATATGTATTTACGTTTAAATATTCATACCTCCATCTTTCCACCATTTTGGAGCTTGTGTTGCCACGCAAAATTTCCCGGCAAGAACCGACGAAAGTTCCCTGTCTCTCATTAAAAACAAAAGTGTTTTTGAAAAGTGAAACTAAAGTTAACGAATTCGACAAGTTGTGAAGTATGAAATCAGTCGAACCCACGTTAATGCATCGACTAGATTTCGCATCCTCTGCAGCCCACACTGCATCTGAATTCATGTCAGAAGGAAAATATTTCATTATTATTTGTCTATGACAACGGCACAATTAAGTGTTATCACCGCCGTCGGAGAAAGCTTTTTCCAAAAGTGTGGTGGTCCCTTCAAAAACCAACCATCAGAATTATCTAACATGCACTCAGGCGTGACGGCAATTCTGTTGGCATACCAAATAAATTCTCAAAATTATTCTCTCTGGCGTACCAATCCCTCGAGGTTAATATTTCTGTTCCTTTAAAATTCATATTCTAACTTACTGCAGGAAAGAAGTTTATGATACTGGATGAGTAATTTCTTTCATCAAATTTTTATAACTCTTTGGACATTTGGAAGTTATAGGAAGAGATGAAACGAGATGACAGACTGAATAATTGAGTCTTTTAAACGTGCTTAATGTTTTCTAGAAAAGAATAACAATATATTATGATGCTATTTCATCTTAAAGCTCTATTTAACACGTGGCTTTTTGATAATTTTCTCGAATTTTCATTAGGATTTTTCTAGCCTTTCTTTTGTGTTGGAAGTTCAACAATCTGATTTCTACTACCACAAGAGAGTCAAGCGCATTCCTCTATTATTTGCTCTTCAGCACTTAAACTGAGAGGGATGTATTGTACAGAATAACGACCCAGTCATTTGCTAAATGTATTTTGAATTACTTAAATGAAGTAGAACAAATTCAATGAAATAACTTTATAAAAACGTTGCCAATAAACTTTGAGTCTTTCAAACAAAGGTCATTCAAGATTGTGCAGAAAGCACTCCTTGCGAGCAAGTATTTCTTCGAATCCTTTTAGCCCTCCTGTCATTGATCATTCCACAACACAGTAGATAAAATGCATTTGCAACTTAAAATTTTTAGTTTCAATTACAGTACATCTAAATAATTTAAATATATATATATGGGTATATACCAATATACTGTATATATAGTGATATATACCAATATATTTAACTATCTATCTATAATATATATATATTATATATATATATATATATATATATATATATATATAACTATGATATATACAATATATGGGTAATGACGCAAATTTTCATTGGGAGGGCCCTAGGGCGGGTCGTACTCAGGTGACAACATGAATCTGAAGGAAATCCTACCATCAAGGTGTCTAAATTGTGTGTTTTTACATGGGGAATTCAAATATGAGCTTCTTTTTTGGATAGGATAACTCTAACCTACATCATTTTGTATTTCTAAATTGCCAATTTTACCCTTTTGAACCCCTTTAATATATTAAAAGATATAAGGTAAATCATTTATATTGACAAGGCCAAATCAACTTTACATATATTTATTAATAGGTGAACTGCATGTATATCACTGGATATAATTACAAAGATCATTCTCCTGACATCTTGAACTTTGCCAGGTTGCACAAATCCTGCTTTGACTCAGACTTGGACATCAGCTTCCTGCTGGTCTCCTGAGCCCTGATCCCTCCATCCCTCTTTTCCTGTGAGAAGTACTTAGCAGAAGCCTCAGTCACCATTTTAAAACCCTCTCAATGCTTTGTGTGTGGCAAGGCCATTTGCGCACCTCCATGGGGTGTTGATGAAGTTTTTCACCTCTGAGGTGCTTAGAGAGCAGGTGAGAGGTGGCTCTGACACACCTTCTGACCAGCTGATCAAGTCACCGATGCTGGAAGCATTACAATTGATGTCAGGTGTCCTTCTGCTCCTAACAGAGGAGTCCCCCAGCTGAGTGTCTGGGTCCCCCTCTCCCCTGATGGTCAGGATTCTCTCCACCCCTTCAATCCTCTCCTTCTGATCCTCAGAGCAGAGTAGTGTTTGGAGGATGACTTCACTGTGGGCATACCAAGCAGATCTTCTCACAGTTGGCATCACAATATCCAGCACCTCCTTTCTCTGGGACTTGAGGCAGTCCAGCTGAAAGAGGATGTGCCTAGGCCCTTCGAGCCAGGAGTGCTTGACCTTCACGTTGAACCAACATGGGTAATACACTCCAATGATGAATTCCACAATGAATTGCAGAATCTTCAGGTTCTTTCCTTTAAGTCCGTGCTTTGACACCCAGAGCCTGAGAAGTCTGTTCGCTGTGGTGAGCCAGCGGCTGTGGTTTACTGGTCCTATCTCTAACAGAGCCAGCCCTGCAGGAAGTACTCCATCCCTGACTGCACAGACAATTTTATAGCCATAGTATTGATCAGTTGAGAGATCTTGAATGACCTTGTCAGGAAGCTTGATCAGTGGAGGGCCAACAGAGATTCGGGTGAAGTTTGGATTGATATCAAAGTCTGTAGCAGAATCAAGGAGCTTTCCTATTGGCCCGGATAATTTTTTGTCTGACAGAGTAGGGCCATCAAGGTTAACAATGAGATGGCGCAGGGGAAGTTCAACAGTGTGCAGGTTGCACACCAACCAGACCAGCTTTCTCCCCAGGTGCAGCTCCAGCTTCCGCATTACTCCAGCTTTCACACCAGTGTTGACATTTGTTGAGTCTCCTCCAATGGCCAACAAGGTCTTATCATAACCCCTCTCTTTCAGCCAGGCAAACAGGACCTTAGCAATCTTCTCCGCATGTGACTCCTCTTTAGTTGCTTTCCCTGGGGTAAAGTGGAACAGATAGTAGCTGCCAGGCTCACTAACAACACTACGAATGCTATAAAATCCAAAACTGGTTCTCTCTAAAAAAAATGCATGAATTATCATTCTCCAAGTACAAACTATTTTTGAAGTCCCTAACATTTGAGTATTTAAATATTATTATTATTATATGAATTACATTATATGTGTTTATATGAATTAGTTAGAACAATGCTCTATGAGAGATAACGTGAGCAGCCATGATAGAAAACGTGAGAAGACATATTCTGGGGTAACTACAATAGTAAAATAATCAACAATTTAATAATAATCAACTGCAAAATGATGTAGGTTAGGGTTATCAGAATTAAATATTTTCTTCAGAATTGTGTTCTATACACCAAAATATGTCATTTGAACACCCCTCTCCATTGATTTAAAAAAAATGCATAGTATGACCCGCCCTATATAATGGGAGCCGTTTAAAGAAAGTTTTTGAATATCGAAAGGGAGTTTATTAAACGTAGGCCCAAGCACGCTAGTAATCATAGTAGGCCCAAGTGGTGGACGAGGGAAATAGGCGAGTTCATAAACGAGCGTAACAGAACGTGTAGACTTAATAAGCGCAATGGCACGGTAGCCTACTTTAATAGATATATCGAGCTTAGACGTCATTTTAAAAGATCTGTAATGAATGCTAAACGTAATTTTGAGATACTTGTAGCTGCGGATAGTAAACATAATCTGAAAAAGTTTTTTGACTATATCAATAATCGTAAGCCGATAAAAGATAACATAGGCCCTCTAGTGAACGCTAACGACGCTTTGGCTTCCGACGCTCAGGCGATGTCGGGTATTTTTAACAACTTTTTTGCAACAGTTTTTCTGTAGAAGACGAAGACGTAAATAATGTCCCCGACGTGGACGATATCGTTCCATTTAGTAGGGAGACTATTTTGAATGAAATAACTGTCTACGAGGGTGAGATTGCGCATTATATCGATAAGCTAAAAGTTAGCAAGGCTCCAGGCCCTGACGCGCTTTATCCTAGGACATAGACATTTGAAAGACGTTATTGTAGGCCCATTAAAAATAATTTTAATAAGTCACTGGAAGCGGGAATTATTCATGAAAACTTCATATTAGCTAACGTTACGCCCATTTTAAAAAAGGTGACCGCACATCAGCTAGCAATTATAGGCCTATTAGCTTAACGTCAATTATTGGTAAACTTTTGGAATCCGCAGTTAGGGATCGTATCGTCGATCACTTAGAGGGTCGTGATTTGATTAATAGTAGTCAGCATGTGTTTCGACGCCAGAAATCTTGTTTAACTAATTTGTTGGAGTTTTAAAAGAAATAGTGCGCGAATACGATAGGCATAGAGCGGCTGACGTTATTTATTTAGACTTTAAAAAAGCGTTCGATACAGTTCCGCATAGAAGATTATTTGCGAAGGTTAAAGCCCACGGTATACGCGGTCAGGTAGCTAACTGGTGAGAGGAATGGCTTCGTGCCAGGAAACAGAGGGGTGTTGTTAATGGTAGGGAATCGGGGTGGTTGAATATAGGTAGCGGTGTCTCTCAGGGTTCAGTGTTAGGCCCATTCCTATTCGTAATCTACATTAACGACATAGATGTAGGCTTGACCAGTAACGTGTCAAAATTCGCGGACGATACTAAAATAGGCGGTTGTTGTTGTTGTTTAGCCGATCAGCACATCCTGATCGAGCACGCCGGCGGCACGCAGGTAACCGATCGCCCTCTCCGGAGTGGACCAGAGGTTCAGCGCACTAGTGATGTTGTGTTGTGTTCGTTGTTGCTGCACAGTCTGTCATAATGTGTTGAATTGTTTGTGGTGTCCCCTGGCACAGGTGGCAGGTATCGTCTATGGAGTTGTCTAGTCTGTGTTTATATGTCCGTAAGTTGGGGTGATGTCCAAATCGGAATCGTGCTAAGTTAACTCGATCCGATCTGCTCAGGCTGATCTTTGATCTGTTAATGGGTGGCGACTTCGCACCTTGGACCGCATTCGGACCGAGTCGTGTCAGTGCTTTGTGGGTTACGTGTGTGTGTATGTGTTTTCTGTACTGTGTGATGTCTGTGGGGCGTGGTATGGAATGGAGTATTTGGTTATAATGTCTCTCTGGTGTTACCTTAATGGTGCGAGGTGTTGGTGCATGATTGTACATGTAGCGGCAAGGGTGTTGTGGGTTAGTTGTCGCTGCTGCCATGAATTGTGTTCCCCTCATGTCTAAATGTTCCCTAACTTTCAGTATTTTTGTTTCTGTGTGCAGGTGTTCTATTGGTGTTGTTTGAGTGCATCCTGTAATGATACGAACTGCGTTGTTTTGTATTGTCTGTAAGGTGTTTATGTGTGTGTTTGAGATGATGGGTGCCCAGCATGGGCTAGCATAGTCCATAACTGAGCGAATATATTGTTTGTATATGAGTGATGTTGTTTCCTGCTGGTGGCCAAACTTCCTCAAATCTCCGTGCAGCGGGCTGTCTACGGTTAGTCAGACTGGCAGTCGACGGCCTGTTGCGTGGCACGGTCAGAGTGCCGATCGGCTCCTGGGGCCGGACCTAAATAGGCGGTAAAGTTGTTAACGTGGACGATAGAAATAGGCTCCAAGACGATGTAAATAGGATTATGGAGTGGACGGATAAGTGGCAGATGCAATTTAACGTAGACAAATGTAAAGTTTTGCATATAGGTTCTCGTAACAACAATTACACGTAAACGATGGATGATAGACAGTTTGCGAGTGTTGACGAGGAAGTAGATTTAGGCGTACAGGTATCTAAGGATTTAAAAGTTAGGAACCAGTGCCTGGAGTCTTGCGCAAAAGCTAATAGGATGTTAGGCTTCATAGCCCGTAATTTCAAATTTAAATCGAAGAATATTACATTGTCCCTTTACAAGTCCCATTCAGGCCTCACTGGTTTTGGTGCCCGTATTTGCGTGAGGATATTGATAGGTTGGAAAGGGTTCAGCGAGCGATGCGCCACGAAACTAATTCCGTCACTCCGCAACAAGCCTTACGAAGATAGGATTAAAGAGTTAGACTTGCATTCACTCGAAACTAGGGGATTAAGAAGGGAGCTTATTGAAGTTTTCAAAATCGTTAATAAAATCGATAACGCAAATTTTGACAAATTGTTCATTTTCGATAATAACAATACTCGTAATAACCTATTTAAATTACGTGGCAACTTTTCATTACTAACATCGCCAAAAACGTTTTTACGTTTTAAGTAATTGATAAATGGAATAATCTTCCCGCGTCCGTTGTGAACTCTACCAGCGTTAATATGTTTAAAAACCGTTTAGATAGGCATTTTAAAAATATTAACATCGTTTAAAATAATAAAACAATTAGCAACAGGAGCTATCGGAGTAATGGTTAAGGTTTGAGTCTGTTGACGATTAATGCCTGCGTGTGATATGCCAGCAATAAAATTATATTAAAAAAGAACAAAAAAAATATTAGAGTAATACGAACTTAGATGTAGCTCGTAGTAAATTAAACCACTTTTTGTTATACTCTTCATAATTTATTTTTTTTGTTCTTTTCTTATCTTCTCTTTACTTGCATGTCTGTAGTTTGCATGGTATGAGTGTTTGAGTTAAGACTGTGTTTGCATGGTTTGTAAGCGTTCTTATTTTACTTCTTTTCATCTTTCACCCCTTTCCTATTCTCTTCGACTATTTTTCCGACTTGTAGGCAGTGGCCTGCGGATGATGATGGCGAGTCTTTCTCTCTCTTTTTCTGAATGAATGTTAA
The DNA here is from genome assembly GCA_023014485.1 of Bathynomus jamesi. NCBI lineage: Eukaryota > Metazoa > Arthropoda > Malacostraca > Isopoda > Cirolanidae > Bathynomus > Bathynomus jamesi. Next base: position 56,570 of record JAJOZX010004290.1, read on the forward strand.
CCCACGAATGATAGGTTTTGCTCTTACTTAAACCCTTATTTTCTTATTTTAACCTCCTACTCGCTTCTTTCTTTCGGGCTAACCTTAGAGTGGATCTCGGGGCTTTGTTAGCCTTAGCTTCTGTGTGTATATATATATATATATATATATATATATATATATATGCGCTTCGGTGGTGTAGTGGTTAACGTCGCTCACTACGAATCCATCGGGCCAGGGATCGAGACCTGGCGACGGCAGGTGGCGCGCAGCAAAACCCAGCTGTTCATCCTTCCATACAATAAAGAAATTGATTGGTTGATAAAAGCATACCCTGGGTAGCCTAGTGGTTAAGACGCTGGGCTGCTGGTTGGGCGTGGTTCGGATTTCACGTTAAACTGTAGGTCTAAGGTGAAATGAAAAGCTTGACCTTCGTAGAATGAACAATTCGGGCGGAAGCTAACCAAAAGTTACCAAAAAGTGTCCCATAAGTCCGGCATCATAGGAAAAATAATAAAAAAAGGCAAAACAAAAGCTTTCATATACAGAATGTGCTCAATATGTCCACCATTGTTTTCAATACACAAATTCAGACGTGATACCCAGTCACCAAGCACACGGTGAATGATGTCAGCAGTAATGCTGTTACATGCCCCAATAATGGCTGCCGCAAATGTTCAACACTCCTAATTTTCTCTGCGTACACCAGCGCTTTCAAGTGGCCCCAGAGATAAAGATCTAGTGGCGTGAGATCCGGGCTTTTAGTTGGCCATTCCACAGGCCATCGACGTCCTATCCAATGACCAGGGAATTGTTGGTACAGGTATTCCCTTACTTGGGTGCTGCAATGTGCAGGAGCGCCGTCTTGCTGGAACCATGTTGGGAAATTTCCTTCTTCGTTCAAGACACTGGGAAATGCTTCTTCCTTGAGCATACGTAGGTAGGTGCCTCCAGTGACATGTTCATCGGAAAAGAGGGGGCCTATGATGCGATCCTTCCAAATGCCACACCATATCATCACCCGAGATGCACCTTGTTCCTTTGAAGAGGTATACCAGTGAGGGTTGGTTTGAGACCAGTAGCGGGTGTTCTGTCGATTTACCTCACCATTTCCATAAAAAACAGCCTCGTCACTGAACAGAATGGTGGACGGGAAATTGGCATCCCGAGCATATTGTTCCGTAGCCCATTCACAAAATTTCATCCGCCAGTCGGGATCATCTTCGCTTAATTTCTGTAGGATCTGAAGTTTATATGGATGCCATTTATGAGCCTGAAGAATGCGATGGATGCTACTTTTCGACACTCATGTCTCGGCGGAGAATCGCCGAAGAGACTTATTGGGACTTCTGTTAAAATCAGCCAGGATAGCAGTCGCTGTATCATCGTCAGTGGACCTCCTTGAAGGTCCACTGCGTGGTTTATCTTCTATGGATCCTGTTTCCTTAAACTTTGCAACAAGTCTGCTAACACAACTCTGTGTTATTGGCTCGCGGTCTGGATGCAGTCTGTTAAATTCAGCAGCGGCCTCTCTTTGACTCCGATTTCCTATGAGTAGAATTATCTGGATTCGTTCTTCCTTGCTCACAGACATTATGGCCTGTAGAAAGAGAAAAACATGAATTATGGTTTGTAGAAATAGAAAAATGTGAATTTTTCCTATGATCCGGACTTATGGGACACCCTGTGTGTGTATATATATATATATGCAGGCCCGGATTTAGCTATAGGCGAACTAGGCGATCGCCTAGGGCCGTTTAGCGCGTTCTGTTCAAGTGATATTAATGATTTAGAACTCTATGAAGAACTTAAAGTACTTTGCAGGTTTATACCTGAGAAAACAGACCTCGGAAATGCCCTTGTTTATATAGTGCAAAAAAACTAAGTGAGATTTATCCTAATGTTTATGTTGCACTTCGAATAGTATTAACCATCCCAGTTACTGTTGCTTCGGCTGAAAGAAGTTTGTCGCGTCTCAAACTTATTAAAACATATTTGCGTTCCACCATGTCTCAAGCGAGATTGCAATCATTAGCTATGTTATCAATAGAAAACGATATAAAAAATTCATTAGATTATTCTCAATTAATTGAAGAGTTTAGCTCGAAGAAAAGTAGAAAAGCATTGCTGTAATATTCAAGGAGCATCTGAACCAAATATTAAAGCATTAATATTTAGCCTGATAAGTCGATCGCTCACTATTATAAAAAATGAAATGTCAACATCTTATACATCACATATGAAAAACGTTTGTATACTATGGAAAGTCATTGCCTGTAATATTATATAAATCTTAGAAATCATTGTCTTATATTTTCGATACAAATCTTGATTCATATTATAATTTATACTTACTTGTATGGTTTATTTATATTTCTTATACAATTTCCATGCGTGATTATTTTGGTTTGGTTTAATTTTTAAGTGCTGGCATAGTTCTGTCTATGCGGGATTCTAATATTGCTGGTATAGTACCGATAATTAAGTCCATATTTTCATATATATAGGCCTAGGGCCTCGCAACTTCTAGATCCGGCCCTCTATATATATATATATATATATATATACACATCCAATAGTTCATTCAACTCTGGAGTTTGTCGAATCCTATATAGACACTGCTCTAAGAGTTACATTCGTGAAACCATTGATTTCCTGAGACGTCTCAATCAACATAGGAGGAGATTGTAGACAGCAAAAGACCAAGGAAGTACTTTTGTGGATACGTTTGGCAGGAGACAGGGAGTGCTGGAACTCCCGTTTCTCCTGTCACTGTCCTCCCTAGCTGATCTTTTTCAGTGTCTCATCTACCCTGTGAGCAGTCAAGCATGCTCTCAAACAAACGCTTCTCTCATTATTCCTCACTACATATACACGCATCTTACATTCTATACAATCTTTTCAAAATAAAAAAAATAAAAATGCCATCGACCTCAAAAGCTTCGGAGTCCCATGGGGAGGGGACCATAAATGTCACCACTTCTGGCTCTTTCTCTGCCAATACCGGGAACGCAGACCCGGTCAGCGGGGCTGATTCTGTTACTGCCCATTCCAGATGTTCTGGGCCACTGCCTGATTCACTCTTCATAAATTTCTACAACATTCGTGGCATTCACTCAAATTTTCAATCTGTTGAACCCCACCTCTTCCTCTAAACCTCACTTTCTCTTCCTCAGGTGTCTGGGATGACTGACAGCAACCCCTTTCCTGTACCCTCCTACTTTCTCTATACTCAATTTTACTCCAAAGATGGATGTTGCGTATATGTACCCAACGACCTTACTTGCTCTCGTATTCCCGAACTCGAATACTCCGAATTCTACACCCTCTGGCTAAGGCTTACATGTCACTCTCAAACTAAATACACCTGCGATTTCTAACTTTCTCCTAATTCTACTAACTATCCAAAAATTTTGGACTACTTTACTTCCAAAGTGGAAGACATTCTATCACACTCTCCTTCAGCTGAAATCTCCATTTTAGGTGGTTTCAATGTTTACCACCACCTTTGGCTTCCCTTCCACTTCACGGACATCCCTGGTGAACTAGCTTACAACGTCTCTATCCTGAATAACCTAGAGCAGATTGTACAGCACCCTACTAGTATCCCCGATCGCCTTGGAAGTAGGCCCAACATTTTGCATTTATTTCTAACCCCTCATCCTTCTTCTTACTCTAGCAGACTTTTTTCTCCGTTGGGCTCCTCTTCCCACAATCTTTTATGTGTTTTCTGTCCTATCTCTCCAAGAGGAGACGCCTTTGGCACTTTGGCGCTACTGATTTGGAAACCCTCAAGCAGTACTTCTCCGATTTCCCATGAAATGATTAATGGTACCGTGGCCGGGGCCCCTTCGAGTGCGCTGAGCGCATCGCGGAGCTAGTCCTCTTGGGCATGGAGGCGTACATTCCATATTCTATTCCTATTAACCTTGGTTAAAGTTTCCGAAAGTACCGTCGCCATCCAACTCCTGACTCTCACTTAACTTATATTTCTGGCCGGAATCGTGCAAAAATCTGTTCTTCGACTCACCAAAAATTCTCTCGTCAGACAAAAATGTGGAAAACTATCCAATTCTAATTCTTCTCGCTCTTTCTGGTTCCTAGCCAAGAACCTCTCCCACAACTTTACTTCTTTCCCTCCTCTTTTCCATTCTGACAGCTCAGTTGGCGTCTCTTTTCCTGATATTTTCTCTGTATTTCATCTGATACTTTTCCTTCCTCCTGGAAATTCTGTTGTGGCTTTCAATGCCTCAAAAAATCAATTCCTTCATCTGCCTGATTTTATATATATCAATTCCAAAGTGAAATACATTCAATCCTATTCTCCTTTTGCTGAAAGGACACGACTATCCCTTTACTTTGAACAATACACAAATCAATGCTTCCTCTTCTCTTAACATTCTTAACGTTTCCTTTTCTCGTGATCTTTCCTGGAAGGATCACATACTGTATACTCTCTTTCCCAACCATCTAAGAGTTTAAGTGTGCTGTACGGTTCCGCAGTTTCTTCACGCCAACTCAGTTGCTGTCTCTGAACAGGCGTCTTATCTGCCCCTGTATAGAGTACGCTTCTCATGTGTAAGGTGGCTCAACCGACACAGTTCTACTTGACCGAATGGAATCAAAAGCTTTACTATTGCTATTATAAAGGACACTGCTCGGTAAATGTAGAGAAACCCCCGGGGTAACGATTTTTTAATAAGTGGTATTTCTAGAGGTACTTTTGCTCCTGAATCCAGTGGTGATATTCACTTTTTAGGAAATGGCTAGTTTTCGAGATATAGGCCGTTTCTACCCTAACAATGTGGATCACACGAAAGTGAGCAGGGCTTTGAAGAAGAGGGAAATTGAGGGGTAAACAAAAAAAACAGTAATAGGCACACTAAAACTAACTTAACCTAACGTAATATGTTTTCGACAGTCGTGTGCCCTTGTACAAAGACATAAAATGAGCAACGCTTCTTTCTTTATCGCTTCTTGTCGACAGTCTCGTGTCGACAGTGTCATTGCCACAGTTGCTGCATTTCCTAGTAGTTCGAAGTACACCGTGTTTCTGGAATAGTTTAATAGCCAAATCATCGTTGTCTAAATACTTCTGAACTGCTTGAACGAACGAGAGATTGCAGCCGTCACACGCCATGACAAACAAAGCAACAATTGATGCGCATCCGGCTAATCGTCAAGAAACAAATGCGCTGATTGGCTGCAGAATGTAAGAGAGTTTTTCATTGCGCGTAAAATTAAAATTGAATAACCTTAAAAATGGCCATTTCGGATCACCTGAAGATCCGTCACCCCAGCCTTTTTAGTTAGCTTCATAAGGCCAACCAACGAAAATATCACGACTTAACCTAACCAATCGTTAGGTCAATTGCACGCCCTTGATGATTGGTTAGGTTAGGCTGTGATATTTTCGTTAGTTAGCCTTATAAAGCTAACTAACAAAGGCTGGGGGTGACGGTCTTCAGGTGATCCGCCATTTCCCCCAAAAATGAATATCACCACTGGATTCAGGAGCAAAAGTACCTCTAGAAATACCACTTCTTATTAAAAAATCATTACCCCGGAGTTTTCTCTACATTAGCCCACTGCTCTTCTGAACTTACTAACTCTATGCCGCCTCCTTCAAGGAGAGCACGCAGTACCACTTTAGACACATTCTCATTCCTTTTCTGTCCAATTCTCAAACGTGTGTTTATCGGTATTTGCAGTCTTTCATTTACTCAACCGGTTAACTCTGGAACAATCTTCGCCAATCCATCTTTTCCCCTGTCTATGACATCCAATCTTTCAAACGCAGTGTCCAGGCATCTCGAAAACCTGGGAACTTGATTTTGGCTCTCTTCTTCCTCTATCGGGGGGACTGTTTTTGCGGGCGTTCGCATTGGTCCCTCCTTCCTGGATGAAAAAAATGTATATAGGATGTGAGAAAAGTCTTTAAGGATTTTTTGCATACAACTATTTAGTTAACATCAGATAGATAAGTGTTCAAATGAAACAAATCAAGCAAAAAGTCTATAAGAATTTTATTTATACAAATATTTTGTTAAATTGTAATTTAATCTTCAAAGAGTTCTCCATCCGCGATGATACATTTGTGGATTTTCTCTGTGAAATTCTTCATAGTTCTTCTGAATTTATCGAGTGGGATCCTTTTCAGTTCTTCATCTATTCTGCGGCCAAGGGCATTCACATTTTGATAGATGAAACAAGGAGTGTAAAGTTTGTCACGCAAATAAGCCCAAAGCCAGAAATTACATAGAGTTAAATGAGGTGATCTGGCTGCCCACTCCATGAGACCTCGCCGCCCAAGCCATCTTCCTTCAAAGTTTGTATCCAGAGTCTCATGGGCAGTTGCAGAGTAATGTGACGGCGCTCCATCATGATGATAAAGCCAATTCCTGCTAACGCCATTAGTAATATGAAAGCCTATACATGCCTGCGATACACTTTACATTACAGTTCACAACAAAGCCTAATACAAGCGCAGGCTTATACACGCCTACAATGTGGTATCGTATATGGTACCTTTATTTCATAATTATTAAATACAAATTATTAATTTATTGTATTAAATAACTACAAAATTGCATCGGAATTGTCGACAAAGCCTATTGGGAATGGAAAAAATTGCCATACGTAGAACCAAATATGTAGGTATTTGGCCTCAATTTAGATCCTACACAAAATAGGCCAATTTCACCCTCGGCGTATTTAGTAAAGCCCACTTTACTTACTTTAATTAGTAGGCCTAACATACTCATACACCTAGGCCTACTTCAAGCAATACAGTTTACAATTTATACATATTAGAAGCCTACCTCTCAAAGTAGGACCTACTCTTTAAACTCAAGGCCTATCCTACCTAAAAACACCACTTTTTTTATTTAACCTGTGGTGTAGCCTTGTAGGTTATAAAATTTAGGAACAAGTAAAGATAAGCACCCCCAGCCTTCTTTAATTAGCCTTATAAGGCTAACTAACGAAAATATCACGACCTAACCTAACCAAGGAGGAGACATGCAGTCAGAGAGTTCAGAAGAGCAATGTTCGTTATGATAGTGATAGTAAAGAGAGAGGCTGAAGCAACACTGCGGCGAAGAGAGTGAGATTGAAGACAATCAGTAAGAGGCGCGGAATTGATGAGACGAAAAGCCTTTGATTCCACCCGGTCAAGTACGGCTGTGTGGGTTGAACCATGAACCGTGAACCATGAACATGAGAAGTATATTCCATACAGGGGCGAACAAGACCCCTGTTCAGAGACTGCAACTGAGTTGGGGTGAAGAAACCGCGGAGGCGGTACAGCACACCTAACCTCTTAGAAGCTGTTTTAGAAAGAGAACAAGGAGAAAAGGAAACGCCAAGAATATTAAGAGAAGAGGAAGGATTGAATTGTGTATTGTTGAAGGTAAGGGGATAGTCGTGTGGAAGATTGTGACGAGTTGAGAGATGGAGGAACTGAATTTTTGAGGTATTTGAAAGCCACAAGGTTTTCTCTGCCCCAATCATATATAGCAGAAAGATCAGAAGACAGGTGTCCCATAGCCGTTCTACGCGAATCATGAAGCGACTGCTGTGAGGGACGCTTTGAGAAGCGGGTGGAGAAGTGAAGAGTGGAATCATCGGCATAGGAGTGAATAGGACGGAAAGTGGACGATCTTTTCCCAGGTTCCCCGTTTCCAAAAGTTTGTGCTTCCAGTACTGAAGAGTGGTTCCATTTGGTGGTGGTTTATTATATTTTTCTTGAAATAAACGTAAATTTTCTTCACAATTATTATAAGAAATAGCCCATGATGCAAGATTCACTTTTTCTTCATTGCTGTATTCCATCCTTACTGTCATGACCCTGATTGGGACTAGGACCTAGGGCCTTCCTGTTCTAGCCTAGGGTCATTCCTGGCCTTGTATAGTTGCTTTGAAAAGTATCGCGTACACGGCAGTGATATCATGGGAATTTATTTATTATTAACAAATTATTTGTGTGTATAAAATCCGTAAAGACTTTTCTTCCACCCTGTATATAGAGTGTTGCTCATAAGTATTCGTTTCGAGAAATATTTCAGTCATATTCGTCTTTATCTTCTGTATCATAGTTATGAAAAGTTTACCGTTCGTTCGAAAAAATGTAACAAATAAAAAAATTAGTTTTATAGGAGACTGTTGACACCAATCGACCAGGGAAGTATTCGGGTTAGGGGGGGGGAGTACATTAGGCAGAAGAGAATTTAGAATTGCCAACAGTCTCTCATTAATAAACAGCGAGCTACTGATAAAAGTTTTTAATTCTTCAATCGTATGGTGGACACACATAATATTAAAAACTTTTGTAAATAAATTTACAAAAACTTTTGCATTTTAACTTTTTTCTCTTTTCCTCAAATTCTTTGATGTTTTACATTATACAGTATGTTGGAATTGAACTAATTTTTTTATTTGTTAAATTTTTCCAACGAATAGTAAACTTTTCATAAGTATCCTATACATTGTACAGTTGCCGCATATGTAACGTTCCTTGCCTCACAGGCGACTCCGTACATGTGGCAACGCCGCAGTGATAGTCAAGGTACCCCAACTGCGGGAAGGTGGGACATCCGAGTCCAACAACATATAACACAGACATATATATATATAAAGGACAATTGAATGTGCATTCATTGACATACAGGTAATTATATTGTAATGTCTGTGTTCATAAAGATAAACAATTAATATGATCGTATACTGCTTTGAACTCCATGTAGTTTACTAGTCTTATACAGTAATAAGGTTCCATTATGATTACTTCAAATCTATATGAACAGCTACTACAGTAGAACTTTTTATATACTAGTGAATTTGAACCAAAAATGGTAGAATCACAGTTTAGCGTCGTAAATTTTTTTGTTTTTTTCAAAATAAACGAACCAACCAAAAATAAACGGCACTCCAACACTTTCAAATTACTTGTTTATGTTAGTTTTAACGAAAATATCACGACTTAACCTAACCAATCGTCAAGGGCGTACAGTTGACCTAACTGGGCATTCAATTAACCTAATTAACATAAACAAGTAATTTGAAAGTGTTGGAGTGCCGTTTATTTTTGGTTGGTTCGTTTATTTAAAAAAAAAAAATTTACGACGCTGAACTGTGATTCTACCCCAAAAAATAGACATTACACAATCAACTACAAATACATTACAATTGTTTATAATATTTAGAGATTACCTAGTCGAGAAAATGTAAATTTATGGACAACTGGAGCAAGTGTAGTCCCCCTGTGGTGCCTAGTGTAGTTTGCGTTCCCCAACTTTGTCCGCGTATACCTAATCAAATATAACGTTAAATCTAACGAAAATATTACGACTTAATCTAACCAATCGTCACTTCATATATATATATATATATTATATATATATATACCTTTCAAACGTTTCGCGCGATGATTCCTCATTTCACGAAGGTTAAGCTTGTCGCCCCTCCTCTCGAGTTGGCCTGGTGAAGTAGTGAGTTGGTTTCTTGTACTCTCCACCTCATATAGACAGGTACGCCCGGCTCATCGGGATTGTTCTGAGCCAGGCGTCTAGTCTTCTTTTGGAGACCCCACTCATGTTCCTTAGGTCTTTAGGCAGGTGATTAAACAGTTTTGGTCCTCTCACAACAAAACTATTTTCTTTCAGGGTTAATGATGTTCCCTGTCTCGCCTTTAATTTGGAAACACGACACTGTCTTCCTTTTCTACTTTCCACCGTTGTTTGGGGAGTTACAAGGTTCAGAGTAAGATTAGGGACTAGTTTCTCAATTATTTTCCAAGTGTAAATAATGATGTATCTCTCTCTTCTCCTTTCCAGTGAATATAGGTTTAATTCGCGTAACCTTTCCCAGTAATTTAGTTCTTTGCACCCCTTGATCTTGGCTGTGAAGCTTCTCTGAATATCTTCTAGCTGTCTAATGTCTTCTTTTTTATATGGGGATGTTAGAACCGAGCAGTATTCAAATTTGGGTATGATTAATGTTTTCAGTAGAGGAATCATTATATTCCTATCCCTTCGTTTGAAAGTTCTCAGTATCTGCCCAGTTATTCTCTTTGCTCTGTTTACTGCTACCTTATTTTGTGTTTGAAATTTCGCATCATCAGTCATTCCAACCCCTAAAACCTTTGCTTTCGAATTTCTCTGAATTTCCTGCCCATTTGGGGTATAATATTCCATGGATTTTAGGACTTATCTTTTTCCGTACCGTAATAGCTGAAATTTCTCGGTGTTAAACTTCATAGTGTTGTCTTCCGTCCACTTGTAGATTCTGTTGATGTTGGTTTGTAGAGGAGATCCTATGTCTTTTGGGTTTTTTATTTTTCTACTGATCTTTGTGTCATTGGCAAAGGACGTTGCTGTGCTGTCTCTGGTAACGTCCTCATCTATGTCAGTTGGCATGATTATGAACAGCATTGGAGCTAATATATATATATATATATATATATATATATATATATATATATATACATAGACACACTATATATACCGTATTTCCCGGCGTATAACGGGCACCCTAATTTTGAAGAGAAAATTATTTTGAAGAGAAAATTTAGGAAAATAAAAACAGGAAAAAATATACCTCCTACCTCACTTCACATATACAATTTTAACGAGTTAATTTTAACGCAGGGTGATTTTTGGAGTATTTTGGAGGGGAAAAAAGTGCGCGTTATGCGTCTGGAAATACGATATATATATATATATATATATATATAATATATATATATATATATATATATATATATATATATGATGATGAAAAACCACGAAGGGAAAAGAAACACAAAGTGGTGCTCAAGCGCTCAGTGTTCCTGAGGATGTCATTAGACGAAAGCGCTTGAGCACCACTTTGTGTTTCTTTTCCCTTCGTGGTTTTATTCATCATAAATATTTTTCACGTGTCACTTTCGTGAAATAATTTTTCATATATATATCAAAGCTATTGACTTCTCCTTAGGGAAACGGAGCTTACAGATGAACAGAAGGACCAACACAACGGCAAACATTTTCATTTATTTTTTGTACTTCAGACGTTTCGACAAATCTTTTGTCATCATCAGTGAATTAAGTCTTAAAACCTTAAAACAAAAGTAAAAAGTGAAAATTACATCAATACAATATTAAAACCATTAAAATTAAAACCTTAAAGCAAAATTCATATATATATATATATATATATATATATATATATATATATATATATATATATATATATATATATATATATACAGGGTGGGCCGTAAGTTTCCATACATAGGAAAAATAAACATTTTTTTATGGACAACCATTTTTATTTATATAATATGCTCTACATGGTTGCCATTGTTTTGAAAACACATTTCAATACGTGTTCCCCACTGTTGATGAACACGCATTAGCACAGTTGACGTTATGCTTGTAATGGCGTTGGTGATACGTTCCTTTAGATGATTTATGTCTCGTATCTTTTCCTGATATACCATGGCCTTCAAGTGCCCCCAAAGATAGAAATCAAGGGGGGTGAGATCTGGGGATCTGGGAGGCCACTCCACAGGACCACGCCGACCAATCCAAGCATCCGGAAACTGCTGATCCAAATACCGACGCACGTGAAGACCATAATGAGGTGGAGCTCCATCTTGCTGGAAGTAAACTGGGAAGTTACCTTCCTCGTTTAGTAGGGATGGGAAAATCTCTTCTTGCAACATGTTAAGATACCTTTCGGCATTAAGATTTCCACTGACAAAAATTGGTCCAATAATTCTGTCACCCCATATCCGGCCCACACCATCACTTTACCGGCACCTTGCATCTTCGTCGGACTCAGCCAGTTAGGGTTAGCATTACTCCAATAACGTATGTTTTGCCGATTAACCTCTCCATTGACGTAAAATTTGCTTCATCAGTAAACAAGATCTTACGTCAAACGCATATTCTTCGGGTATCTGAAACATAAAAACAAACGTTTAATTTTTCCTATGTATGGAAACTTACGGCCCACCCTGTATATATATATATATATATATATATATATATATATATATATATATATATATATTGACGAATGGTTAAGTTAAGTCGTAATACTTTCGTTAGTTTTAACATTTTATTTGATGGATTCATTTAAAAAAATGTATCCTAAAGATCCTAGTGTAGTTTACATCCGCCAACTTTGACTTAGTTTAGTTTGTGTCCCCTTTTGCGTTAGGGGGATTTAAACTGCACTTGCTCCTAAGATAGTATAATGGCTCCAAATAAAGAAATTTCATACAAGAATAAGTTGAAAATTATTGTTCTCCATAAAGAAGGCAACACTCAAAGACAAATAGCTGCTAAAGCTGGAGTATCATTGTCTACTGTTTCCAAAACACTTTCTCACCACTCACAAACTGGGGATGTGAAGAACAAAACAGGTTAAGGATGGAAGCAAAAAACATTTAAAAAGGATGATGAGTATATGATAATGATGAGCAAGCGTAATAGAAAGAAGACTGGTGGGTGGGGAAGGGTAATGGGAGTGTGTGAAGGTTGGTTGTGTACTGTCTATTTTTGGTTCAAATTCACTAGTATATAAAAAGTTGTATTGTGGTAGCTGTTCATATAGACTTGCAGTAATCATAATGGAACCTTATCAATACTAATAATTGTGACGGTCGAACTGCCTGCGAACTTCCTTTGTTTCTTATGGCCGGCCAAACCACTTGCCAGATTTGGGTGTGACTTGAGGATAGGAGTAACTGAGGCCGGGGAAGAACATAGGCTATGTGGCGTCGTCCTCCGAGGTCATATGATGCCGCTGGAGGCCTGTGTATTCCAGAGTGGTTGAAAGATAGGGACATCATAGATACGTCATAATAGTGATATAAAATGGGCGGAGCTCTAGCATATATATAGGCTATGTGGCTTCGGCCACCGTGGTCATATATATATATATATAATATATATATATATATATATATATATATATATATATATTTCAACTGCAAACAACACACAGTATAATTAACGTAAAGAACGACGCTTGTATAGAAGAACGTTCCGCGCAAGATGAGGAGAGAGAACCTTGTTCGTTCTCCCTCCTCATCTTGCTCGGGACGTTCATATATATATACTGTATATATATATATATATATAATATATATATATATATATACACAGGGTGTTTCGTAACATGTGGGACTAACTTTCAGGATGGAATCATGACCTGAAAACAATGAAAAAAGTTTATATAAACATATGCCCGAAATCGCTTTGTTTCCGAGTTACACCCGTTTTATGTTCCAGCAATTCTCTCCGCAAACTGTTTACAAACACTGCTGCCGACAATGTTTGTGAGTGTGTACAAGTTTTATTTCATGTATGGCCTTACCGATTGTAATGTTTCGTACACTCTATGACAAGTTTCAATATCGTTGAGTGTAGAGCCATCAGTCAGTCAGAGGTGCATCGCGGTGTTTCACTGTTCGTATTCATAACTTCTTACCGTGAATAAGTGCAGACCAATGAAAAAAAAACCTTAAAAGTTTTTGTGCTATTCATTGATAGTGTGCATTTGAATTGAAAATGAAGGTTTATTCAAACAGAGAAATGGCAGACATGCATCTCATGTATGGACATGCCGAGTGTAATGCGGCCGCAGCAAGACGTCAAAATGCGGAAAGGTTTCCGAATCGCCGACTGCCAGATAAGAAGACCTTCCAGAGAATAGACAAGCGTCTTGGTGATACAGAATCATTCAACAAGCGAGTTTCAGATGGTGGTAGACCAATCAGCGCCAGAACTGTTGAGGTGAAGGAGCTGGTCCTGAATCGCGTCGACGAACATTCTGGTGTCAGCACCCGAAGGATAGCAGCAGCAGAGGGTGTAAGATACACAGCTGTGTGAAGAATTTTACGGGAACAACAGCTTTACCCGCATCACATTCAGAGAGTACAAGGCCTTAATGAAGCTGATTTCCCACCACGAGAGGATTTTTGTACTTGGTCCCTTCAACAGTGTGCTCGCCATCCTCTTTTTCTATCCGCTGTGTTGTTTTCTAAATGAGCTGCCTTCACAAGAAATGGCGTGATCAATTTTCACAACACTCATCACTGGGCCGAAGAGAATCTGCATGCCATCATCCAGTCAAGGCACCAACAACAATTTAGTATCAATGTATAGGCAGGACTTATTGCCGACAACTTAATCGGTTCTTTTCTTTGCCTGGAAGATTAACAGGAGAATCCTATTCCAATTTTTTAAGGAATAATTTAAGCGATTTTCTAGATGAAGTTCCTCTTGGTGTCCGACGTCGTATGTGGTTTATGCATGACGGCACTCCACCTCATTTTAGTCGAGTAGCCAGAGACTATTTGGATGATCATTTCCCTGATAAATGGATAGGCCGTGGAGGACCCATTGCGTGGCCTGCTCGCTCCCCGGAACCTGAATCCACTCGATTTTTACCTGTGGGGTCATCTGAAATCCATCGTTTACGTGACACCCATTGACAACGTTTAAATGTTTCGCCAACGTGTAGAACAGGGATGCCAGCAATACCTGGAATGTTGAACGCGTCAGACAGTCTATGACGAAGCGTGTTCAGGCGTGTATTCAAGCGCAATGGGGTCATTTTGAGCACTTCCTTTAAAAGTAAGGCGGATATTTGCTAGAACACATAACGGGCTGTAACTCGGAAACAAAGCGATTTCGAGCATATGTTTATATAGATTTTTCATTGTTTTCAGGTCCTGAATCCATCCTGAAAGTGCGTCCCACATGTTATGAAACACCTTGTATATATGACCTCGGTTATATATATATATATATATATATATAAGTTATATATATATATATATATATATATCGAAACCTACGACAAAATTATTGAATGCCCGGTTAGGCCAACTGTACGCCCTTGACGATTGGTTAGGTTAAGTCGTGATATTTTCTTTAAAACTAACGAAAATATCACGTCTTAACCTAACCAATCGTGAAGGGTGTACAATTAACGTAGTAGTATGACCGCAAAATGTTCGAGTGCATGTGCAATTGCAATGTTGATCAATGTTGCAAGGTGCCAACCCCACTTCGCCCTTCCTGCAAGGTGCCAACCCCACCTCTCCCCAAGTGCCACCCCCTCAGCGCCTTTTTTGCAAGGTGCAACCCCCTCCCACCAGGGTGACAAAAAAAGGAAGCAAGGGGGATTCCCACCAGCTGCCACAAGCTGGCGAAATCTACCTAACCTAAGAGAAAGAGGAGAGAGAGAGACCACCCTTCGACTGGGACCGCCAGACGCATAGTAAAGCTCTTGGTCTTTGCACTTGGCTTAGAAGGCCTTAATCAGCCAGTTGGCTTAATCATCCAGTTGGCTTAGAAGGCTTAATCTGGCTTAGAAGGCGTAAATGGGTTGTTTAGGTGTATATGTATAGTATTAACTTTTGAGTTGCCAGATTGTACTATTTATTTAATTAATAGAGATGTTCTTGACAGCATCAGATGGCTTAGAAATCTCCCAGTTGTCTTAAGCAGCCAGTTGGTTTAGAAGGCGTAACCAGCCATTTGGTATAGTGTATACATATATATATTAGGCCGGGTCGAAATTTTTTATTTCTTACGTACATAGTGTGAGGTGGTTCAATCAATCATAGTAACATTCTGGTAAAATATTTTTTAATTATGAGGACCCCTACCCCCCTAACCAGTCTTATTTTTTTTCAGAAAATTCGTAAAATTCGAGATAATTTGCGATTTACTTCGAAATTTTTTTATTATTACAAAAGTTTGCTTATAAAACAGTTATATTTATTTTTTAACGAAAAAAAAATTTAAAAATACAAAAATGCATGAAAAAAAAAATTTAATACAGAAATTTTTAGCTATTATTGGTAAAAATTTAGAAATTAAGAGAGAAATTCAATAAATTTTTTTACCTAAAACATGTTTTTTTTATTCCTTCCATTGACCTTTCCACTCAAAAGTAGGCAGTTCTTTTGTAGACTCTAAAGTATTTAAAATAAATTTATGCCGATTAATATAACCAATTCTTTCCTGGCTAGATTTAGTTACTAAGTTCACACCCCGTTCAACGCTTTGACTGTGACATGGAAAATCATCTTGGTAGCTCAAAATTTCTGGCTCCTGAAAACTCAGTTCTGGAAAGAATTATCTTTTGAATTGCTAGCTCTCTAATATGTAATCGTTCGTCAGAAACCATTGACAGGAATATATTTTCAGGATTAGCGAAGTAAGCATTGTTTTTCATGACCGGCTCAATAATTTTCTTGAATTTTACATCTAAATTTCAAAGAAGAATTGTCATAAACCAAAAATTTCGCGCACCCTCAGTGGCTTTTGGGTGTAATTTTAGTTGAAACCACGCAGGGGCATAAAAATTTATGACAAATATGACAAGATCTTTTAGGTTAGTATCATGATTAGATGTAGAAATGTATAGGCGGAGAACCCTATTAGCTAAAGTCAGTCACCTGGCGTGATTTAGTCGTCCTGGAGATCTTACAGCGAGACCCTCAGAAACATTTCCTGTTTGTATTGCATGACACATTTCGTACAAGTATTTTTGGTCACTACTCAAATCTTTTACAATATTAGGAAGTATTTCTTGAACTTTACCTTCTACCGGTTCAAAATTTATTATTTTCAGTTTTGTTAAATCAGCTTTTAATTTCTTGCCAAGTGGCCATTCAAAGGTGTTTGCGCCAGTGGTTCTGCCCTCAATGCTTTTGTAAAAGTGCATCAAGAGCAATTCGTTTAAATGTAATTCACAAACGAGCCACTGAAGGGACCTGCCAAGGTGAAGTTTTATTAATTTAATGACCCCTCCAACTCTGCCTGTGTTCACTGGGGTTCCATCGCAAAGTAGACCTTTAATTGAATTAGCACTATTTGAATCTTCAACAACAGTAATTATTTCATCAGCAATAGGGTTGATCGATTTTACATATTTTTCGATTTCCATATTCTAATAGAGACAAAAACTTGCGCATGCATGCGAAAATAGCCTCTGCAAAATCTTAGCTTAATAGGTAATCATCTTCTGCCCCCGGCAGAGCGATGAAAATCATATTTTAGTAGTCAAAAACGTATTTTTAAACCCTAGCCTAGAGTCATAAAATTTTGCGTGTGTGTTATTTCATGCCTAAGCAACGATATAAATGCTATGGGAAATATATAAATGCATTATTTAAGACAAAGAGCCGATCTGAAAATATGTATAATATACATATTTTCAGATCGGCTCTTTGTCTTAAATAATGCATTTATATATTTCCCATAGCATTTATATCGTTGCTTAGGCATGAAATAACACACACGCAAAATTTTGTGACTCTCGGCTAGGGTTTAAAAATACGTTTTTGACTACTAAATATGATTTTCATCGCTCTGCCGGGGGCAGAAGATGATTACCTATTAAGGTAAGATTTTGCAGAGGCTATTTTCTCATGCATGCGCAAGTTTTTGTCTCTATTAGAATATGGAAATCGAAAACAATGTAAAATCGATCCACCCTAATCAGCAATCGCCCTTGCAGTGCCATTATTTGGTACTACGTGATCAAGGTAAACGCTTTGCGGCTCTTTAATTATAACTTAGTGTTCTTCTTTTATTTTGCCTGATTCTGTCAGTGTATCATCTTTTCTTCCATCACATCCAATACATTCCACATTTTGGTTTTCTTCTTTATACTTATCATTGTTTATTTTACCAATTCTGTTTTTTCTCCTTCAACTTTTTTTCGATCACGCATATTTTCTAAACTTAAAATCTTCATATCTTTTAAGGCAGCGTTTATAAGGGCTGCTGTGGCCCTATTGCTTACCCTATATCTCTCTGAAGTTTTGGCTAAATTTTCATAGGTATATCTATTTTGAAAATTTTCTATTAATTCTAAGTCTTCTTCATAATCTAAGTCCTCTCTGTCCTGAAAATCGACATCTTCATTTTCATTATCATCTTCTATCACTTCTGATGATACAAATTCCCTTGCTTCTCTTAATTTTTCTTTTGATTTCTTTTCCCTTTCCTGTGCTTTTTGGATTTTGCCCAACTTTCTCAAATTACTTGAAGTAGTTTTTTTATAAATTTTTCATAACTGGTTTTTTCTTTCTTTTTGACCAATAAAAGCTTCCCATTCTATAATAGGTATTTTATGTTCACACCTGCAAAGTTTTCTATCCCTTATGCCTTTATAAGTTTATCATAACAGTGGCATGGAGATATGTCAAACACCTCGTCATATTTCTTTAATTTTTCATATTTTTCATTTCTTTTTATCATAGGGCATTTAGTTAACTTATCAGCAACTTCTATAAGTCTAGTAACTCTAACATAAATTCCCTTTGTATCAATTGTTGGGAAAGAAAATTTTTGCCAAATTTCTTTTATATCTTGAACAACTACGTTATAGCAATCATTTTTATTTATTTTACCCTGTGCTTTAGATTCTTCCTCTCTAACAATAAAATGGAAGTGCCTTACAACATCAGCTTTTGATGGCGTCATGGCAGATGAAAATTTTGCTGGATATCCGAAGGCTACATTGTGGCTTCTTTTTCTAGTAGCCATAATTTAATTTAATAAGATTTTAACTATATTTTATTTATTACCGATATTTTAAAATTAAATAACGTATTTTAATACAAACTTTTAACATTCTAGGTACCTAAATAGGAATCTGGAAAGAAAAAAACAAAAATAATGTAATATTAGGTCTCATATCCGGTGCTATGAGTCAGCACCGGATTTAAGACCCTACCCCCTACCCCCCGATCTCAAGAAAAGATGGTGAATGGTCTATTCTGATGTAATTCGTGCCGGGGAACCCGATTTTGGCCATCCGAAAGCAAAAAAATTAATATTTATGGTCGATTTTTACGATTTTCGATTTTTGGCCTATTTCTCATACAAATTTATATAGAAAAAAGTGAGTATCGGTAGAGGGGGGGTAGCGAAGATCCCACAGTCTTCATTTTTAGTGTGGATACTACTATTACAAAATGATCAACCTCACAATATGTACCTAAGCAAAATCTTGACTTTGACCCCTTTTCGACCCGGCTTAATATATATATATATATATATTTATTGTAGCAAACGTGCATCGTTTATATATATTCCCATCACCCCAGTTATTCCTTAATATCGTTTATATATACACCCAGGAAAGCATTTATTGGATAATAAAACACAACTACATCATTCTCTTTATTTAGACGAATTATTGGAATTAATTTCATGAAATATATAGAAAATGAATATACAATCAAAATAGTTCAGAAGAATTGTATACACACTTTAAACGATATATACAAATATATACATTCACAAATAATAATATTAGTACAGGAGAAACCTATATGCACATTTATATTAAATAATAAAATTTTAACAAATATATAGAAAATAAATATATTGCAAAATAATGTATAAACATCAAAATAGTACAGGAGAAACCTATATACACATTTATATTAAATAATAAAATTTTAACAAATATACAGAAAATAAATATACTGCAAAATAATAAATAAACATCAAATTAATAATAGTACAGGAGAAATCTATACACACATTATGTTCGACTGCGCTTAACTAAAATACTAAACTCGCACGTGATCAGTCTACAGTTACATCATTGTTGCTTTACACTATGCAATAAATACGATTTAACAATATTTCACTGCTCAAGTTATAGGGGTGCCTATACTCGATGTAAAGGGCCTTCAATTCGTTCGAGACTATTTTTGTGCCCACTTTAGATTCGGTTGGCAAGTTATCACTCTCTTTAAACACGGACAGAATACAATCAAAAGCACGCACAAAGAGGGCGTCGTTAGCCATAACTTCATTATTAAATTCAAGTTTATAAACACTCCTTTCCAATCGAGGGGTTTATTCTTACCGATCCGCGTTTTTCAACCGTGAACTCTTCTTCACAATGTATATCGGCAGTTGAAATAAACTCAGTCGTAGCGACAACTGTTCATTATATAAAGAAATAGTTCTTCAGGGTGAACGGTGAAGGGAAGCTCAGCCCTGTACCGCTCAAGCCCTTTGTACCAAAGTTCATGATATTTCGAAGAGTTTAAACCTTTTAAATAAGCATCCGCTTCAAGACCATTCTCGCCATGTTCATTCCTACACTCGGTAAACCCGTCGAGCAGAGCGGTGTATGCGTATTCAGGAACCGTATCAAAATAAAGCATATCCGTAACACGTGCGTCTAATATAGGCTTTTGCTTGCGGAAACCGACGATTTCAAACATTCTGTTGAGGATGAAGCTGTTTCGCGTGGGAACACGAACGTTATTATCAGACACATTCTTCCACATCAGTTGTATATCAACGCATGGCTGATCGCTATTTATACACAACGTACAAACAATGGCATAAGAAGGGGTATCACTAATCTGTTCTCTTCTTGTACCTACACCTGCAGGTATTTTATAACGAACCTCGCTCCACTTCTCAGCTATCACGAAGACTCTATTCATCTCCTCAACACTTAAATAAACAACATTCCGTTTCCTAGAGTTTGTTTGCCTACAAGTCGTTTCTAGTACATAGTTAACGGCATCGGTTTTGCGACTGAACACACGCAATGACTTCGTCACGGACACATCGTATACGGCATTGAGAATGCTGTTCAACTGAAGCCCCATCGTATTCTGTTGTTAGGAGTGCACGTCCGGCCGGTTCAAGCTCTGAGATAACTATGAGCAGCCGGTGCGCGGTTTGGTACGGAGACAGGTGTTGGAAAAGAGTCACATGAGTGAGTCATACCAAGCGTTAATGTTTCGTGTACGGGTTTGTTCCAACATAAAAAAGTCATGTGAATACTTGTACCCCATTATACTGGGCAATCGTTTAGAGAATATCTCCATCTGCGACACACGAGGTAATGTCGGCTTTAATGTTTTATCACTCCCACTCCCCAGAATGAGCAGCAGACATTTTTGTTCAGGGTGATTTTCACGAATTAACATTTTATTCACGCTCCGGCGCACTATTTGAGAGAAACATGTGCCCATATTTATCCTTTTTGCCTAGCAAGCGATACTCGTCCCTAAATTCTATTAAAAACTCACGCAGGCCTTTAGCCAGAACCTCACTGCAAACCTCATTATATATATTAATGTCGTGGTAAAAGTATTACAGACTGGCCATTTTGACAAGATTTACTTTCTCAGCCGCAGGGTATTCGTACTCGGTATGATGCAGCATGTCATAATACCGCTTGTCACACCACTCATCGACAAGACTCACTAACCATACCTGTTGCTTCTCTTCTGCACGTGTTGTTTCTTCCACTTCACGGTATATGTAAGCTTTTATGCAGTTTAGTCATGCAACATAGTCCATTACATCGTTTGTGCCACGAAATCCTGCATTGCTCTTGCCAGAATAGCCGTAGAGTATTTGAACATCTTGTTCCTCAAGCTTCGCACGGTTCAATGTAGCCTTAAAAGCCTTAAAGGATGGAGGAATAGGGATTCGTTGAGTATTCACCACATCTTCAGACTTTAGCGAATACCACTTCATAAACGACGAACACGCAATATAAAAGGTAGCCATCACTATTTTTCGTCGACGTAAGATTTCTTCAAATACACGTCTGATAACCAGGGTTTGCAGCGGTCAAGTGAGCACGCAGGGGAAGCGATATGCCCAGGTAGTAGCATGATTCACGTGACCTTTTTTCGATTATACAGGGCGGCGCTTAGGACTTTTCCTATACATACGTACACACACACACACACACACACACACACACAAAGGAGAAAATTAAACGCTAACTGAAACTAAAGAAATTATTCAAGGTATATATATTGAAATACGTGTAGTAAATAAACAAATCATTAACAAGTAAATATATATATATATATATATATATATATATATATATATATACATATATATATATACAACAATCAAGGGTTATGGTAGCCAAAGGGAAAGGGTATGGTATCATAGGTACTAGGCACCTGGTAACATTTCCTATAAGTGTTACGACACACTTTCGTACCCCTAAGTTTTTTCACACACCCCAGCTTCGAAGATTGTGGGTCCCTACAGTCAATTGGGGGCGGTTGATCGCCCTCATCTTCCAAGCACACTAGCTCTTTCAACGAATCAAAGTTAACGATCCGACGGTTCTCCTGGTTAAGCGTGATGCCCTTAGCCTTCACGATATATTTCATCTCCTCCCCATAATTTTTTGGACCTGTTCAGACAAAAGAGTCGGCGTATGCGATGTCATCATACTCATCCTTTATCTCATCAGTCAACTCTAAGAGGAATTCCCAAAAAGGCGGAATGTATTCACCCTCCTTCGCTTTGAATATCACACTATCTGTGTCGGCGTACAGAACCCTCCGCCCAAGAGAATGCAATAGACCCCAAAGTTTGATGCTAGCGTATGCGGTTGTGAAGCTGGCTACAGGTATGTTTGTAACACACGATGTGTCTGTGGCCAGTTCGGTATTGTTGCACTTTATTATGTACGTATTACCTACATTCACGATCTCCATGAGCTCTTTATCGGGAGCGTTGGCATAATCCCACACCTCGTTATAACTTTGGGCTAGGTGAACGTTCCCCTCGTCTGTATTCTGTGCATATTTTCCCCAAAGACTATTTAGACAACTTTCACGGTCACGGTAACGCTGAATGTAAGCCGATTTTTCATCTTTGGTATCAACTCCTCGCGGATACCCTGACGCTTCGACCTTATCTCTCAAAAAAGTGTCTGTTTATGGCGTGAAAAGGTTGGGTAACTTCTGGAACCTCCACACCTCATATATCTTCAATATTCTGTAGCCATGGTGAATGACTAGGGACAGCTCAGGGCTTGTATCTGCGCCTCTGATCTTTCGCTCGTTGGCTTTGTGATTACAAGCCCCTTTGTTCTCCTCTGCGCACTTCACGCACAGGAGAAACATGAGCTTGTGGTCAAAACGACGGGTAAGATCTGCATCCATAAATCGCGAGGGGGGAGCACGTCTATGAAAGAAAAACCGAAATAGTTCTTGTTCAAATTTGATGAGAACTCCTCGATGGTGGGCAGGTTAGGTCCCACCAGCTTTTCAGGTGCACCTACGGGGTACGGATTGTTCTTCATCACGCAGGGGTATAAAGAGCAGAAGTCGTACTAATGGAGTTTCACGCCCTCTGGAAAGTATAGCTTGAAGAGATTTGTACCCCCTCCGAACAAGCAATCACCGCATTTGAGAGGATCCATCATCATTGAACGCTTGATCGTATTTATTTCTTCACGGTGCTCTCCATCTGTTTCCATCCCTGCATCAAACTCTACTCCCACAAGATCTTGTGAGTGAACTGGGTGCGTATAAGCTGATTGTGGGTGCGGGTCCAATCAAGATTGTCGGCAGGAGATCTGTCGTAGATATCTCCTACGATTCCACACTTAGGACGTGGGCATCCGTGCCACCAGCACCCGTTAAAGGAGTAGGCAGACTTCTCACCTGTGACACGGTCTTCGCTTACACCATCAACCCAAAAAACACGACCATTGAACTTAATGGGTACTTCCCCCGTGTTGGGGGATGTTTTATGTATACACCGGTTTACTGCTGTAGGTGTATGAGCCAGTAAATAGTCTTGTGTCCAAAACTGCGAGAGTTGTTTCTGTGAATGACGGCTAAGTTGTCTTTAGGCATGAAATTGTTCTTGAACACTGTAAAGCACAATGAGGCGATCGTGGTTGCGACTTGCAGCGGATCCTTCTAAAGGCCAGGAAACATACACTAAGCACGCGCATATCATTCACGCAATAACGCTCACATTCATGAACAATATTATGAGGATTATCTTCATTAAAACTGATGTAGTCGTGGTCAAAATCTTCACGCTCACTATCACTCATGTTGGCGAAGTTAAAGTAATGTTTGAGGGGAGGTATCCTACGTAATTTAAAGTGTCGCTAGTGAGGAAACTGTAAGGGAAATACCTTTTGAAACTTCGACAGCTACGCCCATCACCTTGGGTAGCTTGGCTAATTTACAAGATGTGAATAATAAAGTGTCTTTAAACTGAACATTACCTCTTATCTGCATCTCTATAAGCTTGTTTCCTCTTTTCAAGATATCCCCTGTAAATATCTCCGATGATTCGTGTTCAAGCAACTCCTAACAAAGGAACTGTGTGTCAAATTTTGCTCCGTTATTGGCAAGAATATACACAGTCACTTTTTTTAACTTGTCCGCTAACTTGACATAATAGGACACAAAGAGCTTCACGGGGCTGTCGTGTGCAATCGTTTTAAAAACGTTTGTCCGTTTACCACATTTGTGACACTCATCACATCTTTCATATAACATACATCCTTTACACCATCCGCCTTATATTTTTCATGGCATCTAGAACAGTGAATTTCATCACATTTATGCATGAATTTCCCCAATTATCCATCATATGAAACATACCACATTCACAGATTCTCATTTTCCTGCAAGTGCCATTTGATTTATGGAGCTCAAGGTAATTATTATTGAAAAATCTACACACATTACAATCCTTCTTCTCAGCTTCAACTAGACGACTATCACATTTGGAGCTTTTACATTGATCACACACCATGTGGCATTCCTTAAAATGTTTCACTATATCATCCGCAAACTCGAGACATCCCTTACACAAATCATGATGCCTTCCATATTTTCGACTTTTATCATAACTCGCGTAAAGGTCCCTTATATTACGGATGAGGAGATAGGTTGACCCTGACAGCCTCAAAATAAGTAAGGGTCTTGTACGATATCCCACACCGCTTTTAAAAATATACACAGTCTTACGACGATCACCCATTCCAAATACAACTATACGAGCACTCATTTCCTGCTCTACCCTTCTCAGCTCTTCAGGACCCACATTACAGTCAAACTCAAGCTTGCAATCTGAAACTTGTTTACAGGCACGCTACACAACCAAATTTTTCTGTCCCCGTATTGAGTACAGTAAACATACGAACCAAGACTAATGCTATAAAGCCGCAACCACGATCGATGTTTATATGCCGTCTGTAAATAGTCTGAGAATTGAAGTTAAGAGTATAAAGTGTGGCACTATCACCCGCAACATGGAATACACGGTCAATATCTACCGTGAAGTTGTCCATATTGAAGGCTGTACTACTTTCAGATGCTTGCATTATACGGCCTAATATATATTCTATATCTACAGCTGCCAAGCGTCTGAATGGTATTACTACCCAAAAATCATCTACACCCCTGTCATTTGATCCGAACCCGAAGGACAGCCTCGTCCTGACTTCACATTCGTTGCGGTTCTGGAGGGCAAACTCCACAATACGTTCAACTACGCGCCGTAGACCGTGTTCAACACCATTGCTATACATGGACCAGGGTCAACCTTAACTATGTATCGATTTCTAGTCATGGCGGTGGTGGGGATATCGGTGCGCACCAACTCGAATGTTATGCCATTCTCTACAGCACGAGAAGCTGCTGCTGTTGAGGAGGATGTGCTGGAATTGAACAGGAATAAGGGGGTACATCTTTACTTGGGAAAGGAGCTAGTGTGGGGGTTGTGACGTAAGACGTAGAGGGTTGAGGCTCTATTACTGGGGATCTTACAAACGGTGCACTCCTGGCACGTTTTATACCAAACGTGGAAGGCTGTTCACCATGCCTCCGCTTAGAATTGTTGCGTGGGGGTGCTACAGGTGTCACTTGTGTATGTTATTCAGCGAGGATGGATTCTGTAACCACAACTACACTGTCATCGGGATCGTCAGTAATATCGATGATAGGTACATGATGCTGTACCTCGTCGTCATTCACAGTTTTGTGGAAGAAGAGGAAAAACAAGACTGTAGAATATAAGGAACACCACTTACATTTGTATTATATTTTGTAAATGATCCACTTAGGAGTGTGACGTGTAAGAGAAGGATTCTGAAGAAAAATTCTGGTTCACGAGCCCGTCCACGTGTATTATATCAAATTTTGTGCATAAAGTTATATGGTACTATTCGACGTACCAGTCAGTATTCAAAGAGAACCAAGATGATATTCTGTTCCACAAAGGTGTAAACGACGTTAATTCGTTAAAGGGAAATGAGCATACATTCATTGTAAATAACGATCTCATGTTGGAAATAGATAAAACGTTTGCCGAGACATTTACACTGTTCTCCCATCAACTTAACATAAGCGTGTTCTTCATCAATCAGAATCTATTTTTTAAAAAACAGATACATGCGCGATCTGTCGTTAAATACACAATATCTACTCTTATTCGCGCAACGTAGAGATGTGCCACAAATTGGGATATTAGCCAATCAAATGTTCCTGAATCAGCGTAAGGAGTTTTTGGAAGTTAAAAAAAGAGCTACAAGTCAACGTTACGTATATTTGCTTTGTGACCCTAACCCGTTAAACTAAACACGTTTAGGGTGCTTCTAAGAACGAATATATTCCCAAACGAGCGTGAAACGGTGTATATTCCGGAATGACAAAGAGACTAAAGAAATACCATGAATTAATAAATATCTATCATCGACTGCCCCGGGCAATGCAACAGATATTTGCTAAAAATATCGACTCGGAATTTTTAAAATGCATCTGTGAAATCTGTCTTTACGTTATAAAATGTAATGTACCAATGAAACCCCCTCAGTTGGCTCGCCTACGCCGCTAGAAGAACATAATACGTACACTCGCTCGTAAAATTCAAACTGTTGGGGAGAAAAAACGAATTATTGTACAAAGACGGGGTTCATTCCTCCCCATCTTATTATCAGTTTTGGGCCTTTACTGACTAGACTAATATAATGAAGAAAGTGATAATGATTCCACACGAGGTGTATGCTTCGCTACAAAGTTCAAAGAATCCAGACACGGTTCTAGAACCCCGTAAAAGCATGCTTAAAAGAATTGAAAGCGAATTGTTAGACCTATTAAACAGTGAAAAGTCACCTGATGAGAAAAGAATCTTATACTAAGAAGCTCTGCAGAAATTTCTTCACGAGTTTGAAAATTATAAGAATCCGACAGCGATCCCCGTGGTTATTAAGCACAGCGCGGACAGCATGGCGACATAGGACCTGGGTCCGACGTTAGAGATGAACAACCAAAGAATAACGGTGCGCTCCAACAACATATCGAACATGTATTAAAAAGCAGCCTCGCACATACATTGAGGAATAAAGGTTTAAGTCTTTATAACACTGTGTAACACTGATTCTGTTTATATAAATTTTTTTGTTTTTATATGCATTTGTGGGCGCTGAGTCCAAATCTGGCCTTGGTTTGTGTGTATCATCAATGGTTTCAGAGATAATCCATTTTTCATGTTTTACCAGTATAATGTTATTATGGGCGCAGCAATATCAGAATAATGAGGAATTGTTGAGAACAATCCGGATGTTTGTTGACAGTTTCTTGCTCTAGAAATTGCCCGAAACTTCCACTGTGCTATATAAAGAAGAGCGCAGAGTCTGAGAAGTCAGTAAGTGTGAGCACACAAAGAAAGCAGGTTGTTTGTCTGATGGTTACCAGCACTGAAGTACTGTGTTTCTGTGCTTCTCTGTGCTGACGATTTGAGTGTTATCGATCATTTTTTATTGCGAACATTATTTCAGTGTTGTGAATACATCTTTTTTCTGGAATCTGGAATCTGTTGCAGATTTAATAACTCTTCTCTCTATATCTGCAGGTTATGATTAATGTAGTACAGTTTGGTAAAGAAAATGGCAACTAGAGTTTGTAAACACTCGCCGGATATATTCTGCTACGTTTGTGGGTATTACATATGCCCCAAGCAAGTATCACACAAGATTGTGAAAGGCACCAAGTTCTGGATCGCGTATCGGCTCTATTTTGGTATGCCTATGGGTGACCAAGATAAGCCCTGGGCACCCCATGTGATCTGTGGAAGCTGCCGCTCCACACTTGAATGGTGGCTGCGGGGAGTACGCAAGGCAATGCCATTTGCGGTACCCAGAATATGGAGAGAACCAAAGAGCCACCACGACGATTGCTACTACTAGCTGGTAGATGTTCCTAAGTACAGGAAAGTTAAAGGAAGGCAGACTCTTCAGTATCCAAGCATAGCGTCGTCCATAGCTCCTGTACCACATGGCGAAGGTCTTCCAATACCACGTCCACCAGAACAGGTATCTATCCATTACTTTACCTTCTGTATTTACAGACTGTGGGTCATTATTGTCGATTTTTCTTAGTGCTGATGCTCTTCTACATATATAGTTATGCCTATATTTTGTTTCTTTGCTTTGCAGGTTGAAAATGAGGATGCAGCTAGCTCATCTGAGATGTCGGCTGGTGAGGACAGTCATGATGAAGAATATACAATAACTTTCAGTACAAACCCTCACTTTCCAAATCAGAGGGAATTGGACGACTTAATTAGATATTTGGGTCTGACGAAATCAGGGTCTGAGCTTCTGACCTCCAGGCTCAAAGAGTGGAATTTGCTTGGAGAAGGCTGCAAGAGCACTGTATACCGAAAGCGGCATGAAGAGTTTGCAAGGTTCTACGATGTCAATGGCTCTCTCCGTTATTGCAGCGAGGTTAATGGTCTATTCACAGCTATTGGGTTAACATATATACCCTCAGAGTGGCGCCTGTTTATTGACAGTTCAACTCAGAGTTTAAAAGCTGTTCTACTCCACAATGGGAACAAATATCCATCTATACCAGTTGCACATTCTGTTCAAATGAAAGAGGACTATGAAAATGTCAAACAACTGCTCACTCAAATCAGGAATGAACAATATAACTGGGACGTGTGTGGTGATTTCAAAATGATTGGTTTCGTGTTAGGTTTACAAGGAGGGTTTACTAAATATTCATGATTTCTTTGCCTGTGGGATAGCAGGGCTTCAACTGAGCACTATAAAACAGTTCAATGGCTTCCACGTGAAGGACTGCAACCAGGAAAGTACAATGTACTCAGGGAACCTCTTGTGAAGCCTGACATAGTTCTGCTACCACCTCTCCATATTAAGTTGGGTCTAATTAAGCAGTTTCTAACTGCGTTAGATTTTGGAGGGGAAGTTTTCCAACAGATTCGGGTCATGTTCCCTAAACTCTCTGTGGCCAAAGTCAAGGCTGGCATCTTTGTAGGACCACAAGTCAAGGCGCTGTTGAATTCAAAGAACCTTGAAGCCAAAATGACTCCGATAGAAAAAGAGGCTTGATGTGCTTTCCGTGATGTGGTTCGTGGGTTTTTAGGCAACCATAAAGCACCAAACTACAAGGAGTTAGTGTCAAACTTGATTAAGTGCTATGGCAAAATGGGGTGCCGTATGTCTTTAAAATTACATTATCTGCATTCACATCTAGACTTTTTTCTTGATAACCTGGGCGATGTGAGTGAAGAACATGGCGAAAGATTCCATCAAGATATTCAAACGATGGAGAAAAGGTACCAGGGCCATTGGGATGCTTCCATAATGGGAGACTACGTATGGTCGCTGATCAGAAAGGATAAGAATGTTCATACGCGGAAGTCGCGTTCTTCAGTGCATTTTTAAGGAACGCACACTGCATAAAGAGGCTTGTTATTCTCTTATCGGTTCTCCTCATGATATATATTATATCCTTTGCACCATTTTGGGTTTGTCAAACAATTTTGGCTCAATAAACATTAATTTCCAATAGTGTTTTTATTTTCAGAAAATATTTATGTTAGCCTTCTTTATATACTTTGCCATATGAAAAGTGTGATAACCTATATTTTTGAAGCGGTTGATGATAGAGCAAAACCAATATAATTTTTGGAATCATCGCCCCGAAATCATTAAGAAACGACAGAAAAATCACAATGAACAGAAAATTTTTCAAATTTTGTTACCCAGTGTAATCTATTGAGTGAGGATCCCATCATACAGTGGACTAATACAGGCGAAATCGTTGTGGATGGAAGAAAGGTACAGGGCTCGAATATCGTCGACATCGTCCATGATCTGGTGACAAAGTGGGATAGGCCGTCACCCTCAGTATGGAAGCAGATTAAATCAAGAATACAACAAATAAATATCTCCAAAACGTTGATAGGAAATCTGAACAAGTTAAAAGACTTGGAAGAAGCATCACATGTGCCACAACTGAGCACGCCATCACCCCCAACGGTTGCATCTCTGAAGAGGAGGAAGAAGAAGCCAAACAACAACGGTCATCCCTCTCCACGTGCTTCTAAAATACGCAAATGCCTACATATTAAGAAATCGCTATTATGACATTTCTAGCCTAGCCTCCTACAGAGGCGTTGGTAGATTGTACAGAGGTGTTTATTATGATAGAGTAGGGAAAAAAGATGTTTAGAGTTTTTTGCAGGAACAGGATGATTATACACTTCATAAACCGGTGAGAAAAAGGTTTAAAACAGCCAAGACAATCGCTGCCTCGGTTGACTCTATTTGGCAAGCTGATTTAACAGACATGCAGAGATATTCAGTGTATAATGATGGCTACCGCTACATCCTATTGTTAATAGATGTGTTTTCTAGATACCTGTGGTTAATTCCTCTGAAAGATAAATCGCCTGTTGCTAAAGCTATCAAAATGCTGATGTTAAAAGAAAACAGGATTCAAGGCTATTTTTGTATGGATTTGGGGGAAGAATTTATAGGCAGAGTTTTTCAGAACATGTTGACAGAGTTTAATATCAGTTACTACACTAGCAATTCTATACATAAGGCCCCTTTAGCTGAAAGAGTTCAACGTACCTTAAAGGAACGCATGCATCGATATTTTAAACATAAAAACACATACAGATATATAGGCATCCTACAACAGTTCACACCATCGTACGATTGGGACAACACCTAACGAAGTTTTAGAAAGGCAGTTACGCACACATTGCGTGAGGTGAGAAGAGATATTCGTATGACCATGCCACACTCTACACGTTTCAAAATCAATGATTATGTAAGGCGGTTGTGTTCGGGGAATAAATTCGCGAAGGGATTTGAGCAAGGTTGGACACGTGAGATTTTTAAAGTTAGCGCTATGAGACCTAAAGGCGAGATAATAATGTATTACGTTGAAGATTTGAATGGGGAAGAAATCGCCGGAGGCTTTTACCGCGAGGAGTTGCAGAAAGTGACATTTAATTTGGGAAAAAACGTGTTTAAAATTGAAAAAATTTTAGGCAGCAAAGGATCAGGAAAGAGAAAAATGTACCTGGTGAAATGGCGAGGGTACCCAGAAAGCTTCAACCCTTTCTATGTCACACTATCGTACTCTTCTATATCTGTACATCCGAACAACACCCTGGCCAACTTTGTAACAGAACTCCATGTGCCCGTTGAATTGGATCGTAATTCGTATGAGGTGGGGGATATGCGAAATTCAGCTGGTCACCCTCTTTTTAAGTATTCATTATAAAGAAACCGTTTTTACCATTCTTAGAGACCTTGATGAGTGTGAAAAGTCTGGGTAACTCTGAATGAAACCATGCGTACCGCCAGGAGTGGAGGTGCACGGTATTACACTACAAGTAGTAACACTAGGCCCGGGCCGTTATGGTGCGGCTGAGGATGTTGTGAGAGACTTAAACGTTAGTTTAAAAAACTCAAATCTTACGGCTGATTTAGTGTACGAAATCGTGAATAAAGTATCCCCTGCACAGATTCTGACCCTAAAATCAAAAGCTGACAGAAATATTAAAGACAAAGGGTTGTTCAAAATTAAAACCTAGGGACGATATGGCGCATCCCTCCAAAGAGATACCTTTCACGAAGTACAAGATTTGTCCAGCTTAATGTATCCACTTTCGTCCACTTTCATCGCACTGAGTTAAAATGGAACAAAAGCCTTTCACAGCCTATCGAGGGGTGAGATACCACTGTGGGAGTGTACTTGAATCCATTTTTTCAACTTTAGTACGTACGGCTCTCCACTTGCTGAAGAGGGGTGCCGGATATCTCGGTAGGAAAACGTTACAATCAGGTTTTAACACGGTAGAAGACATAATGGCGGGGGCTAGACCTAAAGAACCTCTAAAAAAGCAATTAAAGCGTACACGGGACGAAATCATCAAAGATTCAAAGAGAAAAATGCGTGGTGGTGGGAAGTAGAAGAAGAGGGCTGTTCGGAAGAAGCAAAAGGGGTTACCAGCATGTGGCGTTAAACCTGAAAGGACATCAAAAAAGAAGTGCTCTAAGCGAGTGAAACCTATGGTTGATAATTTTTTTTAAAATGATATAAGCCAAGGACATTACTCTCATATATCATAGGTTGCTTACTACTTGACATGCCCCCAACGCAAGTTTCTACTGAGCACAGTGACTTTATTACGATTAACCCGTTAAACACAATTCGTTCCCCCAGTGCTCCTATAGCATTCGTGATACCCTGCTCAGGCCCTTACTTTTTTTATCCAGGCTGCGTGCACATGTACGCTAAATTACGTATGGCACACTCAGACAGAACGGATTGTGATGATAAATACGTTGTATTTCCTGAAACAAACTTTCTACACTCCATATTCAGCCAGTGTCATGTTTATTTAAATCAGGTCAACATCTCTGCAGGAACGGGTTATTATCACCTGCGAGCCTATCTCGAAAATGTCTTCAACTTTTCAAAAGAAGCGAACGATACCTTTTTTAACTGCCGAGGGCTATTATAAGGCTAAAGACGAAAGCAGTATAAAAGACAAATTTACAAGTTCTAAAAAGAAGATATACGAAGGTTTTGGTCGCCTACTTACAGACTTCACATTCCAAGCTCACTCGCACGAATCCTGAGATCTTTTTAAATCTAGGAGCTGATCAAGAAGAGGGCGCAAAGCCAGTTGTGATTTATATTATGAAAAAATACCTTCGCGTATGTCGAGTGAAACTAAGTTCCCCTAAACAGTTTGAAATTCAAAACAATTTACTACATACCACAGTAAAGTGCCCAATTAACAGAGTACAGATCAAACTATACACGGTGTCCGCAGGGTTGGCATCGAAACAGAGAGAAAACATCGCCCTGGGAGCTCTACCTAAAAGGTTATTAATTGGCATGCAGGACCACGCTTCTGTGAATGGGAAATATAAAAAGAACGCCTTTAAATTCGAGAATTTCGGCCTTAAAAATATAACTTTATACGTTAATGGCATAGCGTTGGGGGGGGAACATTAGGGACGGATTATTCATCAGACGCTGTGTTCCAGCTTTGCTCGAGAGCTTATAGTAATCTTGTCCATATCGGCGGTGTCTGTGATGAGCTAGGGATTGTTGTATCGCAGAAAGAATTCATCGAGCAATTTAACCTTTATCCGTTTGAGATCACTCCTGACTTCTCTGCTAGTATAAATACACACTTAAATCCACAGCAGAGTGGAAACAATTCAGTCAGACTCGAACTCGCCAAGCCGATAGACGCACCTAGT
Organism: Bathynomus jamesi; assembly: GCA_023014485.1. Lineage (NCBI taxonomy): Eukaryota > Metazoa > Arthropoda > Malacostraca > Isopoda > Cirolanidae > Bathynomus > Bathynomus jamesi. The sequence continues at coordinate 89,933 of JAJOZX010004290.1, forward strand.
AGTGGACTAGTATACCTCGAGTCACAAGCCCTAATAGAAGTTGACAGATTTAGGAGCGTTGTCACTGACTTTTAAAATGGATGCGAATACACTTCAGAGAGTAATGAATAGTGACCGAATCACACGCTGCAAATTTATCGGTGTGCTTGCGAAGAATGAAACATTGAAATTACCAACTACGAGAGACTGCGGCGCACTTATTTTAAACACAGATGTTATTGGTGGCGAAGAGATTCATTGGATGGCCATCTATTTTAAAAATAGGGAAAGAATGTACTACAGGGTGTCCCGTAAGTCTGGACCCATAGGGAAAAATAATAAAATTACAAAATAGTCCAAAAATTTATTACATAATCTGTTCAAAGTGTCCGCCGTTGTGTCGCACACATAGTTGAAGACGCAATCTCCACTGCGACAGCACTTTCTGAATCACAGTCGCAGAAATTTCTTGACACGCCTCCACAATGCGTGCTTTAAGGTGGAAAATGTTCTGAAGTTTGACCTCGTACATTTGGCTTTCAAGTGGCCCCACAAATAAAACTCGAGCGGAGTAAGATCATAATAAAAAAATAATAAAAATAATAATAAAAATAATAAAAAAAATATTATAAATAAATTTTTGGACTATTTTGTAATTTTATTATTTTTCCCTATGGGTCCAGACTTACGGGACACCCTGTACTTTAACTCGATGGGGACTCATATCCCCGAAATTATCTGGAATCCTTACCGATTCCAGGAAAACTTTAGTAATACTTGCAGCATGTACTGCCTTTCATATTTCTTAAACATGGATCGTGGGAAGTATTTTAAATTTTTAAAAAAATTATTCGACCTGTCACACTGAGCGGAATGATGAGTTGGTATGCAGGCAGATAAAAAAAAAGTTTTCTGTTTGTGCGCACTCGATGTATTGTATGATGTTTTACGCATATATATATATGATTGTAGCTTGAGTAATTGCAACAATATTGTGTAAAATGAGTACCCTTGTTATTTTAATTCTGTAACTAATTTAAGTTTAATATAAAAATTGTGCTATTTTATAAAACATTTCTTATGATACTACCATTTAATAAATTGATGGAAAAACACTGCGTCTTGTTCTTACCCGAAACAAGAAAAAGAGAAAAGTTTACATTAGTTCCCCGACGACCTGGCATTTGTTGGATCGGGTGTGCTGTGTTACTTCGACCTCCCTATTCAGATCACTGTCTGGGACTTGCGTTTCTTCAAAACTATCATGAAAAGATTCTATAACTCGATTTAGTTCCTCATCGGTCCATTAAGGAGAAAAGATATGTGATTATTATGGATTTTATAAAAATATTTAACACTTACAAAAGAATTTTGATTATTTTAATATTTAATATTATTCCCGCTCCTTCCCTATAACATATACTTCCATAAACATATATAGATATATATAGGAAGAGAGAGTTACAAGGAGTTACATAGAGTTAGAAGGTGAAGCCTCAAATACTTCCGAACCAATCAGGGAAGTTGTGGTTTTTGGTCCATTTAAGAGAAAATGAAGAATAACTTCACATTTCAAAATGAACTTATTATGGATTTTTATAAAATTAATTAATAGAAATATCAGAACAGGACTTTTACCATAATATTGAAGGTTTTTTCTAAAATATTAATTATTAATTAGTTATTACTAATCGAAACTAATCTATAATTTAAGAATGATTACATCTCTCATTTCAATGAAGCATTTAACAACAATGTAATGAGTTAAAAAATTATTACAGTCCACCCATATATATATATATATATATATATATATATATATATATATATATATATATATATACATACTGTGTGTGTGCATATATATATATATATATATATATATATATATATATATATATATATATGATGAAATAACTATGAAGGGAACAGAATGGTGCTCAAGAGCTTTCGCCTCATGATAGCCTCAGAAACATTAAAGTAAATAACAAATTCGCGACGAAATATAGGACACAAAAACTAGAATAGAAATACGGGAACATAAAATTTTTATACTTACACTTCTACTGTAGATTTTCCGCTGGATCAAACGGAGTGTCAGTGCAGTTGTCAGCAACAGTTTGCGTTGAAAAAGATCCGTCCCGATCAGATGCGTTAAAAAGACTAATCGTAGCACCGGCGTTAGGGAACCCCTCTTCATATAGCTCCGCTAAACTGTAAAGTTGTTGTTGTGACTGGTTGGCGGTGTCCATGACGGAGGGTATGTGTGATTATTCGCTGCTAAAATAACTGCTGTGGGTTCCAGATGAAAATACATCCTTTAATATGCAATGATTCCCGACTGTGACAGTCAACAGATCTATAGAAGCTAAGGCTAACAAAGACCCTAAGATCCACTCTAAGGTTAGCCCGAGAGAAAGGAAAGAGGAGGGGGTTAAAAGAGGAGAATAAGGGGTTAAGTAAGTAGCAAAACCTATCATTCTTGGGTTAAAATTCATTCAGAAAAAGAGAAGAAAGACTCACCATCATCATCAGTCAGCCACTGCCGACAAGTCAGAAAAATAGTTGGAGAGAAAAGGAAAGGGGTGAAAGATGAAAAGAAGTAAAATAAGAACGCTTACAAACCATGCAAACACAGTCTTAACTCACTGTCATACCATGCAAACTACAGACATGCAAGTAAGGAGAGGATAAGAAAGAAAAAAAAGTAGGTAAAGTAAAACAAAAAGTGGGTTAGTTTGCGCTACGAGCTACATCTACGATCGTGTTAGGCTAATTTTTTTTTTGCTGGCATCACACACGGGCATGTCCCAAGCTGGCATTATCGTCAACAGACTCATCCTCGATCACCACTCCAAGAGCTCCTGTTGCTAATTTTATTATTTTATTAAACAACGTTAATAATTTTAACGGGTGAGAGGGAAAAGGGTGAGGCTGAGAGGGAAAAGAGTGAGGCTGAGAGGGAAAAGGGTGAGGCTGAGAGGGAAAAGGGTGAGATTGAGAGGGAAAAAGGTGAAGCTGAGAGGGAAAACGGTGAGGCTGAGAGGGAAAAGAGGGGACTGAGAGGGAAAAGGGGGAGGCTGAGAGTAGAGTTCACGACGGGCGCGGGAAGATTATTCCATTTATCATTTACTTTAAACGTAAAGAAGTTTTTAGCGATATGAGTAATGAAACGTCTGCCACGTAACTTAAATCCGTTATTACGAGTATTGCTATTATCGAAAGTGAACAGTTTGTCAAAATTTACGTTATCGATGTTATTAACGATTTTGAAAACTTCAATAAGCTCCCGCCTTAATTTCCTAGTTTCGAGTGAATGCAAGTCTAAATCTTTAATCCTATTTTCATAAGGCTTGTTGCGCAATGACGGAATTAGTTTCGTGGCACGACGCTGAACCCTTTCTAACCTATCAATATCCTCACGCAAATACGGGCACCAAAACTGAACGCCATATTCTAAATGGGTCCTGACTAGGGACTTTTAAAGGGGCAATATAATATTCTTCGACTTAAATTCGAAATTACGCGCTATGAAGCCTAACATCCTATTAGCTTTAGCGCAAGACTCCAGGCACTAGTTCCTAACTTTTAATGCCTTAGATACGCGTACGCCTAAATCTACCTCCTCGTCAACGTTCGCTAGCTCTCTATCATCCATCGTGTACGTGTAATTATTGTTACGAGAACCTATATGCAAAACTTCACATTTGTCTACGATAAATTGCATTTGCCACTTATCCGTCCACTCCATAATCCTACATACATCGTCTTCGAGCCTATTTCTATCGTCCTCGTTAACAACCTTACCGCCTATTTTAGTATCGTCCGCGAATTTTGACACGCTACTAGTTAAACCTACATCTATGTCGTTAATGTAAATTACGAATAGCAATGGGCCTAACACTGAACCCTGTGGGACACCGCTACCTACATCCAACCACCCCGATTCCCTACCATTAACAACGACCTTCTGTCTCCTAGCAGGAAGCCATTCCTCTAACCAGTTAGCTACCTGACCGCGTATACCGTGCGCTTTAACCTTCGCAATTAATCTACTATGCGGTACTGTTTCGAACGCTTTTTTAAAATCTAAATAAATAACGTCAGCCGCCTTATGCCTATCGTATTCGCGCACTATTTCGTTATAAAATTCTAACAAATTAGTGAAACAAGATCTATGGTGTCGAAACCCATGCTGACTACTATTAATCAAATCTCTACTTTTTAAGTGATGACGATACGATCCCTAACTACGGATTCCAAAACTTTACCGACAATTGACGTTAAGCTAATGGGCCTATAATTGCTAGCTACTGTGCGGTCGTCTTTTTTAAAAATGGGAGTGACGTTAGTAATTTGAAGTCTTCAGGAATAAGCCCTGTTTCGAGTGACTGATTAAAAATCTTCGTTAAACTGCCTACGTCACCATCTTTCAAATCTTTAAGATGTCTAGGATAAAGCGCGTCAGGAGCTACAGCCTTGCTAACTTTTAACCTATCGATATAATGCGCAATCTCACCCTCGTAAACAGTTATTTCATCCAAAATAGTCTCGTTGCTAAATGTAACGATATCGTCCACATTGGGAACATTATTAACGTCTTCTACGGTAAAAACTGTTGCAAAAAAGTTATTAAAAACACCCGCCATCCCCTGAGCGTCGGAAGCCAAAGCGCCATTAGCGTCCAAGAGATGGCCTATATTATCTTTTATCGGCTTACGATTATTCACTTAATCTAAAAACTTTTTTGGGTTATGTTTACTATCCGCAGCTATAAGTATCTCTAAATTACGCTTAGCATTCCTAACTGATCTTTTAACTTGACGTCGAAGTTCGCTATATCTATTAACGTTAGTTACCGTGCCATTGCGCTTATTAAGTCTATACGCTCGTTTATGAACTCGCCTATTTCCCTCTTCCAACACTTAGGCCTACCATGATTTCTAGCACGCTTGGGCTTTCGAGGAATAAACTCCCTTTCGATATTCAAGAAACTACACTGGTATGCATCAATTTTGCTGTCAAGGGTTTTGTAAGTGATTCTTATAGAGTTTTTCCTGCTGATTTCGAATCCGTTTTTCGTGATTTTGTCAAAGCGGAATTGGAACAGTAACATCTATCATCACTTGTTTCACTTGTATAATATCTTTTTTTACTTTTCAGGCATATAGATAAAATATTTCATAATGAATAGAGCGTGTAAAAATGATCCCAATAGATTCTGCTACATATGTGGGACGGTTACCATGCCAAATAACCAGTCCCAAATCACTAAATTTGTGAAGACAATGTATAGAGCATACTTTGGAATTAAGCTAGGGGACCAGGACAAAAATTTCGCCCCTCATATGTGCTGCAAGACGTGCATTGATAATTTGAGAAGATGGAGCAAAGGCAGAGCGAAATCTTTGCCTTTTGGAATTCCCATGATTTGGAGAGAAGGAAAGGATCACGTGACAGACTGCTATTTCTGCATGACAAACCTCCAAGGTGGGCTTATAAATTTATTTTTCTTAAATATTTTGAAATCCTCGTATGAAACTTGACATAATATTCACCATAATGTAATATTCACCATATATAGCATAATATTCACCATAATGGTAATCATACATTTACATATACATATTGTTATAGAAAATACATTTACACACACATACTGTAATACAAGTTACATTTACATATACAATGATTGTATATTTTCTTTCTTTTTCATTCATATTGTCCCCGAAGGGTACAATATGAATGAAAAAGAAAGAAAATATACAGACTCCATCGACCTATTTCATATCTTACAGACCGCAGCCTTCCCTCACGAGCCGCCACTGTCTGAATGCTTCTTCTATTTCATATACAAGTTTTATATCCATGTTTCTGTGTTTCTATTTTCAGGAGTTAACAAGAAGAATAAACACATTGTTGTATACCCTGACATTCCTTCTGCTATGAGACCTGTACCCCATGGTCCTGGAATTCCAATACCCGACCCACCTCAAACCCTGGACTTCGATGATTCTGATGATGAATCAATGACCAATGCCAATGACCAGTCCCAGTCGTATATACCTCAAAATACCGCTTCAAATGAGCCGAGGCCTCTCAACCAGGCCAAACTTAATGATCTTACCAGGGATTTAGGACTTTCCAAATTAGCTGCCGAGATCTTGGGCTCACGACTTCGAGAGGACAACTTGCTGGCTCCGGGAACAACATTCTCCTGGTATAGGAAACGAGAGGAAGAATTCCGCAAGTTTTTTGCAGTGCACGAAAATACCTCTTCCTTAGTGTACTGCTGCAATGTTGAGGGGCTAATCGAATCCTTGGGCCTGCCATATAACGCATCAGAATGGAGGCTATTTATAGACTCGTCTAAACGAAGTTTGAAAGCAGTACTTCTCAACATTGGGAATAGGGTTGCATCAGTCCCTGTAGCACATTCCGTACAACTTACTGAGAGCTACGATAACATGAAAATTTTACTGGATGCTCTCGTATACGACAACATAACTGCAGGATCTGTGGAGATTTGAAGGTAATACTAATATCATAAGTAAACTATTGCTATTGACTATGTTGTTTTTCCAAAGGTTATTTGAGAGCGTATAAGAACACTTAACTTCCCCACAGAAGTGATACAGTCCAATGCATAGATTTTTTTATCTGATAGAACAAATTCTCTAAATTCTTTAAATATTTTCATTTTTTTTCAGATTGTGGCATTTGTATTGGGAATGCAAGGGGGATACACGAAATACCCATGTTTCCTCTGCAAATGGGATAGCCGAGCAGATGAGAAGCACTATGCACAGCCTGAATGGGCATCCAGAGAGAATTTTGAACCTGGGTCGCATAATGTCGTTTCAGTGCCCCTTGTACCACCAACAAAAGGTTTGCTCCCACCACTTCATATTAAGCTGGGCTTCATATTAAGGAGGGTTCAGCATTCCGATATTTCGAGAATAAATTTCCTCATATATCTGATGCTAAACTAAATGCTGGGGTTTTTGATGGTCCTCAAATTCGAACTTCGATCAAGGATACTCAGTTCGAAAACGCAATGACTCCAACTGAGAAGAATGCCTGGCAGGCATTCAAATCAGTTGTCAATGATTTTCTTGTCAAGCGTAGAAATCCAGAATACGAGTCCGTTGTCGAAAACTTGATGGAAGCTTTCAAAGCTCATGGGTCGCGCATGTCCATAAAAATGCACTTTTTGTGGTCCCACTTGGACTATTTTCCTGAAAATTGCGGGGATTATAGTGAGGAACAGGGTGAACGATTTCACCAAGATATCAAAATAATAGAAGAGAGGTACCAGGGAAACTGGGATATCAATATGCTGGCGGACTATTGCTGGTGTTTGAAGCGAGACGTGCCCGAAGAAAAACACAGACGGAAAGCTAAAAAAACTTCATTTCTTCCTCAATAAACTTTTTTCCATATTCATAAACTCTCGCCTACTTCTATACCTTCGACCATGTTTTCGCCGTTCGTCATTACCACGTCTAAAATATTATCACCGGTCGTTGGTTCGGTCACCATCTGTCGTAAAAAATTCTCTTCCATGAACTCAATCAATCTCAAACCTTCAACGTTACCAGTAAAATCTCGTAATTGACGTTAGGGCAGTTAAAGTCTCCGACAACTATACTATCCCGATTATTAATAAAGTTACTAAGAAGTGTGTAAAATCTAGTATCGGTATCGAGGGGTTGAACGGGAGGTTTATAAACATCAACAAAATTTAAACTAAGAATACGCGCCGTAACTTCAACGCACATCGCATTAATTGCTGCCGGAAAATCTATCTTAACCTCGATAGCCCTAAGGGAATTACGAATGTACAGCAAAACGTCGCCACCAATCATATGTAACCTATTACACTGGTCTGCGTCATTTTTGAGGTCAAGGTTTTTTTAGTTGTTCTTTTATAAGTTTTGTATGCTGAATTAAAAAATGTAACTCATTTTGCTCAATCAGGTCAGGTTTTTATGCTATCTCAATTTAAAAAAAATTAGATAATCGTTATGAAATGAGCAAGTTTATTTTTTTAAAACAGACTTACATTTCAGCCAAGTGTTAGCCAAGCTCTATATAATAAACAGACAACTTATTTCTAATTACGATTGTCATTACTGTTTTTCAGCATGAATAGAATGTGCAAGAATGACCCAAACAGGTTCTCCTACATCTGTGGTAAAGTCACTATGTCAGACCGGCAGTCAAACATCACACATTTTGTGAGGAAAAGGTATCACGCCTACTTTGGAGTTAAACTTGGTGACCAGGACAAAGCCTTTGCCCCTCACATATGCTGCAAAACGTGCGTTGAAAGTCTGCGGCGGAGCCACAAGAAGGTAGAGTGTCTACCTTTTGGTGTCCCAATGGTGTGGAGGGAAGGAAGAGATCATACTACTGACTGTTATTTCTGTATGACAAACCTACATGGTAAGTTAGTATGAATTTAGTATGAATTTCATTTTATACTTTTAAAAATATGCCTGACAATATATGAGATATGTCTTTATCTTATCTTTATCTGTTTCCTTTTAGGCATTAATCGAAAAAACAAGCAACACGTAAAGTATCCAGACGTGCCATCTGCCATAAAACCAGTGCCTCATGGACCAGAAATTCCAATTCCAACACCGCCCGACAACGTTGATTCATCGTCCGACTCAGATGAAGAACTGGATGACGGTGACATATCTGGTACATACCAACCTACTGCCGAGACAAGTCAACCCAAACTCTTGAGCCAAGCTGAGTTGAACGATTTGACAAGAGATTTGTGCTTGTCCAAAGAATCTGCTCAGTTGCTTGGGTCACGTCTTCGCGAAAATCGTTTGTTAGCTCCAGAAACAACATTCTTCTGATATCGCAGCCGCGAAGAAGAGTTTCGAGAATATATCACGTTGGACGAGGAAGCTTCGCTGGTTTACTGTAACAACGTCAACGGCCTCATTGCAGCTATGGGTTTAGCGTATGACCCTACAGAATGGCGACTCTTCATCGACTCCTCAAGCAGAAGCTTGAAGGCAGTACTACTCTACAATGGTAACAAGGTCACGTCTGTTCCGTGGGTCACTCGGTGCAGATGACTGAAAGTTATAGTAACATGGAGCTTTTGCTAACTGCTTTGAAGTACAAACATCACAAGTGGATGATATGCGGAGACCTAAAGGTATGTTCGTATCTACAAAAAAAAATACAAATAATATATATATATATATATATATATATTTAAGCCCTGATATATATATATATATATATATATACAGTATATATTGGTGAAGGCCGCTTCTGGCAAGCTTCAATTTCAATTTAAGCAGAAAGCCACAGACAAGAAGGAAAGAAACATCCATCAAGTTGGAAAGGGACTATATTTTGTATATTGCAACGTTTCAAGCACAAACTATGCTCATCCTCAGGCAAAAATTCTAAAAAGTTAAAAACATAATATTAAAAGCCATAATGACATTAACAAAATAAAATAGGGAAAAAATCCACAAGTATTAAAAACAAAGTCACTAAAAATTCTAGAAAGTTACAATTAAAAACCATAATGACTATTATAAAACAAAAGCGAACAATTAACAAGCTTTAAAACAATGAAAGTGACACTAAAAACGAACAATGAATAACAACTATAAAATACAAAATGTAAAACTCAAAAAACTAAAAATTCACAGGCTATCTTTTAAAACACTAAAAAATTAAAAACCCACACTAAAAGGAACACACCTTAAGTCTAAGCAGCACAGATTCCGAGGCAAAACTAAAAAAACAGAAGCATCTAAAACCAAGTAAAGGTTGGTTGTTCAAGATGTTCAGTTTAGACGGAGGGGAACGGATGAAATATCAGAGTTAAGCGAAGGGGAGAGAGTTTTAATATACAGGGATTCTAAAAGTCTTAACGTTTGCTCACACGGGGCGGAATCTAAAATGTTAAAATTAGCTAAAGTTATATCGACTTTGCATAGAACAACATGGCTGCGTATAGCTGAAGCTTCTTTAGTTTTCAAAGGTTTGTCAGTTCTATGGCTTATGCCCATATGGGCACAGAAACGCGACTCGAGGCTCCGCTGCTTAGACTTAAGGTGTGTTCCTTTTAGTGTGGGTTTTTAATTTTTTAGTGTTTTAAAAGATAGCCTGTGAATTTTTAGTTTTTTGAGTTTTACATTTTGTATTTTATAGTTGTTATTCATTGTTCGTTTTTAGTGTCACTTTCATTGTTTTAAAGCTTGGTAATTGTTCGCTTTTGTTTTATAATAGTCATTATGGTTTTTAATTGTAACTTTCTAGAATTTTTAGTGACTTTGTTTTTAATACTTGTGGATTTTTTCCCTATTTTATTTTGTTAATGTCATTATGGCTTTTAATATTATGTTTTTAACTTTTTAGAATTTTTGCCTGAGGATGAGCATAGTTTGTGCTTGAAACGTTGCAATATACAAAATATAGTCCCTTTCTAACTTGATGGATGTTTCTTTCCTTCTTGTCTGTGGCTTTCTATATATATATATATATATATATATATAGCCCTAGTGCTGGGTCTACAAGGCGGCTACACCAAATACCCCTGTTTTCTCTGTCTGTGGGACAGCCGATCAGACAAGCAACACTACGTACAACGCGACTGGCCAGCAAGACGTGGCCTGGGACCAGGTTCGCACAACGTTCTGTCACACGCTCTAGTGAATCCGCAGATGATTCTACTTCCGCCGCTGCACATCAAGCTCGGACTTATGAAGAATTTCGTCAGAGCACTCAACAAAGAAAGCCGAGCTTTCGCTTTCCTGAATCAGAAATTTCCACGCGTCAGTGAGGGCAAACCGAAAGCAGGTATTTTTGACGGCCCCTAGATCAGGGAGCTAATGAAAGATGCTCAATTCGACGAAAGTCTGGAGGACAATGAGATCAATGCCTGGCTCGCATTCAAGTCCATTGTCACGAATTTTCTGGGCAAACACCGAAGTCCAGAGTACGAACGTGTTGTCGAGGAGCTCCTGCAGAGCTTCCAGGCTCTTGGCACGTATGTCCATAAAGATGCACTTTCTCAGCTCGCATTTAGACTACTTTCCGGACAACTGCGGTGATGTCAGCGAGGAGTAAGGAGAGCGCTTCCACCAGGATATTCGAGTGATGGAAGAGAGGTACCAGGGCCGCTGGGATGTGAACATGCTCGCGGACTACTGCTGGTGCCTCAAGAGAGACGTTCCAGCTGTGGAACACAGACGAAAGTCTTTGAGAAAGCCCTTTCGTCCACATTAACTGTACTCGTGTACCATTTTTATATACTTTGTACATTTTCTGTCAATTTAAGTGCGTTTTAAAAAAATAAACTTGCTAATTTCATAACGATTATTTTCGAATTATCTATTTTTTAAAATTGAAATAGCATAAAAACCTGACCTGATTGAGCAAAATGAGTTACATTTTTGAATTCAGCATGCAAAACTTATAAAAGAACAACTAGAAAACCTTCACCTCAGGAAAAACATTTTCAAACGCAGACCAGTGTTATTAGTAAAGAGTTTAAAACCCAGTATTTCAAGTTCCACAAGTCGCGAGTCACGGTATTTAACCACGTTTCAGTAATAGCAACTATATCGTAGTTGCCGGAATAAATTATCGCCTTAAATTCGTTTAATTTATTTCTAACACTACGCGCGTTACAATAAAAAATGTTTGTTATTTTTACCACGGGTCGGCGTTTTAAACTATTTTTCAAGGCGGGCCCGCGTTCCCCGGACACAAAACGTTTAAAGAAGGCTTCGACCTATACAGCTTTCGAACGTTTTCGTCAATTAACCTACCTAGCCTAGCATTACCTATTTCATTAAAATGCACCCCCATCTTTTATAAAAAGGTTAGGATCACTGAATTCTGACCACACCTTTACGAAGGGTAAATTTTCCTCAGCACAAATCTCTTCTAATTTAGTATTAAAAAATATCGTTTTAGACGTAATCCTAAGACCCAAACCGTACCTAGGGGTAATACCTAGAACTAAAGACCTATCTGACCTCGCTTTTAGGGACCTAATTAACCCCCTATATCTCACCAAAAGGTCGCACTCTCGTATCGGGCCTATACGAATCGTTGCCCCCTACCATCGTCACCAACATCGAGTGACGGGAAGCAACGTCAATCCTATCCACTTCGTCTCTAACTCTGTCAACCCTGGCCCCTGGGAGACAGACCCTCCTCCTCTTGGTTGGATGCCGTTCAACGAACTCTGTGTCCATATGGCGCACTAAAGAGTCCCCAATTAAAATAGTTTCCCCCTCATTCACGTCCCTTTCGAAATGGGCGAAAGGGTTCGAAACCTCGATAGGGAGGTATTCCTATCACCTAACGTACGTGACCTAGCTCCACCCTTAACTTCTCTGAATCCCTCCCCATCTACTAATCTCGGACCAACCTTAACCCCTTCCTTAACTCTATCCAACCTTCCCGATAAGCTACCTAAACTAGAAACTAGGTTACGCACCTCACCCTTCAAATTACTAACGTCTTCAACGTTAGTATTGGTTCCGCTTTCGTCAACCGTAGCCCTACCCCTGCCCTCATCAAGCTTTGCAAGTCTTTCCATTACCTCACGTACACTGCGTTTTATGTTAACTATTTCCTCCCTTAATTCGCACAAAAAACAAACCGATCTCTCGGGGTAATCGCCAGAGGACGGCCGTCATAATCTCTAAAATCCATATACCACCGATTTACCCCACACCTAACACACGACGCTCTCTGCGACGGCATCGCGCAAGTTAAATTAGTTTATAACTGTCACAAGTTTAAGTTAAATTAAGCCGGCACGCGATGAAAACTTCTAAATCACTAAAACCCACTTATATTCAAGTACTTAACTATAATATAAACGCAAGTATATAAAATTCAGAACTTACCAAAAGTAAAGTTATTGGCAATATCCAAAAGCAGAAGCAATATCAGAGAGCTCAGGAAATGCGTCCGCTCAGTACCGAGTCTGGCTAACAACTCTAGTAGGGAGTCTGGCTGACAACAGTCCCTTAAACTTGTTGATTGGATGTTAATGTTACTGGGCGTGTCTATGGCATATGTGAGTGCCAATCAGATGTCGTAACACTGATGTATCGGATGCACGCTTTGGGCATTGAAGTGCTGATTGGACACCTTCACGAATAATGAAGGTGTCTTTATCAAATTTGGCTTCTTCACTCGGCAGATTTTTCACGTTTTTCAGAGGGGTCGTAGGCGAATAAAATTATATTGTAATTAAAACCATATTTAAGTGTTTGATTTTCAACGTAAAAATGAACGTTAGTTAGCATGTGTTTAAAAATTTGTTAAACGTAAATTCAAAGTCTTTAAGAGAGAGAAGTTCTGAGTGTATTTATGATTATTATTATTATTATTATTATTATTATTTAAAACAACATTGAAAAAATAGAAAATAAATTTAGAGTTTTCAGATTCCCAAATATATTTTTTGGAGATTAAAAATGCCGAAGGGCTAGGTTAGGTTAGGTTTGCTGTAGCCCTATTTGCATTGCATGCACTTCAGTCTATATCCATCACAGACTTCATTGTTAATAATTAAAAAAATTTCGAATTATTAAGGGTTCTCGAATAAAAAAAATCACCCTTTACTTTTGCAATCATAGGTATGCTAGGCACTGCCTGCCGACACTGGGGCCCGATCGCCGGTCGAATGGCATTACACTTCAAAATGAGTTTATTATGGATTTTTATAAAAATTATCTAATTTATACAAGTTTTCTAACATCCCCATTTTGAAATTATTTTTGCCAGTTCATGCATTTTTTCTGAATCTATTTTAATAATAATTAAAGTCCATTTGTTTTTCATCAAAAATATACATATAGAGCCATATATATATATATATATATATATATATATATATATATATATATATATATATATATACATACAGGGTGTCCCAGGAGGAAATGTCAAGAATGCACCATTTCACTCTTTGGGTATTTCTAAGTAGAAAGTATTATATCGATATGGGTCTGATTCCCAACCGTTACCGAGATACAGGCCTCTACATTTGGGTAATTAAAACAATAAAAAGGCGATCTTAGATACTATTTAATGACACTTGTGGTTTACAAAAAGTACAAACATACAATACACTATTGCACTTATTGCAGAATGGTTTCAAAGTGACCCCCTCCTTCTTCATTGCACGCGGCGAGCCTCCGATCCATCGAGTCTTGCCAAGGAAAACGCCGAAGTTCATTTCTGAGGTTTATGAACGCATCCTGTATACGTGCAACCAACTGCTCCCTAGTTTCGGGCTTACCCCGCTGATAAACGTTACTCTTCAAGAACCCCCAGACAAAAAAAATCTAGCGGAGATAAGTCAGGCGAACGAGGGGGCCATGCCACAGGTCCTCCACGTCCAATCCACCTTCCCGGAAACCGTAGAGGCCTGTATCTCGGTAACGGTTGGGAATCAGGCACATGTCGATATAATACTTTCTACTTAGAAATACCCAAACAGTCAAATGGCGCATTCTCGACATTTCCTCCTGGGACACCCTGTATATATATATATATATATATATATATATATATATATACACACTCATAAATATCAACTTTAGTAGTTCAAATGCAGATACTTCCATAACATATATATATATATATATATATATATATATATATATATATATATATATATATATATAGGCAGAGAGAGTTACAAGGAGTTACAAGTCTATTCATTTACATATACTCTCGCTACACTCTTTGTTGTAAGGAATGATGAACAGCTGGGCATGTTAGGTACATCCTGCCGACACTGGGACCCGAGCCCAGGTCGTATAGTATTACACTTGAAGTTGAATAACATTTACGCGTAAAATTATTTTTCTGTAATGAAAGAATACGGTGTAGGACGAGAAGGGAGAAGGGCGAGAGAAGGGCGAAGGGGTAGAGAAGTGTGAACGGGAGAGAAGCTAATACCCATACAGGTTTTTTGCTTTTTAATTGAATAAAAAAATTTGAACGACAAATGGTTTCTTCCTATGATATATATATATATATATATATATATATATATATATATATATATATATATTAGGGTGATGCAAAAGTGGGGGAGTAAAATTTTTTTGTTTCAAATTTTTGAGATACCCTCTCATTTGGTTTGATTTGATGGAAAAATGATCCTGGGGAAATTTCGGGTCAAATTCGAATATTTGGAGGTCGCGCCCGCCATTTGAAAATTTGCTGATTTCCATGACACCCAGGAGGTACAGCAAGCGTCACGTTACTTTTTTTTTGAGTGGAAGTTCCCAGGAGGCCTATCATACACCTTCCTCTTTTCCATTTGTTCATAAAACAGATACAATACAATAGATATTTACAATAGATACATAGAATGGATATACTCGTAAATTTTACTGTTGCGTCAAAGATACGAGAGTTTTCTTAGTTTTGTCCGGAAGCTTCTTCCGATAATTTGATACAACTTGCAGTAGATATTGCTTCTGTTGTTCATCATTGGTAATTAATTTGTTATAATCTTCAATCAATTTCACTCCTCTTTCAGCAATATCATTAACAACTTTCATGTGATTCACTACGTTCTTTGCAACCCAATAACTCTCATCGAGAAGCCAATCTTCTACTGGTTTGCTCAAGAACGTTGAAGACAATCCGAGTATACTGAAGAAGGACTTTCTGTTAGCAGTTACAAAATCTTCAAGCTCCTTATTGTCAATAGTTTTGATGTCTATTTGTGTCTTCTTTGGAGGATCTGGCTCCGAAGATTTTGTAAGAGCCTCCTTCATTTTTCTTTCGGTGTCAAAGCTGATTTTATCATCAAAGAAAGCCAATGCGATCAACTCTTCTGAGAGATACCACAAATGATTCTTGAATTTTTCTAAAGCAGCATTTGCTAGTTGTTCATTTGTGCTTTTGTAGCTGTGAAGATTCTTGAGAAGACTCAGATCATTTCGTGGAGCACTTGCTGCGCAGGGTGCTGAAAACCAATGCTTAATGTAAATTGAAACAGAAAACCAACAAATTTCTTTTAGATTTCTTTCTTCTATTGCTGTTATTTTGAACTGACTTTTGAACATAAAGATTTTCATCGAATAAATGACTTTCGCCATCCAACGGGCTCTATGATAAGCCCCAGGCTTCCTGAATTTTATTCCAGTCGTTGGAGTACCGCCAAGCAAGATGATTGTCAGTTCCAATAACTCTCTGTAATCGTCGCGAGGTTGATCTTCATTGATTTTTCTTGCTGCAAAGTTGATGATTTCCTCTTTTTCCTTTTGTGGATAATTTTCTAATTTATTGTATGAAGTTAGATTAATCTTATTCCAGTTTGTTTTGAATCTTTTGAATAACTGAATGTCAGGGCCTGATGAAGCCTGTAATGCAGGGGACACCACTGCTTCCAACATGATTTCAAGGATATGGTGTCGACAAGGACATCACAACAAATCTTTCTCCATTTTCTGTTCAATTAGGACACAAGCTCCGTTTTTACGACCTGTGTTCGATGCAGTTGTATCGAAACACATGCCTTTTACCTTATCTATTAGATTCCAATCAATGATCGCCTGATGTACTGCATTTGCAGTATCCTTTCCTGTGCCATGATCTATTTTTGGCACTCCAAGCAGTTGATCTTCTCCACTGCCAGAGATTAGGACTGGCAACCGATCAACAACCTCATTCCCAGTAATGTCTTCGAGGAGTTTGCCATCCCAATGAACAATCAAGGGTTTGTCAGCTTGAAATTCTTCTTTCAAGTTTTCACTGAACTTCTTTCTTGATTTCTGTCTTACCCTGCGAATCGATGAGTAGCTAACATTGTAATTCTCTGGATCTTTTCCAACATTTGCGATCGTTGGAATAATTATTAAAGAGGCTGATCGGTCGCTGATCTTAGCAACATCCAATGAGGAAAGCAGATTTTCATTCATAATCTTGAATTTTTTCTTGGAAGGCCTCTTTTGGATGTTGAGGGCTGTTCCAGATGTACTTCTTCTTCCGTAGATGCAGGTGAATCACTGCAGGAACTGCTGCTGCTTGCAAGAACAACTGTTTCATCAAATGCACTTGATTCACGTAACCTTTTCTTATCCATTTTTTCATGTCTCTTCGCAGCTTCCTTTCGACGTTTTTCTTCATCCTTATCAACTGCCATCATTTTACCCTTTCGACCTTCCCTTTGTAGCCGTAGAAACTCTCTATCTTCTTCGATAGTTATTAACTCGTTAGCATTTGCATGCGCAATATCAAAGAGTCCATCCAATTTTTCTTTCCATGTATTCTCTTTCTCTATTGAACACTTCGATTTTTTTCCTTTGCTCTTCTTCAGCCCTTGCCACTCATCATACAGTTTATTTAATTTCTTCACAACATTACATTTCTGGGTTGTTGGTATTCCTGCTCTCTGACACACTTCCAATACATCATTAACGGTTGAAGTTAATGCTTCTCTGACGGTGTTATTCTTGACATGTTTATAATTCATGAATAAGGAAATTACTTCTTTCTTTGATGGAAGCTTACTTTGATTCAATTTATCTATTTGTTGACCGATCAGCCAGATATCTGTTGAGCTTCTTGATCTCATTTTCGTCACAATTAAGATACAGGAAATAGAAGAGAAATTGAGGCGGAGAGACTCACTGATATAGCACCTCTCCCGGACACTGCCACAAGCACACTGCGCTACCGATTTCCTTGAACGCTGTTTGCTGTTTGCTCATATACGCATCACCTACCACTCTGCCTGCAGCAAACCTGCACAAAACCTGCAACCTGCAACAAACCTGCAACAAAAATAAGAACAAATTCAAAAAATTTGATTTTACTCTAATTTTTTGTAATTTTCAAATTTTCAATTGGCGGGCGCGACCTCTGGATGTTATTTGTTTGACCTAGAATTTCTCACAGGGTGTTTTTGTGACAAATTGGAACAAATGAGGGGGTATCCCTAAAAATCCACGATGGTCATGATTTGTGCATCACCCTAATATATATATATATATATATATATATATATATATATACAAGTAAAATGCATTTACCCTCACTAACGAAACGAAAGAATGGCAGATATTTTCTACGAGCTTTCATGTTACTTTCAGAAAATAGACGCTCGCTCAAAATGGAAAAGTTATGTTTTAAACGAAGTAATGGTTTATTACCTTACCTGAGCATATATATATATATATATATATATATATATATATATATATATATGTGTAATATATATATATATATATATGAAGTTATACAGTGTGTGTGTGTGTGTGTGTGTGTGTGTGATTTATCGCAGACGCATATCACTTTTCGCCTTACCCTTCATTTTTCCTTAAAATGACAGGCCCCATTTTCGTTAATATACCTTAAGTGTATTTTAGTTGTACGTTTTGAGCTTAACGAGTATACAAATTTTTTTTAAAATTATTCGCTCCATGGAACACAAGCTAACATTCCTATCGAAATATTGTTCAAATACACCGTACACAACTTTTAAAAAGATATTAAAACTATTGCAATAATTTCGACGTGGAGCTACAGACAAATGTTTTTACATTATGTGTGTGTATATATATATATATATATATATATATATATATATATATATATATATATATATATATATATTATTATATAATAATATTATATATATTAATATATATATAATAAATATATATATTAATATATATATATATTAATATATATATGTTTTCACCTTGTAACGTGTATATATATATATAATATATACACGTTACAAGGTGAAAACATTTCTGAGTAAGAAGAATCGAGTTATTTATAACTGAAAATAGTATTTTTTGGAATTTATCAAAGTATGAAAAATTTATTTAAGTCAGTTAATTGTTGCTCCTTTATGATTACAAAAGTGTTGTCGCGTCCAATATATCATCGGTTCTTTTCAACGAGATTTTAGCTGCTAAGCAACGTTGGGTTTGATGAGTGCTGTATGGGTGACCCCTATCTTCCACGTTTAGATGATATAACGACTCGTAGAGAGCTGGATCCCACATTTCCTTGGACATTGGACTCCGAAATTTAAAAAAAAATTAAAAAGTTACTAATTACTAATGAGTGAAATTCTAATAGAGATAATTGACTGAAATTACATCAAGACTGAAATTCTTTTGGAAGTGAATTGCTTTTTAATTTATTGGGCAAATGTTTTTCCCCCCATTTCAAATGAAGTGATTATGGAGAAGTAAATGAAATTTATTCGAAGCAAGTAAACAAGGTAAATTGACTTTTCTCCATTTTGATTTGGTTTTAATTATTTGAAAGAATATATAAGGGATAACTGAACATTCTTAACATGGGGCAATTGAATTGCTCTCTTAATACTGCTTTTAATGGTATATATATGGACTCAGCCATTAATATATATGCATACCATTAATGAAATTACTCTCTTAATATGGCTATCTCATGTGAACATCTCTCTTTAATATATATGTAAAGGTTAATTGAAATGAATTTTAGTTAAATATAAGGAATGACTAAACATTTGACCATTTCCTGCCGCTGGTAGCTGGTGGCACTACCAACTGGACTGATCCATTAATATATATATATATATACCGTTAATGAAATTACTCTCTTAATACTGCTTTTAATGATATATATACGGTTTCTAAGACAATTAAGATTCATTGGGTAACATCTCTCCAAATAATTAAATATTACTATCTGGCAACCCCTCCATATATAAATAATTAAAATAAATATCTGGCAACCCCCTGTAACCCAAAAACCTGCCAACCAGCTGATGCTGGGCCATTATGCGTCTGGCGGTCCCAGGCGAAGGATGGGCTCTCTCTCTCCTTCTTAGGTTAAAGTTTACCTTCTTATGTTAGGGATATCCCACGTTTTCCCCCAAAGTTAGGGTTTAGGTCAGGGTCATCCCCTTTGGGGGAGATCATCCTCCCATCTACCCCCAAAGCTCCCCCTTCATGCAACTTGGGAGTTACCCCCACCCCCTTGTTGAATAACCCATCCCCCTTTGCAATACCCCTACCCCTTTGCAACATTGACCAACATTGCAATTGCATATGTACTCGAACATTTTTTAGGTAATACTACTAACCTAACCGGGCATTCAATTACTCTAATCAGGCATTCTGTTGATCTAACCGGGCATATATATATATATATATATATATATATATAGCGTTCAACTTCCACCCAGGCAACGCCGGATCGCTTCGCTAGTTACTGTTTAACCCTTTACGGACGAGTCCGCAGCATATGCGGTCACCCTTGTTACCAGAACGTATAGGTTTTATTGTTATTCAAAACTAAATATTTTAGTAACTAGTCACTGAAATGATGCACATTTTGGGTTCCTTTCCCGACAACTAAATGACATCTATATGTAAACATGTAAAAACATTTATAGGAACGAGGCATTGTAGTACAATTTATATTATTTCTGGTGGACCTTAAGGTACCATCCGTCGTTAAAGGGTTAAGACTAGTAAACGACATGGAGTTCAACACTGTATATGATCATATTAATTGTTTATCTTTATGAACACAGACATTACAATATAATTACTTGTATGTCAATGAACGTACATTCAATTGTCCTTTAGATATATATGTCTGTGTTATATGTTGTTGGACTCGGTTTACCCCCTCCATCCCACCTTCCCCGAGTTGGGGTACCTTGACTATCACTGCAGCATTGCCACATGTACGGAGTCGCCTGTGAGGCGAGGAACATTACATATGCGTGCAACTGTACATGCATTTTATCTCCGTACGAATGTATTCTCCCATGACTTTCATCAAGCCGTCCATGTTGGATTGGTCGACCTTTGCAGCATTTATATGTGTCTCTTGTATGAGATTTTTCACATTTGACGTAACAGTTATGATGTTAGGCTGTTGCTTGATTGTCGTTATGGATACCTTCTTCCCGTGATTCACTAATTCTCTTTTCAGCTGAGTTGCAGCGTAGAGTTGATCATCGTTCAGCCAACTCCTCAATTTCATAATGAGATGCAAATTATCTAACGTAATCGTCTCATCATCATTCTCTTCCAAGTATTCAATGGCAATCTCATCTGCAGCCATCTTGGACATACTCTTCCGGAGTCCAAGTTTCCGTTTCTTCGGTAGAGCATCCTCATGTTTAGTGTACGCTGCAGGAATATTCCTCCCTCCCCGAAATTTTTTATCACAATCATGGTGATAGATACCTTCCTCAGCTGGTAGGTCGTGTATAGGCGCAATAGGTGACTGTACCATCGTGGTCCAGTCATCTTACCTCTGGGCACAGTGGGCTGCGATGTCTTCGTGGAACTCGAGTGTCATCACACGGCTGAACTGAAGTACACTTCTATCTGGATGTTTGTATGAAGCATCCTGGTCAACACAATTACCACACAGAAAACAGTGAGTTTTGAACTCGAATGCTGTAACATGTGATCGAAGGGTTTTGTGAGCTATATCTGGAGTTGGTCCCTGATTTTGACCTGCCTTGATTGCTTTTGGGTTAATATGCTTACTTCGACACTCTTTGTGTACGAAAAGGTAACGGTTCTCAGTGTATATTATGCTTGAAACATCTAATTTGCGTAGTCTATTAGCGTTATTAATGCCATTACAGCCTTTTTGCGTCAACTTTGCGAAATCTTGGGGTTGGTTCAGGTTAACCTGCTCTGAACACACCACGCAAATAGCCATCTCTGATCTACAGTGGACGCCTTTGGTTGAGATCAGTCACCTGCAAGTAAGTAAAGGACGTTACTTGTCATTGTTTCATACAGTGAAAGTAGAGGCACGTGCAATTTAGTCAAATCCAAGACGAGAGAAATCGGATGAAAGTTGATGGAATGGCATCCACTTGCGTCATTTTCGGACATATGGTAACGCTATGAAGCAAGAATTTTGGAGACCTAAACGGCCACCATTACTTCAATTATTATCCGATTATGCTCATCTTAGATTTTCACTTTCACTCTGTGAAAGCACTACGTTGACTAGTCTTTAATGAAATGTACTCAGACCTGAAATAGATACCCACAATTATTGAAACAGTTCATTTAATTATTGAGAAAAAGAGTAGCACATGTGTGATGGGTAGAATTAGAACCAAACCTCATTTTTTAGTGGTGTGGCCCACACTCGATCATTTTGGTAGTTAGGCCGACGTGTTACGTAAACAAAATATTCATCGGAGACAGCTAAATGCATGAAATCATCCACATCCCAACCTTCAAGATAATGGGCAAACCACATTCTGTCATCGATGTTAAGTTGAGTTTTTCTTGGCTTTGGAAGTTCATGCCAAGGCTTTAAACCTTACCTATGACGGTACAGTCGAATGATCTCACCACTAACGATTTTTCCTCTCAACACTTCGATCTCTCTAGAAAGTTTAGCACAGCTTTTTTTCCGCTTACTCGTACCGCTTTCAATGATGTCCTTTGTTTCCTGAGAGAGTGGCAAATTTGGGCTCCCAGATTTGGTTGTATCCATTTCACATTCATCCAAAGTTTTATTCCAATTTCTTTTGACGAAGTCTTCACTTCTTCGCAACTTTTTGGCAACCCATGAACGTGTTATAAAGGTGGCTCCAGCATCACGAGCTTCCCGAAATGCTATTGCTCGTATGCGATCTATCACACGTTGCCTCTCCGAATCACCAATTAATTGAGAAGCCATTATATTACACTGCCCAACACCAATTTTGCTGATTTAATTCTAACACCTGTTTTTAGGTAACTTTGGTGTGCTGATTTCAAAAATCACCTTAGTTTTTGCCTATCACGTCAGGTTTTCGAGCAGTCAAATACGGATATTTTGGAGATATCGCATTTTGGCAGGGTTATGCCCAATTTTTTTTCTTTTCAAAAAATAAGTTTTTACATACTCAGAATCAGCATGGAAAAGTAAACAATTGTGCAGGGAGTGAACTTTAATATACAATGGTAATATTGACACAAAGTGATTAAAAGTGTTTAAATAAGCAGAAAATGAATCCATATTAAAGCAAGCACGGGACCAGTTTTCTTAACATTGTCTTTTTCTTGTTTTCTTACTTTTCAGTGCTGATAAATTTTCTCTTATAGGACTTCCTAGAATGAGAGATGTCAAGACAATCTATTTGCAGGCTCCAGCAGTAGTCAGCCATCATATGGGTATCCCATCTTCCTTGGTATCGTTCTTCCATCACTTTGATATCTTGGTGGAACCTTTCACCTTGCTCTTCACTAACATCACCAAGATTTTCTGGAAATTTATCCAGATGACTGTTGAGATAGTGAACTTTAATGCTCATGTTGCAACCGAACTGCTGAAAGTTTACAAGTAACGTCACTAGCGGAACCAGCTGCTCTCACTCCGCCAATGGGAAATCTCTCTCAGATCATGACGTCACGCTCACACCTGGGGAAATCACAGATACCCAAGATTTTAATATGTTGTACATGACCTTTAGATTTAATGCACAGATCTGCGTATTCCACAGATAAAATTTTAACAGGAAAACAGCTGTTAACAGGTCTCAAAACCCATCAATTTTGATAAGCGCCCTTTATGGATCACCCAAAATAGGCATATTGCTTTGCACGAAACCCTGATGTGATGGACAAAATCTAAGGTGATTTTTGAAATCAGCACAACAATATTATCCAGAAACAGGTCTTACAATTAAATCAGCAGCAAAAAATGTTTTTTTTGTTGGGCAGTGTTATCACTTTATCAGCTAGAGTAATTGTAATACCTGCAATAAATAAAGAATTTTATATATTTTTATAATCACTAAAAACTCTTTCGCTATAAGTAAACATGTAAGCTGCAAAGTGGGGGACTAAGGTCTTTTGGAACCCCTTATGTGTGTGTGTGTGTGTGTGTGTGTGTGTGCGTGTGTTACGCACAGGCCGTGGATGGAACAAGGAACTCTTCTGGGAAAATTAAATCTACTGCAGTTCTAATAAGTAATGGTAAATGACAAACACTATGGTTAGCCCGACGTGGGCAACGGCGAACATCATGAAAAAGAAAAAACTATAATGTTTGTCATTTATCATCACTTATTCGGACTATATTGGATTTAATTTCCCAGAAGAGTTCGTTGTACCATGCACGGTCTGTGTGTAACATAAAAGTTTCTCAGGGGCCCAATCTGAGTTGTATCATATATATATATATATATATATATATATATATTAGTTATTTTAAGTTAAAATATTAAACCGCTTTCATTTTCATGAACCTTCTTAAGGTCCATTTGGAATAAGGCTGACTTGCATAAAGTCAGTCTGGAATAAAGCCGACTTGCATAAGATCGAACGTCGACATTTGAAATTCTACTTCGTTCATGTAATCTGTTCAGTTTATTCTTCGATATATTAACATTTTGAGTAATTCCACTGCAACATATTTTCAGTAAGGTCTTGCCGATAAGTGTTAAAAAACTGTTTCCAGTATATTTGCCAATGGCACAATGACTCTATTCATTTTCGTAGAAAGTTATTTCAAATTTATTTTTGTAACTAAAATCTTTTCAGATACAATGGCTATTAGGGGAAATTTTACTAAAAAAATTAAAAAAAATTATAGTGACAAGAGTAATGTATTTATTTCCATATTGAAAATTAAAAAAAAGACCTGAAACTCTTTCTTGAAAGAAAATAAATATTAATGGCAAAAGTTTCGTGATTAAACCTCAGAAAACTTGGCTTAAAAAAAAAATGGAAAATAATCTTTAAACTCCAGATGTGATGTTATAATAGGGGAGGAAAAAAACCCCGTAAAAACTGAAAATAAGTAAGGAAGAAAAACGTTACAGTTCTTAAAATAAACCCTTAAAACGGGGGTATAATTTTGAGTTTCATGATGATTTTCTAAACACACTCCCACACATAAATTCTTTAAAAAAAAAAACCCTCTCCCGTGCCTTAAAAGCTAATCTGATTAGGGCGCTCCTTCAGTTCTGCCATAGACTCATCTCTTTGCCTTCTTTCTTTGTTTTTATTTTTTATTTACTTTTTTTCGGAATAAGACAAAAAATAAAACAAAAAAAAAACTTTTCTTCACTCAATTTTCGAAAGCTCTTTCCTTCTCTTTAAACTGAAAAAACTTGCAAGCAATGAGTAGCTTCATGCCATCAAACAGGCTCAATATGGAAGATAAACAGAACGCGAGCGTACGCGCGCGCGCACACACACACACACGCGTTTGGCTACCCTACAAAACCGTGGCATCTTCACATTTTCACCAATTCAATTCTCTATCGTGACATTTACCCAGTCAAATAAACTTATAAATTTAATCAAATCTTACCAAGCTTAACCTTAATTATATCACCTTTTTTTCATGATAAAAGATAGCATTCATAAAGATAAATTACCACGACACTGTTAATGTCATGATACGCACGCTTGCGATGGGCTTTATGTGCAGTTTCAAGATTGTCGCAATTCCGGAGAAAGACAACACACACGCACACACACATACACACACACACACTATTATTATCTTCAAGTAAGTGAATCCATCCAAAAAAATTATAGATATATATATGATACAACTCAGAATGGTCCCCTGAGAAGTTTTTATGTTACACACAAACAGTGCATGGAACAAAGAACTCTTCTGGGAAAATTAAATTCACTATTGTTCGAATAAGTAACGGTAAATGACAAATATATATATTTGGTCATGCTGTTCTTTAATTTTCATTAAAATATTATTAGTTCCGCAAAATAGATAGGGATTTTTGGGACACCGTGTATACGAGTATATATAAAATTACAGTACTTCATTGAAATAGTGCTAAATACAATTTTCTTCTAATTCAAGATGAACAATTTCGTAAAAGTTAACGCGTAAATCGAAACGTATAAAAATGTATCGTAAGAAAGGAATTGTTTCGTACCTCATGACAAAAACTACATTTAAATTTCAATATTAACAAACATTTTATTAAATTTCGTTGTGAACGATACGTTAACTGGTGGAAAAATACCGAAAGAAATCGGTTTCTAACCGAAAAAGGTAAATAAAAGCATACTGAAATGAGAAAGCGAGGAAAATTTTTTCTACATTTCAAATGCAACAGGAAATGGAGTTTTGAGAACAAAGATTTAAAAGACTCTGTATTAGAAGTTCAAAACTATTTAATATCTTAGAAGAACTTATGAAACCTACAAAACATTGCATTAACTACATTAAAAAAAGGGACTTCGAAGACAAGATAAGAGTTGAAAATAATTTTCTAATTCATCAAATACCACAAATGAAGAAGGATGAAGCCGAGTGTTCAGTCGCAGGACGAACTCGAGTATTTGTTTGAAAATAACAAAAGCAATTACAAAATTAAACCTATTTATTATTTACATTTACTCGCTCAACATATATGCCAACCATTTTTTTTTTTATTAATTAAATTTAATTAACAAGGTAAAAAAGCTTTATTATTCATAGCAAACTCAAAGTGAGCTGTCCTCAAATAGGGAAATGAAATATTATATGAACTTTTGACAATTTTTCCAAAAATTTCTGATCTGTGTGTGAATTATTCTACCAAAAACACAAAAAGAGATTCAAAATCATTAGAAATCATCGTTTATAACACTTTTCTATTCAAATAATGTATAAAAATTATGTATCATAGATAAATCTATTTATTGGAGGAGATTGTAGACACTAATCGACCAGGGAAGTACTCCGGGGTGGATGTTAGACAGGAGACAGTGAGTGCTGGAACTCCCGTTTCTCCTGTCACTGTCTTCCTCAACTGATCTTTTTCCGTATCTCATCTACTCTGTGAGCAGTTCAGCATGCTCTCAAACACACACTTCTCCGTTTATTCTTCATTACACACACATGCATCTTACGCACAACACAACCTTTCCAAATTAAAAAGAAAAAAGAAAAATGGAATAATTGAGCCTTGGAGACCTTGTTTTGTCTCTCTCTGTCTTCTGTGGAGGGGTCACTTTTGCACGTGCTCGCCCTCAGTTCCCTCCTTCCTACATAAAAAAAATCTATTATTATATCCCACGATATGTATTATGAATGCGCATTCAGCAGATAAGGAGAAAAAAAATTCTTGCTGTCCTCAAAAGAGGACAATGGGATATATTGGGTTAAATGGGTTACGTCGTGGACAGTGTCGTAACACCGCTTCCCGGAGATCAGCGAGATTAAGCGACATTGGGTGTGGATGGTAATTGGATGCGAGACCGTCCTCTACGTTCAGATTATGTAGCGATCCGTGGTTCGTATTCCACGTAAAGCCGTAAGTCCCAGTAGTACTACCGCAAAATGGGAGAGTGCAATGCAACTGCATGCAACATTGCACCTTCAAAATTGCAACATTGCATGCAACATAATAAGTTTTTATGACCCCCCTCCACCCCTTTCAGGCCACCCTTACCCTCCCAAAATTATATATATATATCTGTCAGCTCCAAGGGTAACCTAACCTAGTTGCTCAGGCCCACAAATTATTTATATATCTGTCAACTCCAAGGGTAACCTAACCTAGTTGCTCAGGTCGAAGTGCATAGGTGTGTGGATAAAAGCTTCTTTTATATATATATATGTATGTGAACTCCAAGGGATAACTTAGAAGACAGCCATTCACCTCACAGCCAGCCGTATAGGCATACACCGTTATTTACGCACATATAAACTAGCATCGCTATGCCTCAAGCACACACGCACACACACACATACACACACACACACACACTGTATCGTCTATATATATATATATATATATATATATATACAGGGCTATTCAAACTGATTCATCCGATTTCAACTGAGAATACTTCCGTACCTATCAACCGTGCATCAACTGGGCATACACCACATGAAAGAGGAAATCTCCGAGTTTTACAAGATCACCGCGAGAGGGCTCCAAATTCACCGCGCCGTGGCCTAGCCTAGCAACAAACAGTCAGTGTGAAAATGGCGTCCGCACAGCAGAAGGCGTTTTGTGTGTTGCAGTTTTCGAGCTGTAAATCGGTAGTCACAGTGCAGCGTGAGTTTCGTCGACGTTACAGAACAGATCCACCGGGTGCTCAGAGCATCCGTCGGTGGTATCGGCAGTTCGAGGAAACAGGATGTTTGTGTAAAAGCAAGTCCACAGGACGACCGCGCGTGTCTGAGGATAATGTGCAAAGAATCAGAGAGAGTTTCCAACGTAGCTCGTGTAACTAGGGGAAGTCACATAGAGCATTTATGAGGTGAGAGAGAAAATTTGGACAGTTTTTCTTTTGGTTGATGTATCACAAATCACACTGTATTTGTAACATTAAAAAATATTCTCATTTGAAATCAGGTGAATCATTTTGAATAGCCCTGTATATATATATATATATATGTCCTTCATTTCCATTCATGTCTGTTTAAATGGTGTAAAGAAAACACAGCTACAGCGTTCTGACTAAGTAATATATATTGAAATACAAAATATGTATATATATTTGGTTCAAAAACAGAGATAATCCGAATTATATATATTTACATCAAACATATCACAGTAGGAAGGTGAATTGCAATAAAAACAGGAATAAATGGTGCTATTTAACATACATTATCTATATGCACCAAAACACATGGCACATGTTTAATATATATATATATATATATACACACACTATATTATATATATACACACACAGTATATATGTATATATATATATATATATATATATATATATATATATATATATATATATATATATATATATGAAGTTAGTACAGAAGATTTCTATATACATCAAAATACACGTTTAATATATATACACGTCAAAAAATGGAAATACATGCTTTAAGTTCTACCATGCTTAAATAAAATAGTAAACTCACACGTGATGGAGTCCACACTTACACCCTCATTGCTCTGTACTACACAATAAATGCGATTTAACATTAATTCACCACTCAAAGTATGCGGGTATCTATATTCAATATAAAGGGCTTTCAACTCGTTTAGTGCTATTTTTGTACCCACTTTACAATTGGAGGACAAATTATTGTCCTCTTTAAACGCGGATAGAATAGAGTCAAAGGCACGCACAAATACGACATCGTTTGCTACAACCTCATCATTAAATTTAAGTTTGTAAACACTCCTTTCCAAACGGTTGTTTATTCTTTCAACGCTGACCTTTTCAACTGTAAATTCTTCTTCACAACTCATATCTGGAATTGAAATATGTTTCTAAATCGTACCGACAACTGTGTCGTATATAAAGAAATAATTCTTCAGGGTGAACAGTGAAGGTGAGTTCAGCCCTGTACCATTCTAGCCCTTTTTACCAAAGTTCATGATATTTTGAGGAGTCTGCACCTTCTAAATACGCAGCCAGTTCCAAACCATTCTCGTCTTGTTCGGACCTACACTTGGTAAAATCATCGAGCAGTATGGTGTACGCGTATTCAAGCACCGTGTCAAAATAACACATATCAGCAGCACGGACGTCTAATATAGGTTTCAGTATACAAAACCCGACGACTTCAAACATTCTGTCCAGAATGAATCGGCTTCTTGTGGGGATAAGGGTGTTATTGGCAACAGCATTCTTCCACATCAACCGTATATCAACGCAGGGGTTTTGTATCACGATTTATGGAGAGCGTACAAATAATAGCGTATGAGTGTGCATCGCTAATCTGCTCTCTTTTTGAGCCTACACCAGCAGGTATTTTTTAACTGTCCTCGCCCCAGTTCTCAACCTAGACGAAGATTCTATCCATCTCTTCAACACTTAAATAAATAACATTGCGTCTACCGGAGTTTGAATGTCTACATTTCGTTTCAAGTACATAATTAACAGCACCGGTATTACGTCTGAATACGCGCACAGACTTCAGCACGGACACGTCCTATACTGCGTTGAGGATGCTGCTCAACGGAAGCTCCATCTTTTAATAGTTTTCTAACGATCCTGCGAGGTGAGAACATCCAGACGGCTCAAGCTCTGAGGCGATTATGAGCAGCCCGCGCGTTGTTTTTTGACTCGGAAGGGCCGTGCGGGTGGTTGGGGAGGGACGGGGTGGGTATGTGTCACACGGGGTTGCGTCGATTCCAGGTGATAGTAATCATGTTGGTACGAGTTTGAACCAACATGAAAGATTCGCTGCGCGAATCATCCGAATACTTGCATCCCATTATACTGAGTAGGTGTTTAGAGAATTTTTCCATCTGCGATACATGAAGTTATGTCGGTTTTAATGTTTTATCACACCCACTACCCGGAATGTGTACCATACATCTAGGTTCAGGGGTATTCACCATTGTACTTTCTCGAACTATGCACATTTTATTCACACTCCGGCAATCTATATGAGAGAAACATGTGTCCTTACTTGTCCTTTTTGATGGACAAACTATACTTGTCCCTAAACTCTACTTAAAACACGCACAAGCCTTTAGCTACAACTTCACTGCACACCTCGTCAAAATATACATGGATGTAGTGGTAGAAGTATTTCAGACTCTCCATAATCACAAGATTTACATTCACAGCCCCCAGTGCACGCGTGCTCGGTGTGATGTAACATGGCGTAATATCTCCTGTCACACCAATCATCAACAAGGTTCACAACTTTGATCCTTTGCTTCTCTTCTGCAAGCGTGGCTTCTTTCACTTCACGATATATGAACGCTCTAGTGCAGTTTAATCTTGCAGCACAGTCCATTACATCGTTTGTACAGCGAAACCCCGCAGTGCACTCACCGGAATAACCATAGAGTATTTGGACGTCATGCACCTCATGCTTCGCACGATTCAATGTGGCCGTAAAGGAATCGAAGGAGGGATGACTAAAAATTCTGTGTTCACCACATCTGTAGACTTTAGTGAGTACCACTTCAGGAATGTAGAGCATGCAACATCATTGGAAGCCATCGCTTTTTCTTCTACGCGAGAAATCTTTAACAGTAAAAAGACACGTCTGAGAGCTAGTGCATGCTGAGGTCAACTAAATACGCAGGAAGGAGATATGCCCCGATTAGTAGCATGAGTCACGTGACTCATTTTATTGGGCAGAAACATGCAGTGAGTGGTGCTTAGAGTTTTTAATGTACACACACACACACACGCCAAAAAAAAAGTGAACATGAAACGCTAACTGAAAGGTGATTTATTTTAAATAGCAAAATAAATAAAATGTAAAACACCATCAACAAGTAAATAGTCTCTAATTCATGATATATATAAGAATAACAAATATTCATGCACCATAACTGAGACAAATACATGTAATAATTAGAAAAATAAATAAACTGTAAAATTTTGTCAACAAGTAAATATACGCGAACATGATAGCAATATTCACGCCTCGCGATATCCAAAGAGAACAGTATCGTAGGTGCCAGGCACCTGGTAGCGTTTCCTGTATGTGTTACGACACACTTTCGTCCCCCCTAAGTTCCTTCACGCTCCCAAGCTTCTGTGCCGAAAATTGTGAGTCCCTACAGCCAGTTGGAGTGGTTGGTCACCCTCATCTTTCAAGCTCACTAGCCCCTACAGCGAATCAAAGTTGACGATCCGACGGTTCGCCTGGTTAAGCGTGATGCCTTTCGCCTTCACGATATATCTCATTTCCTCCCCGACCCTCACCCGTACCCCGTAAGTTTTTGGGCCTGTTGAGACAAAAGAATCATTGTAGGCGCTATCTCATTACTCATCCTTGATCTCTTCAGTCAACTCTGAGAGGAATTCTCCAACAGGTGGCATGTATTCACCTTCCCTCTCTATGAATATCACACTATCTGTATCTGCGTACAGAACCCTCCGTCCAAGAGAATGGAGTAGACGCCAAAGTTTGATGCGGACGTATGCTGTTGTGAAACTGGCTACAGGTATGTTTGTAACACGTGATGTATCTGTAGCCAATTCGTTTCTGTTGTACTTTATTATGTACGTATTACCCACATTCACGATCTCCATGACCTCTTTATCGGGAGCGATGGCGTAATCCCAAACCTCGTTATAACTTTGGGCTAGGTGGACGTTCCCCTTTTCTGTATTCTGAGCAAATTTACCCCAAAGACTATTTAGGCACAACTTTGCACTAAAACGCTTGCCAGGGTTTTTCGCAATTTGGTCCCGTTCAAGCTGTATCCCTTGACGATCACGGTAGCGTTGAATATACGCCGATTTTTCATTTTCGGTCTCGACTCCTCGAGAGTACTCTGATGCTTCTACTTTCTCCTTCAAAA
The DNA here is from genome assembly GCA_023014485.1 of Bathynomus jamesi. Lineage (NCBI taxonomy): Eukaryota > Metazoa > Arthropoda > Malacostraca > Isopoda > Cirolanidae > Bathynomus > Bathynomus jamesi. The sequence goes on from JAJOZX010004290.1 coordinate 122,142, forward strand.
AAGTGTTTATATATGGTGTGAAAAGGTTGGGGAGCTACTGAAACCTCCACACCTCATATATCTTCAATATTCTGTAACCGAGATAAACGGCTCGGGATAGCTCAGGACTTGTATACACCCTCTGATCTTCCTCTGGTTAGATGTGATTACATGACCCATTGTTCTTCACGCACAGGGGAAACATGAGCTTGTGATCTATAATGAGGAGTAAGATTGGCATCCATAAATCGCGAGGGGGGAGCACATCTACGTAAGGAAGGCCGAAATAGTTCTCGTTCAAATTAGCTGAGAACTCTTCGATGGTAGGCAGGGCGGGGCCCACCAGTTTTTCAGGTGCTCCTACGGGGTACGGATTGTTCTTCATCACGTAGGGGTATAAAGAACAGAAGTCGTAGTAATGGAGTTTCACGCCCTCCGTAAGCGGAAAGTATAGTTTGAATGGGTTTGTGCTCCCGCCAAAAACTATCGCCCTATTTGAGAGGATCCAGCACCATTGAACGCTTGATGGTGTTTATTTCTTCGCGGTACTGTCCATCTGTTTCCATCCGCACATCATATTCCTGCTCCCACAAGAACATGTGAGTAAACTAGGAGCTTATAAGTTGGTCGCGGGTGCGGGTCCATGCGAGGCTGTCGACAGGAGATCTACCATAGATATCTCCTACGGTTCCACCAGGGTGTGGAGTCGGAGTCGGAGCTGGAGCCGGAGCCGGTGGAGTGGTGGTTTTTGGGTGGAGCCGGAGTCGGAGTCGAAGCCATTAAAAAACGCCGGCTCCATGGCTCCAGTTACCTTGCCCATTCATAATAAACCTAATGCAACTTTATCTTACCTAACCCAACTTTAGTACTTTACCTAACTTAATATATAGTTTTTATTAAAAATGCATTTTTATTTTTTTCAGAAACGTCAATATTTGTAATATAATTATTAATTATAGCTCCAAAATCATATATCATTAACTAAACTAAGACTAAACAATAAGCATTTATCATTTATACCTAAATAAATTTTTTTAAGCCCTCAATAATGAATAAACTTAAAGGATCTAGAGAAAAGTCTATTATATTCGAATATTTTACTACCACTGAAGATGATAAATACTATGTTTGCACTTGCGAAGTGACTGATGCTGGTGGAAATATTTTGACATGTGGAGCAAAAATTAGTACACCTTCAAGCAAAACCAACAAGAGCAACGTTTCAACAAGAACATTCAATTTGAGGCGTCACATAAGTCGTAACCATCCTGAAGTGTTCAAGATTATAGAAGAGAATGAAAAGAGGCAAATACTTAAATCCGCCAGTACTTCTAGTCAAGTAAGTCAACCAAATCTTACTAAATATTTTGTTAGTCAAACAGTCACTGTGTCCATGACAGCAGATCAGTTCAAGAATCACATTATTGAGTTAGTGGTAAAGAATTCTTTACCTCTGTCTGTCTTTTGTAAGCCAGCCATGCTTGGTTTATTAGGAGGAATGGCTCAAAAATTCAAAGTTGGTTTACATAGAAATAGTATTCGACGTTTGGTAATAGAAAAAGCAAACGAAGAAAAATGCGCTTTAAAAAATAATTTACAAGGACGTTTTGTATTTTAAAAAATGGATAGTTGCACACGTTTAAGAATAAACTACTTTGCAATCAATGTTAGATTTGTTGATGGCAACAATAAAACCATTACCCGTACATTAGCAGTACGGGATACGCAAGCCCAACATACAAGCGAGTACCTTCATGGGCTTGTGAAAGATGTTCTACAAGAGTATGAAATAGAAAAAGAGCGTTTATTGTGTATTGTAACTGATAATGCCTCCAACATGATCAAGACCATTGAGAAGTTAAATGAAGACCAAGAGAGAGATGAGGAAAATGATATAGAAACAGTTGATTCAAATGCTGAGACCCCAGAACTGGAACCTGATGATGCAGCAGAACTTGATTTAAATAATATCATGGATGAAATTTCAAGCTTCTCAAGAGTCCATCATATGCGTTGTGGTGTTCATACTTTACAGCTAACCATTCATGATGGCTTAGCGGATAAACACGCAACCATTCTTATAAGCAAAGTGAGGCAGGTTGCAGTAGCTGCGAGAAAACCAAAGATCCAAGAAATAATTAAACGACGTGCTGGAAAAGTAACAATTTTAGATCAAGCTACTAGGTGGGGTAGCACATATATGATGATAAGGCGCTTATTAGAACTAAAACCTGTACTTATTGACATGGTGAATCTAGAAGTTACACTATCAGAAGTAATGTGGGACCAAGTGAAGAAACTTAAAAGTTTGCTTTACCAACCATATATCACTACAAAGACAATTCAAGGCGAAGACTTGACTCCTGGCCAGTTTTTCAAGGAATGGAAGTCTCTGATCTACTGCCTTTCTAAGACAGGGGGTACCATAGCTGAAGGTATCAAGACCTCCATGGAAGCGAGAGAAAATCGTTTACTGGAAAATGATGTAATGTTAGCTGGCGTTTTTCTTGATCCTAAGTACAGATGTTTATTAACGGAAGAACAACAAAGCAAAGCAATGAATGCTGTATGTGATATTGCAGTTAGAATGAGAAAGTCTCAAGAATGTCCAGAACAGGAAAATGAAAACATTCCATCATCATCTACTACCACTTCTGATAATGAATTTGACTTTGAAAAAATCATTGACAAACAACATGGTGCAAAAGAAAAACGTTCTCGATCAGGATTTGAAAACGATGTGCCACATAGTGGTCCTCTTAGTACCTTGACTAAATTCAAGTTAGCCGTATGGGAATCTCTTAGTGAAGTTAAAAAATGTAATCGTCAGTCAAAGATGTCAGTACAAGATGCAATAGTTAAGTACCCTGAAATTATACGAGATGTCGCACAACTTGTTCTTGCGTTACTCTCTACTCAAGTTAGTGTGGAACGTTCATTTTCAGCACTTAAAATCATAAAATCTGATTTGAGAGCAGTAATGAAAGAGGACTTGATTGAAGCAATCTTGTTCTTAAGAACAAACTGTTATACATAATTTTGAATTTTAAAAATCAGTTTATGAAAGAATTAAAGTATGAATTTGTTTGTTTCAAGTTTTAACTTTTAATGCAGCTAATATCATTTGATAAGTTTCTTTTCAGTTTTCAGAATTTAATATTTTTTTGTTAATCATCAAAATTGTATTAATATAATTTTTGGGGGGATTTATGTATTAAAAAGGTCAAATTGGAAAAAATTAGTCTTAATTTGTATGTTTTAATGTAGCTAATGTCATTTGATAAGCCTTCCTTCAGTTTTCAGAATTTAGTTTTTTTGTTCATCATCAAATTTCGATTAATATAATTTCTTTTTGGATGTATGTATTAAAAAGGTCAAATTTAAAGAGTATTTTTAGCCTTTATTGCAAATATCATTCAACAGTGTATTCATCTGTCTTTTGTTGAGTATGATCAATGACCACTCTAACTACATTTGGATTTTGATAACTTGACAGAGCTGGAGCGGAGCCGGAGCCGGAGCCGGAGCCAAACATTTAAAAAAGATGGCTCCGGAGCCAAAAGTTTTTTTCTGGCTCCACACCCCTGGGTTCCACACTCAGGACGTTGGCAACTATGCCATCAGCAACCGTTAAGGGAGTATGCAGTCTTCTCACCAGTGGCACGGTCTTCGCTTAGACCATCCACCAAAAAATACGCCGTTGACCTTAATGGCCACTTCCCCCGAGTTGCGGGCATGTTTTATGTATACACCGGTTTGTTGCTGCAGATGTATGAGCCAGTAAATAGCCTTATGCCCATAACTACGTTGGTTGTTTCTGTAAATAAAATGAAAATGAAAATGAAAAGGTTTATTGGCAGACTATAGTCCATATGACAAATATTATTAATACAATGACAGTTCATATACTAAGGATACAAATATATACAATTGATTAGAAATAATTCTGCAATGTCGAAGTTAAGTGGAGCTACAGACAGACGTTTTCGTACCAAGAAGTGCAGAGCTTAGAGGGTAAATGGCAGGACTCATGGATAGCTTGGATGATCGGGTAGGTTATTTTTTAATTCTTTGCATTAGACTGTATTGTTACCTCCGGGAAGCTCGGGACATTGCGGGTAGCAAACATTTGCGAAGCTGAGCATCTCGGGGGCAACTTATGTAAGAGTCTAAAAGACCTGTTGTACAGCAAATTTAGGGTTTTGCCAGAACCTTTTTTATAATTCACCCAGAGTTGCTGTCCGTATATATTACTGCAAAAAGTACGAAAAAGAGTGTCTTTAGCTTCACTTGTACAGAATCGAAAGTTCCTTATGGTCATATTCGCTTTAGCACATAGGCTTCGAGATTGTTTTCTTATATCCGAGTCATCACTCAAGGAGCTGGTAATAGTTTGACCCAAATACTTAAACTCTTGTACTTCCTGAATTACCTCACCATTTATTTTAAACCTTATATCAGCTGGCTGATTACAGCTTTTAGGATGAAACTGTGTAACCTTAGTTTTTGTAAAGTGTATCTTCAGGCATGAAGTTTGTTCTTACACACAGTAAAACATAATGAGGCGATCGTGGTTGCGGCTTGTAGCGGGTCGCAGTTGAATCGAACTATATACATCCTTCAACAGTCCTGGAAACATACTCTAAGTACGCGTACGTCATTCACACAATAACGCTAAAATTCATCCGCTATATTATAAGGATTATTTTCATTAAAACTGTTGTAGTACCTTTCAAAATCTTCACGCTCACTATCACTCATGATGGCATAGTTAAAGTAATGTTTCGGGGGTTGCAGTCCTACGTATTTTAAAGTTTCGCTAGTGAGGAAAATGTAAGGGAAATACCCTTTCGAAACTTTGGCGGCTACGCACATCACCTTGGGTAGCTTGGCTAATTTACAAGGTGTGAATAACAAAGTGTCTTTAAACTGAACATTACCTCTTATTTGCATCAGTATAAACTTGTTTCCTGTTTTCAAATGATCGCCTGTAAATATTTCCGCTGATTCGTGTTCAAGCAGTTCCTTATAAAGGAATTGTGCGTCAAATTTTGTGCCGTTATGGGCAAGAATATACAGACATTTTTTTGAACTTGTCCGCTAACTTGACAATATAGGACAGAAAGAGCTTCACGGGGTTGTCGTGTGCGCTCGTTTCAAAAACGTTTGTTCGTTTACCCCATTTGCGACACTCATCACACTCGACGTTCATGCACTCGTCGCAGATAGTCTGGCTTTGAAGTAGATGTGGGATAACTTTTATGGTTTCAGCATCGGTGTATGTCTCTATATCGTAGTATACAGTTATACAAGGTTTATTTTTAGGTTTGGCCCTTCTCTTTTAGCATACATGTTTTACACCATCAACCTTATATATCTCATGGCATGTAGAACAACAAATTGAATCACATTTATGCAGGAATTTTCCCCAATTGTCCATCATATCAAACATGCCGCATTCGCAAATTCTCATTTTCCTGCACGTGCCATTTGATTTATGGAATTCAAAACAGTTATTATTGAAAAATGTGCGTCTACACACGTTACAGTCACTCTTCTCAGCTTCGACTACACGACTTTCACATTTGGAGCTTTTACACTGCTCGCATACCATGTTTCACTATATCATCCGCAAACTCGAGACATCCCTTACACAAATCATGATGCCTTCCATATTTTCGACTTTTATCGTAGCTCACGTAAAGAGCACTTATATTGCAGATGGGGAGATACGTTTTCCCTACAGCCCTAAAATAAGTAGGGGTCTTGTACGATCTCTCACACCGCTTTTAAAAATATACACAGTCCTACGACGATCATCCATTCCAAATACAACTATACGAGCATTCATTTCCTGCTCTACCCTTCTCAGCATATCAGGCCCCATATTACAGTCAAACTCGATCTTGCAGTCGGCCGCCAGTTTACGGGTACGCTGCACAACCGTCGGCAACCAAATTTTTCTGACCCACGCATTTAGTACAGTAAACATATGAGCCAAGACTACTGCTATAAAGCCGCAACCACGATCGATGTTTATATGCCATCTGTAAATAGCCTGAGAATTGAAGTTAGGCGTATAAGGTGTGGCCGTATGTCCCGCAACACGGAATACGTGGTCAATATCTATCGTGAAGTTGTCTATGTTGAAAGCGATACTACTTTGAGAGGCTTGCATTATACGGCCCAAAATGTAGTCTATGTCCACAGCAGCCAAGTGCCTGTAGGGAATTACTATCCAAAAATCATCTATATCGCCGTCATTTGACCCGAACCGGAAGGACAGTCGCGTCCTGGCTTCATGTCCCTCACTGTTCTTAAGGGCAAACTCCACAATACGTTCAACTACACATCGCAGTCCGTGTTCAACACCGTTGCTATACATGGTTCGCGGCTGTACCCTGACTAAGTACCGGTTTCTAGTCAGGGCTGGGATGGGGATGACAGTGCGCGCCAGTTCGAATGTTATGCTACTGTCTACAGAATGAGATGCTGCTGCTGTGGAGGGTACGGACGGTATTGAACAGGAATAAGGGGGCACCGCTTTATTTTTAGAAGGAACTAATGTGGGGGCTCTGTCGTAAGACGTAGAGGGCTGGGGCTCTATTACTGTGGGTCTAACAAACGACGCACTCCTGGTGCGCTTAATGCCTGACGTGGAAGGCGAATCATCAACTTCGTCATGCCCCGCTTTCTCTGAATTTTTGCACGGGGGTGCTACAGTTGACGTTGCTGGGAGCTCGCTAGTGGGGTTGGAATCTGTAGCCTCAACAAATACACTCATCGGCATCATCAGCAATGTCTATGATGGGGACATGTTGCTGGCACAGTACTTCATCTTCGACATCAATCAGAATTTATTTTTCAAAAATAGGTACATGCGTGATGCTTCGCTAAATACAAAATATCTAGTCTTATTCACAGAACGTAGAGATGTGTCAAAAATTGGGATATTAGCCAATCAAATGTTCCCGAATCAGCGTAAGGAGTTTTTGGAAGTTGTTTACAAAAAAGCTACAAGCCACGTTACGGATATTTGCTTTGTGACCTTCACCCGCGAAACACGTTTAGCCTGCTTCTAAGAACGAATATATTCCCAAACGAGGCTGAAACGGTGTATATCCCAGAATGACAAAGAGGTTAAAGAAATACCGTGAATTAATAAAAATCTATCATCGACTGCCACGGGCACTGCAACAACTGTTTGTTAAAAATATCGACTCGGACTTTTTAAAATGCATCTGTGAAATCTCTCTTCACGTTATAAAATGTAATGTACCAATGAAACCCCTTCAGAAGGCTCGCCTACGTCGTTACAAAAACACAGGCGCACATGCTCATAAAAGTCAAACTGTTGGGAAGAAAAAGCGAATTATTGTACGGAGAGGGGGGCTCATTCCTACCAATCTTATTTTCAGTTTTGGGGCCTTTACTGACAAGTTTAATGTAATGAAAAAGTAGTCATGATTCCACACGAGGTGTATACTTCACTACAAAGCTCAAAGAGTCCAGATACAAATCGAGAACCCCGTAAAAGCAGGCTTAAAAGAATGGAGAAATGAGAAAAGTATCTTATACCAAGGAGCTCTGCAGAAATTTCTTCACGAGTACAAAAATTATAAGAATCCAACAGAGGTCCCCGTAGTTATTAGGCACAGCGCAGAAAACGTTGAGCATGGAGGCATAGGATCTGGGGTCGAGGCTAGAGACGAACAGCCAAAGAACAATGGCGCGACCCCGCAACATATCGAGCATGTATTAAAAAGCAGTCTCCCACATACATTGAGGAATAAAGGCTTAAGTCTTTATAATCTATTGAGTGAGGATCCCATTATACAATGGACCGATACAGATGAGGTTGTAGTTGAAGGATCAAAGGTACGGGGCTCGAACATCATTGACATCGTACATGACTTGGTAAGAAAGTGAGATACACCCTCATCAGCAGGATTGGAACATATTAAAGCAAGACTACAGCAAATAAACGTCCCAAAAACACTGATAGGTAATCTGAACATGTTAAAAATCTTGGGATGAGCCTCACATTTACCACAGCTGGGCATGCCTTCACCCCCAGCGGTAGCATCTCTGAAGAGGAGAAAGAAGAGACCAAACAACAACGGCGAAACCTCCCCGCGCGCCTCTAAAATACGCAAATGTCTACGGTAGCGTCAATAGACTGTACAGAGCTGTTTATAAAGAGGGAGTAGGGTAAAAAGATGTTTAGAGGTTTTTGCGCGAAAAGGATGCTTATACACTTCATAAGCCGGTGAGACAAAGGTTTAAAATAGCCATGACAACAGTAGCCTCGGTTGATTCTATTTGGTAGGCGGATTAAACAGACATGCAGAGATATTCAATGTACAGTATAATGGAGGTTACCGCTACATCCTACAGTATTCATAATAAATGAGGGGGTCGCGCGTCTTAAGGTACCTAAGCGCCACCACAGGCGAAAACGTGTTTTTGATGGATATCAGTATTTTCACCCTTCCTCTATCGCGTGGTTTGGGTTATAATGACCTTACGACACTAGAAGTATGGTTGAAAACCTAATGAAGCGAACTACTTTTTTCACCTCTATCGCCTCTATCACCTCTATCTGCCGCCCAGATGTGATGCGCGTCTTAAGGCCCCAATATCCCGTGGGGGTGGGACACTCGGTCTCTGAGTGGCGGGAACAGCAGGAGGAGCGCGAGCCAATGAAAACATGGCAGCCACGCCGCTCTGCTTTCTGATTGGCCACCCGCTCCACGCGCCGAGAGGGACACGACACAAACATCCCGCCAGTACCTTAAGACTCGCGTTGCTGTTAGCAGGCGTCCTGTGTTCGTGCTCATATTGCTGAATATTGCTTGGATTATTCTATTCACCCGGCTTCTAACTATTATCAACGTGTGCAGCAATGTCTCACCGTGCTAGTGATAGTGATGAAAAATCAATGGAATCATTCTGTGCCAGAAATCACACCCAAAGTTCGGCATAATAAGAAAATAAAAAAATAAAAAATATATATATAAAATATAAAATATGAAAATCTATTCCAAAAACTCATCAACATCTTCATTATCATACTTAGAACTCTAATTTAACTAAAAATGAACGTTCTAGCTCAATTAATAACAGAGATACTATTGCCAGAATATTGCTGAACTTTGGAGTCGATTTCTGGCGAATTTTAATTTTGGCAATAAAAACCCACTCTAATAGACAGAGTTTATTTTCACAACAGTTTCGATGCCCACTGGCATCCTCCTCGGGTGGATACAGAAATTCGGTGGAAATAAACTCTGTCTATTAGAGTGGGTTTTTATTTTCATATTTTGACCTTCACGTAGAAAAAAGTGAATTTTTTTGCATTTAATTTTGGCGCTTAGGTACCTTGAAACGCGGGATCCCTCAAATGTATTCTCTAGATATTTGTGGCTAATTCACATGAAAAATAAATCCCCTAAAACAGATGCTAAAGCCACCAAAACGTTGATGTTGAAAGAAAACAGTATTCCTGGCTATTTTCGTACGAACATGGGGAAAGAATTTATAGTCTGAGCTTTTCAGAACATGTTGACAGAGTTTTATATCAGTTAGTACCATAGTAATTCTATACACAAGGCATCTTTAGCTGAAAGAGTTCAACGTACCATAAAGGAACGCTTGCATCGCTATTTCACACATAAAAACACCTAGAGATATATAGACATTCTTGATTCGCTGGCCTTATCCTACAACCATTCACACCACCGAGCGAGTGGAACAACACCTAAGGATATTTTAGAAAGAGGTACGCACACAGAACGTGAGGTGAGAAAAGATATTCGTAGAGTGTCACCACGCTCTTCGCGAATGGATTTGAGTAAGATTGGACACGTGAGATTTTTAAAGTTAGGGCTATGAGACCTAAGAACGAGGTGATGCTGTATTACGTTGAAGATTTGAATGGGGGAGAAATTGCAGGGTGTTTTATGGCGAGGAGCTACAGAAAGTGTTCAATTTCGGAAAAAAAGTGTTTAAAATTGAAAAAAATTTAGGTAGCAAAGGTTCAGTAAAGAGAAAAAATGTACCTGGTGAAGTGGCTAGGCTACCCAGAAAGCGTCAACACTTATATAAAAGCTGATGCAATAATGAAGCTTAAATAGTATACAACATGGCGCCTAACCACTTCTACATCACACTCCCGTCCTCTTCTTTATTTGTACATCCTAACAACACCTTGGCCAACTTTGTAACAGAACTTCATGGGCCCATTGAATTGGGCCGTGAATCATATGAGGTAGGAATATGTGAATTTCAATTGGGCACCAAATTTTTAAGTATTGATAATAAAGAACCCGTCTTACGGTTCTTAGAAACCATGATGAATGTGAAAAGGTCGGAGTAACTGGGGATGATACAATACGCTCCGCCCGGAGTAGGGAGGCTCAGTACTACACTACAGAAGTAACACTAGGACCTGATCAATATGATACAGCCGAAGATGTTGTGAGAGACTTAAATGGTAGTTTGAAAAGTTCAAATCTTACGTCTGATTTAGTATAAGAAATCGTAAACAAAGATACCCCGGCACATTGACTCTAAAATCAAAGGCTAACAGAAATATTAAAGACAAATGGCTGCTCAAAATTATAACAGAGGGCAGATATGGTGCAGTCTTCCAAAGAGATACTTTTCACGAATCACAACATGACTTGTGCAGCTTATTGTACCAGCTGAAATTGGAGAAACTGTACGATGGAGACACTCCCCAGGACATATGCTATATTTACAGCAATATCGTGGAACATCAGTTTCTTGGGGATACCCAGACACGGCTGCTGCGCATCACCCACATTCCCAATCATAAAGGAAGGAATTTAAGCTTCACACACAACAAGCCTCAATATGTCAGTGTCGCAGGTAACCTACTAACCAGTACCACAATATATATAAGAACGATTGACAGGAAAAAGTTTCCATTCGTTGACGGGAGCTTAACAGTGAAGCTGCACTTCCGTCGCACTGTGATAGAATGACACGAAGGCCGTTCACAGTCTATCGAGGGGTGAGATACCAGTTCGGGAGTGGGATTGGTTCCATTTTTTCAACTATACTGCGTACGGCTGCCCCCTTGCTGATGAGTGGTGCCAGATATCTCGGCAGGAAAGCGTTACATTCAGGTCTAAGCACAGTAGAAGATATAATGGCAGGGGCTAAGCCTAAAGAAGCTCTAAAAAAGCACTTCAATCGTACACGGGACGAAATCATCAAAGATGCAAAGAGAAAAATGCGTGGTGGCGGGAAGAAGAAGAAGAAGCGCTCTGTACGGAGGAAGAAAGAGTTACCAACTCGTGGCGTTAAACGTAAAAAGACAAAAAAAAAGTGTTCTAAGCGCATGAAACCTATGGTTCACCACTTTTTTAACTGATATAAGCGAAGGACGTTGCCCTCATGAATCATAGACTGTTTACTACTTGCCGAGAGAGGTGGCACTATTTCTGACGCGCCATGGCATGTTTCATCCATCTGTGTAGTTCACAATGTTGTAAATCGGAGCTGTGCCTCTTTGACATGCCCCCGACACAAATATCCATAGAGCATAGTGAATATATCAGAGCTAATCCACAAAACACCATTAGCTCGCTAAGTGGTCCTATAGAATTCGTGATCCCCAGCAAAGGTCCATACTTTTTTGACCCAAGTTGTGTGCACATGTACGCTAAATTACGAATACCACATTCAGATGGAACGGATTGCGAAAACGATTATGTTGTATACCAAGAAACAAACTTTCTACACTCCTTATTCAGTCAGTGTGACGCGTATTTAAATCAGATCATCGTCTTAGCAGGGTCTGGGCCTATCTGGAAAATGTCCTCAACTTTTCAAAAAGAGCGAAGGCGAAGGATACGTTATTAACTGCCGAAGGTTATTGTCAAGCTAAAGATAAAGATAAAGATAAAGGACAAATTTAAAAATTCTAAAAAGATATATGAATGCTTTGGGCGCCTTCACATAGATTTCACATTCCAGGAGAAGCTGCTTGTGAATGGGGGTCGATATGAAAATAAAGCTCACCCGTACTAGCCCTGAGATTTGCTTAACCCTGAGCTCAGCAGGTACCATGGGGTCAGTATTACCCCAGGGTATTTCAAATGACTATTTTTTATTAAAAATCCGCCACGATGGTTATCGTGCTCACATGTATTTGTTTATCAATGACTGAATGTATTGCTCACAAGTTTTTGTTCTCATATAACGAGTAATTAGGTAGATACGGGTATTTTTATGACGATGGAGTCAGTGTGACCCCATGGTACTGAATGTGTAACATAACTAATTTTTTTTCTTTTTTTTTCAGATTATTTTATAAATTTCTAAAGTATTATTATTTCTAAAGTATTATTTCTAAAGTATTATTAGTCCCTCTTTACAGAAATGTCAAATAAAAGATTTTTAGCGAAAATGAAATGATAAAATTCTTAGATCTCCGAAGATGCATTCAACTTATTCATAAGGGATGATATGTTAGACGTTATTACTCTGCAAAAAATAAAGATGAGATGACTGGAAAGGAAGAAATAAATATTTATTACAACCGAAACAAAGGAGGCGTCGATAGCCATGATCAGAAATGCACTCTTTTTAGTACAGTTAGGAAGACAAATCGCTGGCCAATGCGAGTATTCTATGGAGTTTTAGATAGCTCTTTAGTAAATGCTAATTTTGCAGTTTGAAATTAATTTGTTACTGATTTGATTATAAAATGTGAAAAATAAACATGTTCTTTTCTCTTGGTATCATAATAAACATAAAAAAGCGATAAAAACTATTTTTTATCAATTTTTTAAATGGGGTCATATTGACCCCCATGGTTCTAAATGCGTAAGTAATTTGATGGTACCTGCTGAGGGTTAAATCTGGGTGCTGACCAAGAAGAGAGCTCGAAGCCTTTTGTGATTCATATTATGGAAACATATTTCCGCGTGCGCCAAGTGAAATTAAGTTCTGTTAAACAACTAAAGTTTGAAAAATCTTACTATATGCCACACTAAAATACCCGATTAATAGAGTCCAACTTAAGTTGTATACGGTACGCTCAGGGCTAACATCGAAGCAGAGAGAAAATGTTGCTCTTGGAGCTCTACCTAAAACGATATTAATTGGCATGCAGGAACACGCTTCTGTGAATGGAAAATACAACAATAAAATTTCGAAAATTTCGGACTTAAAAATATAACCCTGTACGTCAATGGAGTGGCCTTAGGTGGGACATTAGAAACGAATTATTCTACAGATGACGAGTTTCCACTTTGCTCGAGAGCGTATAGCAACCTTGCACATATTGCCGGTACTTACAACGAATTAGGAACTGGCGTAATGCAGAAGGAATTCGTTGAGAGGGTCAATATGTACCCCTTTGACCTCTCCCCCGATTTATCTGCGAGTATAAAGACACACACAAGACCACAGCAGGGTGGGAACATCTCAGTCAGATTGGAATTCGCCAAGCCGCTAGACGCCTCTATTAGTGTAGTAATTTACCTCGAGTTTCAAGCCCTAATCGAAGTTGACAGGTTTAGGGGTGTAGTCACAGACTTTTAAAAATGGACAAGAATACACTCCAGAGAGCGGTGAAGAGTGATCGATTCACACGCACCAAATTTATCGGCGTGTTTACGAAGAATGAAACGTTGAAATAGGCAACCACCAGAGATGCAGCGCACTTATTCTAAATACGGATGTTAGTGGTGGAGAAGAGATTCATTGGATAGCCATTTATTTTAAAAATAGGGAGCGAATGTACTATTTTAATTCACTGGGCGAACATCCAAGGAATGATAGTGTTAGTGTAAAATTTCTCGAGCAACTACAAATTCGACAGGTAGTGTGGAACCCTTCCCGATTCCAGAGCTACTACAGCAATAACTGTGGCATGTACTGTTTGTTTTCTCATGCATATGGCTCGTGGCGGTAGATTTGCAGAATTTCTGCAATTATTCGACTTGTGTGAAACTGAGCGGAATGATGAACTGGTATGCATTGAGATAAAAAAACGGTTCCCATTTGTAGGCACTCGATGTATTGTGTGATGTTTTATGTGTATATATAATTGTAACTTGATCAGTTAATTATTTTAATTTGTAACAATATGCGCGGTATAGCTTTTATTATTATATTGAATAAGTAAAAAAATGTATCCCTAATACTAATAATTTTTGTAATGCTTAAGGACGGGGATCATGTTCTGTAACTTATCGAAAATGTATTGGGTGTTAAATCTGTAATTAAATAAAATTGGATATATAATATATATATATATATATATATAACGAGTTTATTGTCACTCCTCTTTGTATATATGTGAAAACAACAAACGAAATTATGTATTAGTTTATAAAATGTCCCTCATAGTTTTATCATTTAATAAAATGTTGAAAATACTTGGTTTATTCTTACGACACACACACACACACACACACACACACACACAAAAGAAAAGGAAAACTTACATCATTTCATCGATGATAATGCATTCGCTCTGCGTCTCACCATCGTAGGACCGAGTGTCCTGTGAAACTTTTAATCCCTTATTCAATTCTTCATCGTTGCGTTGAATTTCTCCAGCGCTATTACGAAACTTTTTGTCATCACGATCCAGCTCCGTCAAGCTCCTTTAAGAGAGAAAAAAAGGGCGATTGTAAACAGAAAATTTATATTTTATTTTATGGGTACATTTAGGTTCATACATTTTTTTAAATCAGGAAATTTTTACAATATTTTACGGCCACAATCAAGTTTATATAGAAAATTCGACTTAAAAAATAGAGAAAAGGATCTGAAATTAAACACTTTGACATAAAATTAAATGAATTACGAAGATCTAATTTATCTACTTACATCTCGTGCGTGTGACAATCGATTGCCCCGGCGTGTGCAGTTCCACAAATGTTGGCCACATCTTGCGATGAGAATAATTATCCCCTGTCAACAACCATAAAAAGATGTGCAGTAGTCTCCGCCCTGTAGAACAGTAGAAACTTCACTCTTCCGTATATATGTATATATATATATATACCTTTGACCTTTGGTTAGCTTCGGCCCGAATTGTTCATTCTGACGAAGGTCAAGCTTTTCACTCCACCTTAGACCTACAGTTTAACCCTCTACCGCCTACGTGGACGAATTCGTCCAGTAATTTAATTAGGCGTAATACTCGTAAATACATTGCTCAGTTCCCAAGCAGACGATTCCGCCCAGTAATGACGTCAACAGTGCGATTCTAGCGTTTTCCATTCGATGATTTTCCGGTCTTGACTTAGAGTTTCGCCACTTTGAGATGATGACGCACGTGTGTTTTTTTTCTCTTGTGTAGCCTCGTGTTTGGAAAACGATGGACACTATACCAGGTATGTAATTACTTTGAAAAAACTTATACATGTAAACAAAATGTATGTTATTGATAGCGAGTGTTGAAAATAGCAGTGAAATTATTTTGTAAAGAGTGTTTTCAATATATATATTATGGACGAATTCGTCCATATGGGCTCTGCAGTGATGAAAATTCCTGAATCAATAAAAATTTACATCCATCCCAGATTACATAAGGCCCAATTTTATCATCTGAGATATATAGTGATTATGCTCTTGACTGCAAGCAAGGAATGGAAGGAGTGATTGGATGATCTAGGCTAAAATTAATTTTTCT
The DNA here is from genome assembly GCA_023014485.1 of Bathynomus jamesi. NCBI lineage: Eukaryota > Metazoa > Arthropoda > Malacostraca > Isopoda > Cirolanidae > Bathynomus > Bathynomus jamesi. The sequence goes on from JAJOZX010004290.1 coordinate 137,803, forward strand.
ATCAATGTATTTTGTTGCATAGTGTTGTTACAATTTGTCTCAACAAAAACAGTTTGCATCAATATGTTGGCGTTTTTAGAGAATACTATACCAAACCTGATTGATAAATATTAATAATAAATAGATTTATATAGCGCTCACAAGTCTCACTGACCCTCACTGAGCGCATAAACTGCTTGCCTTTTTTTCCATTTTAGTCCTACTATACCGTAGGCTAATCATCAGTGTAGTTTTGTATGCTAATGAGACTTGACTTTCTTGATAATATATTTGAAGATAAATACTGTATACCGGTATATGAATTTTAATTTTCTTTCATTGCTATTTCAGTGTCAGAGTTTTATGGAGGATCAATTCCGAGGCATCAACGGAGAAGACATGTTCAAGAAGTTGAAGCACAAGCTTTTAACTCTGACGGTGATCTTGATGATGATGATGATTCTGTGGTCGATCCAGACTATGCTCCTGAACGAAATAATGATGAAGGTAGGCTGTATTTTGGATTATAATCCCACACAATCAGATAGAAAATGCTAAATTTAGATATTCATTGGCAAATAACTTCTACAATTGTGCTTTTTCTCATTATAGACATCAATCTTGAAGGCATGGTGGACATTACAATAGACCGGACCTCTGTGGAAGAAGATTCTCTGGAAGATGAGTCAGAAGAAGAGCAACCCACTTCTTCAACTGCTTCCCGTGTGTCATGGCGACAAGGCAGTCCAACTGATTCTACCACTATTCATGAATATTTAGGCCCAGAGCATGTATTTTCTGATGATCTCCGTCAACCAATTGAATACTTTCGCAGCTTCTTTACAGATGAGTTGCTAAATGTTTTGGTTACACAAAGTAATTTGTATTCAGTGCAAACAAATCCTAATAAGCCTCTCAACATAGATCAAAATGAACTGGAGCAATGGTTAGGTATTTGTTTATATTTCTCTATTAGTAAGTTCCCTAGTACTAGGATGCATTGGTGCAATCAGTTAGGTCCTCTTAGGGATATTGTAGCAGATATTATGAGTCGTAATCGATGGGAAGCTATCAAATCAAAACTACATATGGTAGATAACTCAACCTTGGATTCAAATGGTAATAATAATGATAAGCTTTTCAAAGTGCGTTCAATGGTTGACCATCTAAGAGAAAAATTTAGGCAAATTCCTATGATACAAAACTTGTGTATAGATGAACAGCTTGTACCATTCAAGGGCAATAGTGGGATAAGACAATACATACCCAGTAAGCCACATAAGTGGGGGTATAAGATTTTTGTTCTTGCTGACAGTAAAGGAATGACATATGACTTTATACCATATACAGGAAAGATTCAACCTGTCAATGATCCCACGGTGCCTGATCTAAAAGCAAGTTCAAACATAGTTCTTCACTTAGCTCAAACAATTCCTTCCAACAACAACCATTTATTATATTTTGATAATTGGTTTACCTCTGTTCCATTGATGCGTCATCTTGCTGGAAGAGGTATTTGGTGTTGTGGGACAGTGCGTGTGCCTCGCATACCAGGCATAAAAAAGGGAAAAGATGCTGATAAAGATCTCATAAAGAAAGGAAGAGGTTCCTATGAAGAACGAAAGTCTGTAGGTGAGGAAGTTGAAGTAACATATGTTAAATGGTATGATAATAAGACTGTAAATATTTATCAACATTTGCTAAGGTAAATCCTTTGACAACTGTGTCCCGATATGCCAATAAAGAGAAACACAAAATTGACATTCAATGTCCAAACATAGTACAGCTTTACAACAAATCAATGGGAGGGGTTGATTTAGCTGATTGTCTAATATCAATTTATAGAATAGACATAAGATCAAAGAAATATTATCATAAACTTATCTTCCACATGATTGACATGGTAACTGTCAACAGTTGGTTGCTCTACAGGCGAGATGCAAATAATCTCCAGTTAACAAAATCTGAAATTCTTCCACTTGCCCAATTCAAACTTAGAGTAGCATTCGCCCTGATGAAAGAAGGCAAAACAGTAGGGGGAATCAAAAGAGGAAGACCTTCTTTGGAGGGTAGAAGTAACGAGCAAAAATGCAAAAAGGGAAGGCCTTGTCAAGCACTCCCAGAAAAGTCGATAAGACTTGATAATTTTGGCCATACGCCTTCCATACAGGACATTAGAAGAATATGCAAAAAAGCTGGGTGCAAGGGAAAAACCAATGTCTTATGTTCAAAATGTAATGTAAACTTGTGCTTGAACATAACAAATAATTGTTTCAGAGATTTTCATACAAACTGAAAGTTTTGACATAGGCCCAGTATACATGGAATAATATTAATTAGGTAATGTAATTCTAGAAAAATTAATTAGTTACTCTAAGATGTGTTAATAAAGTTGCAATACCTTCAGATGTTTTTTATTTCATATAACCTCTTGATTTCTTGCTTTTTTCTGAAACCAGTATCAAATGACTTCTCATTAAAATGTTGATCACTTTCCCAAGTGGACGAATTCGTCCGTTAATATATTTTCGCTTATAATGTCGAATTTGAAACAAATAAGTGTCTATTAAGTTTTAAAGACCCCATACAACTCCAAAAATATGTAAAGAAATTTTTTTTTGTAAAAAAAAAAAAATTGGGCGGTAGAGGGTTAAAGTGGAATCCGAACCACGCCCCATCAGCAGCCCAGCGTCTTAACCACTAGGCCACCTAGGGTATCCATTGATCTACCAACCACTTTCTTTTATTGTATGGAAGGATGAACAGCTGGGTTTTGCTGCACGCCGGTTGCCGTCGGGTCTCGAACCCGGGCCGATGGATTCGTAGTCAGCGACGCTAACCACTACACCACCGAGGCGCACATATATATATATATATATATATATATACAGGGTGGGGCACGGGAATCAAGTGTTTTTTGAATAGCTAGTAATCGGCCATTAGGAATGGGAGGGGCGTGCGGTAGGTAGCATTCCATTCCTGGGTTCATAGCATTTAACTTTAACTAACACTCACCTTTATCTTTCAGGTGCCATCATGGAGCAGTGGACGTTAGAACACCGCATGTTCGCGTATGATCATTTTGTTAGGAGTGGCGAGTCAGTGACAGCAGTTCAGCGTGCGTTTCGCCGCAGATTCAACATTCATCGAAATGACTCTGTTCCCGCTCGTGACACAATCTTACGTTGGGTTAACAATCTTCGAACAGGAGGCTCAATAATGAAAACAAAACCGAAGGGGCCGCAACGCACTGTGCGTACTCCAGAGAACGTTGAAAGGGTCAGACAAGCGATGTTGCAAAGCCCAGGCCGCTCTGCTCGGAGACATTCAGCTGCACTCGGAATCAGCAATCGTACTGTTAGACGGATTTTGCATGAAGAATTACATTTTCACCCATACAAGTTAGCGATGGTGCAGGAATTGAATGTAAACGATTGCCCCCAACGACTGAATTTTGCACAGGAAATGCTTGCACTTTATGAGCAGAATGAAAACATGATGGTGGTAATGAGTGATGAAGCCCATTTCCACCTTAATGGGGCCGTCAACAATCAAAACTGTCGGTATTGGGCTGCTGAAAATCCGCGACAACTCCATGAAAAACCGCTGCATAGCCCTAAGGTTACAGTTTGGTGCGCGGTGGGAAAGTTTGGCGTCATCGGTCCCTATTTCTTCGAACAAAATGGGGTTACCGTTACCATAACATCTGGGCGTTACATTGAGATGGTGAACACCTTTTTCATCCCTGAGTTACGAAGAAGGCGTATTGCTCGTCGACATTTGTGGTTTCAGCAAGATGGGGCCACGCCACACACCGCCAGAGCGTTAATGGCTGTTCTTCGCCCCCTGTTTCCCAACCATCTCATTTCGAGATTTGGTGACATTGCATGGCCCCCTCGGTCCCCTGACTTGTCCACATGTGACTTCTTTCTATGGGGGTACCTCAAGTCACGTGTCTACGAGGACAAGCCCCGTACATTAGATGCATTGAAGGAAGCGATCCGTCAACAAATCATCCAAATCAACAGAGACCTGCTGGGAAGAGTGGAGGCCAATTTTCGTAAACGCCTTCAACAATGCGTCGACGGCCAAGGACATCATATGCCAGATATAATTTTCGGTACATGATTATTATGACATGAAATGCTATGTTCTTACGAATGTTGTTCTACCAATATATTTTCTTTACAAAAATAAATATCATTTTCCTGATTATTCCAAAAACACTTGGTTCCCGTGCCCCACCCTGTATATATACAGGGTCTGTCAAAAAAAACTAAGCCAATTTGAAATCTCTATAAAATGCATAATTTGATAGAGATTTCAAATATGTTTTTACACTAAATAAATAAAAGGCTCATAAATAATCTGTGATAATTTTATAACTTTATTTTAAATATTTTAGGAGTTATGCGGTTATTCCTACAGATTGCGAAAATTTCAGTTTTTCTCATTATGTAAAATCTTCTTTTTTCTCTTTTTCAGAATTTGTTTAGATTTAAAATTTTTCGTGAATACCTCTAAATATGCCATTCTCACATGAAGATAAAATAATTATAAAGCATTATAGAGTTGAAAAAGGTTATAGTGCAAGGAAATTACTTTCTGAATTCGATTATAAAGGATGGACTAGATCAGGTTCAGATTACTTATTGAGAACTATCGATGAAACAGGAAGCATTGAAAGGAAGGTTGGTAGTGGGCGACCAAAATCAGTTAGAGTAGATGAAAATTCAGAAAGTGGAGGAACGTATCCTTAGTCAAGAGAATCGACCTGGTAGCCACATGGCACCTGCTCAAATATCAAAAGAACTAGAAATATCAGAATCAAGCGTAAGAAGGATTATTAAATCTGATCTGCCATTTAAACCATTTAAAAGAGTGCATGGACAAAGATTGTCAGAAGTAAACTGTCAGAAAAGAGTTGAGAAATCCAAACGTATTTTACGTATAATAACTGAAGATAAACTTTCCAAGACATTTTTTACGGATGAAAAACTTATTACGGTAGAGCCACCAAGGAACTAACAGAATGACTGGGTTTATTCTGATGTTGCGAAGAAAAATGAAATCCAAGATGAAAGACTGTACGCAACAAGGAGTTACTTTTCTTCTAGCGTCATGGTTTCTGTTGGAGTGTCCAAGTTGGGAAAAACTTCAATATTTTTTATTGAGCCACGAGTGAAAATTAATGCTCAATATTATTCAAATACCCTGCTTGAGAAAATGCTTCCAGAAATGAGAAACTTGGCTAGTCAAGGTTACTTTATTTTTCAACAAGATGGTGCAACATCACATAGTGCCAAAACAACCATCGAATATTTGAAAAAGAATGCCTGAATTTCTGGAACCGAATAATTGGCCACCTAACAGCACTGACCTAAACCCTGTAGACTACGGAATATGGGAAAACTTGGCAGAGAGAGTGTACAGGAACAGAATAAGGGATGTCAATCATTTGCGTGAGTTGATTATCGCAAAATGCGCAGAGCTCCCCCAAGAACAAATAAATCGAGCAATAGACGAATTCAGACCAAGATTAAAAAAAGTGATAGAAATGCAAGGGAATCATATTGAGCAGTTCTTTTAATTTTATTAAACTAAAAATTATCGTAAAAAATTTTTTTTTCATGTTAAGTAGGAGAATCTCAATTTTTAGTTAATTATTAATAAAATTAACAATTCTGAAGATATCGTCATAAAAATTTAAAGGATAATATATATATATATATATATTATATATATATATAAGTGAACATATGTAAATATTCATAACACTTCACATTCATTACTTCAAAATGCATATATATACTGTATATTCAAGGCACTTCACATTTATTACTCACAAAATATCCCCATCTTTAAAAACCTGTGGTGAAGAATAGATTTGTTTGTGAATTCTGGTGTGTTGGACCCCATTGTAGCCGACCGAGCGAGAATGTTTACTGGAAAAATAGTAACTAATATGCACTTGATATGAAAGTGCCCCCGTTTATATATGGGGCATTGCTCCACTTCAAGTGGCATAGGCCTCAACTCAAAAGGCCAATCTTCAGCTCGTACGCTTTCTGATTGGACAGTGTCGCTGCTGTGGGCGTGGTTTCGCCAAAATTGTTTTTAAATTTAATAAGTGGATGCTGAACATAATTATTTTAAATAAATTTTTAGCACTATTGAAATTTGGTATTATTATTATTATTATTATTAGTAGTAGTAGTAGTAGTAGTAGTAGTCATAGTAGTATTTTAACCCTTTACATGCCTACGCCTCCATTTTGCGTACATACCTTCTAAGTGTTATAAATTAATTGCAGTTGTACATTTTCATAATTCACCACTTTATATGAGTTAATTAATGTATAATTAATTAACTCTAATTAATTGATTCTAATTAATGTATAATTAACTCTTTCAATTCATATTTTGTAGGTGCCTGGAATTCAACCTACTTTTATTTAATATAGTTTTGCCCTTTTAAAGATATTCAAATAAATAAATAAAATGTAATCATTTTATTTATTCGGTTCGTCCAACACATCAGAACAAGAAACTAATTCTGGAAGGCTGGTGTGGGACCGCATATACAACGACTGATGTTGGATGTAGGAGAAAATAAAAATTGGCTATTTCCCATACATCTATAATAATAAAATAAAACCAGTATGGACGTAAATGTATATCTTATGTAATGTGTTCTTTTCCAATAAAGATTATTATTATTATTATTATTAAAATATTAATAGGAAGGAACTCTCGGTGAATTTTATCATAAAAGGTTCTGGTAGAACTCTAAATTTATAACAGGTCTTTTAGACTGTTGTATAAGCTCCCTCCAAGATGATCAGTTTCTCAAATGTACGCCTGAAGACTTCAAAATGCGCGAAATCCTAATTATATGGGTAAACTGTGGTAAAGCTTTATTACCTTAACCGTGACAATATATATATATATACTAGCTCAGGTACCTGGCGTTGCCCGAGATAAACTTCACATTAGATCCCCAGCTTCCGGGCTTCTTTATTTTTTCTGGCTGCTGATGTAGATCTGCCCAAACTTGTCCGTTTCTTTGGTGGCATGGTAAAGTTTTTGGGATTTTCAAAAACTGCAAAAAAACACTGCCACATTAACTTCCTGTGGCAACCATTACGCACTTCCTGTAACTATTCGCACAAACAGACAAACAGACAGGCTGACCAACTCTGTGTTGACATTCTTCATCCCATAAGAGGTTCCCGTGCCAAATTTGGTAGTTCTAGGTCAAACTGTTTGAAGTCGTCCTAAAAAATAATTATAAGTGAAGCTCAAGAATTTCATGACTGTGTTCTTTTCTATAGTTTTATTGACCAAATAATCAAAATTTTCACGGAAACAGACAAGCTGACCGACTCTGTGTTGATATTCTTCATCCCATAAGAGGTTCCCGTGCCAAATTTGGTAGCTCTAGTTCAAACTCTTTGAAGTCGTCCTAAAAAATAATTATATGTGAAGTTCAAGATTTTCATAACAGTGTTCTTTTCTATAGTTTTATTGACCAAATAATCAAAATTTTCACGGCTGCGTTCTTTTCTGTAGTTTAATCGCGGTGCTGGGGCCTTCGGGCCAGGTAATTTTAATTATTTAATTTATTAACACCTAGGTGCACAACCTGGGGACCTAATCAATATGTGTGTGAAGTTTCATGTTTGTGACTGCTTCCATTTTGGAGTTATAGCTGGCACACACACACACACACGTCCTTTTGAGGTACCCGGCGTTGCCCGGGATAAATTTCACAAACATACAAACATACAAACAGACAGGTTGACTGACTCTGTGTTGACATTCTTCATCCCATAAGAGGTTCCCGTGCCAAATTTGGTAGCTCTAGGTCAAACGGTTTGCACTTGCATAAAGGACAGACAAACAAACAAATAAACAGGCGAAAATATATATAAGATATATATATATATATATATATATATATATATATATATATATAGTTGAAATTATACAGTGTTTGTGTGTGTAGTTTATCGAGATTTACTTTAACTAACCGAAAATAGGAAATATCGTACTTTAGAAAATTCCAAAAAGTTTATTAAAGTAAAAATAATAATGATAATAATAATAATAATGAATGATAATAATAATAATAAATAATAAATATTCTAAGGTGTGTTTTTTAAGATACAGCGATGCTAGTTTATATGTGCATAAATAACGGTGTATGCCGATACGGCTGGCTGTGAGGTGAATGGCTGCCTTCTAAGTTACCCCATGGAGTTTACATACATATATATAAAAAACGCTTTTCTATACACACCCACATATATACATGTTAACCCCTCCGTCTATGGCCTTAGTCGGTTCGAAGCTGACGGGGGTTCTGGTTAGGTGGCAGCAACGGGTTTGTTACTCTGGAGTAGTTGGTACCGTATAGGGAATCGCAGTAGTTTTCTTCTATACTACTCACTGATTTCTTCTTGTAGTGGATCGGAGGATTCTGTAAAGCTGATTAAATTCTCTGAAGGTTCCCCGATTCTTCTTCTAACGGATCGGGAAATTATTTTTCTCTATTTAAGACTAAGTTCCCTGAAGAGAGCAAGGCTCGAAGGAGAAGATAAAGACTTTTTCTTACGGTAATTTACTGCTAAAATGTTACAGGTAATGCTCAGCCTCTAAGTTAGATCAGTCTAATCAAAATAAACATGGGAGAAATTTTGTGGGTTTATATACCCAAATTTTGTTAACATCATTATTATTTAATGTTGACGTGTTTCGTTTCGTGTTGTTGTTGTTATTGTTGGTTAGCCGATCACCCCACCCTGATCGAGCACGCCGGCGGCACGCAGGTAACCGATCGCCCTCTCCGGAGCGGACCAGAGGTTCAGCGCACTAGTGATGTTGTGTTGTGTTCTATGTTGTGCTAGAGCGGTACATTCATAATGTGTTCAATTGTTTGTGGTGTCCTGGCACAGGTGGCAGGTGTCGTCTGTGGAGTTGTCTAGTCTGTGTTTATATGTCTGTAAGTTGGGGTGATGTCCACATCGGAGTCGTGCTAAGTTAACTCGATCCGATCTGCTCAGGCTGGTCTCTGACCTGTCAAAGTGTGGCAGCTTCGCACCTAGGACCGCATTCGGACCGAGTCGTGTCAGTGCTTTGTGGGTTAGGTGTGTGTGTGTGTGTATGTGTTTTCTCTACTGTGTGATGTCTGTGGGGCGTAGTATGGAATGGAGTATTTGGTTATAATATCCCTCTGGTGTTGCCTTAATGGTGCTAGATGTTGGTGCATGATTGTACATGTAGTGGCAAGGGTGTTGTGGGTTAGTTGTCGCTGCTGCTATGAATTGTGTTCCCCTCATGTATAAATGATCCCTAACTTTCAGTATTTTTGTTTCTGTTTGCAGGTGTTCTATTGGTGTTGTTTGAGTACATCCTGTAATTATACGAACTGCGTTGTTTTGTATTGTCTGTAAGGTGTTTATGTGTGTGTTTGAGATAATGGGTGCCCAGCATGGGCTAGCATAGACCATAACTGAGCGAATATATTGTTTGTATATGAGTGATGTTGTTTTCTGTTGGTGTCCAAAGTTTGTGCCTGTTAGTACGCTAAGCGTATTAAGTCTTGACGTACATTTGTTTTTAATGTCCTGAATGAGGTTTGCAAAAGATAATGATGTGTTGTATGTGACCCCAAGTATTTTGGTCCTGTGAGTGTGTGGAATGTTGGTGTTGTTTAGTGAAATCTGTGGAGTTATCTGGTGTTCTTTTGTGTTGCTTCTTAGCAAGGTGATGGTTGATTTTCTGGGCGCTATTTTGAGTCTATTGTGTGTGAGCCAGTCTTGTATACTGCTTATGTATGTTTGTAGGTTACTTGTAGCGGTGTCGATGTTGTTGTGAGTGGATGTTAGAGTGATGTCATCTGCATATGATGATAAGGTAAGCTTGTTATCTATAGGTGTTGGAATGTCATGCATGTATAAGTTGAACAGTGTTGGTGAGAGAACAGAGCCTTGAGGGACCCCGTTCAGAAAAAGCTTGTTTTTGGATGACTTGCCATTAAATGTGACATGTGAGTATCTTCCTGCAAGATAGTTGCTCAGCCACCTTTTGGTGTTATTGTGCATGTTTGTGTTGAGTATTTTGTTTACGAGAGGGAAGCGTGGGATAGCATGAAATGCTTTACTAATGTATATTGTTGCTAATAGTGTACGTTGAGCTCGTCGTCTGGAGTTGATGCCATCCATGATGTGCTGCGTGAGGTTAGTGAGTAATGTCGTGGTTGAGTGGTGAGGTCCGAATCCTGTTTCGTTTCTATTCTCTATAGGCTGCATTATTTTTGCACAATATTTGAAGATAAGGTAAATTTTTTTTAGCTGTGGCAACGTCTAAACAGATAAACAAGATATTTGAAGATGAGGCCATATTTTTATCTTAAACTGCATATTGACAGATCTGATGTTATCATGATCTGCCGAGTTAACTAAAAATGGAAATTGAACTGTGCATTTTTACACTAAAACATGCATATGAGCAAAAATTAAAGGATTACGATTCACAATTAAACGTTTAGGCAAGACATGTCTTCATCTTTAATAACGAAGAGAGAATGTATACAAAAATGAACATTGCAAAACTTAATCAGGTTTTATTATTAAGCTAAATCTAAAAAAATGATAAGTAATTTAAAAAGAAACAATTCACCAATTATTTAGCAAAAATAGAAAGAAAATAATTTTTTTTATCCAAACTCTCGTTATGCGATTTTGATCTTTATGTAAATATGAATATATGAACGTACATATGTATGAATATAAGTATTATATGAATATAAATATATAAGAATATAAGAATTATATAAATATACGAATTATATACTGTAAATGAATATGAGAACTGATACGAAATAATCTAAGAATTATATGAATGAATACAAGAATATATGAATATAGGAATTATTCATTGTTCATTTTTACATATATATATTTTTTGTGGGCCTGAGCAACTAAGTTAGGTTACCTTTGGAGTTGATATATACAATTTTTTGGGGGTGAAGGGGGTTTAAAGGGTGGAGGGGTGGTTAAAAAACACTCTCATCGTGTCGCATGCAATGTTGCAATGTTGTATGCAGTTGCATATATATATAATATATATATATATTAGGGTCGTCCACAGAAGGCGGGTAAAAAATTTTCTCCGAAATTTTTGTGTGCTCATAGTACAAACGTACCCACTAGATGAGAAACTAGCGCACATGATTTTTTTTAAATTAACGAATATTTAGGGTATGCACACGGCTGCCATTTTTAATGCCCTGTAATGCTCGGCTCTGACGTAGCCTATATAGCAAGCATAACTCGGAACGTAAAAAAAAATTGCGCAATTCGCCCAGTTTCTAATTCCAAATTACGTTTCTAATTAACTAATTAATTAAGTTTACAGTTGGCAACTCTTATTTTTTAACATACTACGATTTGGCATCGTATTTCAAATACTAACGGTTTTCCTCAGTTAGTCTCCTAGCAAGAATCGGATAGGGTGTATTAAGTGTTCACACATCACTGGGAATCATTTATCTTAGCTTGCTTTTGATGACTCAGGTTAATATTTAATTAATTAATATTTATTTAATTAATATTAATATTTAATTAAGGTGAATATATATTCTATAGCGTTATAAATTGCTATGACGCTTAAAGTTGCTAGATTACTGTTGCGTTATTGTTTTTGGTTTACGTTGAATAATAGTTTTTGCTGAAAATTCATGTAAATTAGTGCATGTTTAATGTTAAAGTGTAACTTTAAAAGTTTACATGTTTGAAGTTGCTGTATTTCTACATCATTTCCATAATAATGAAAAATGTCAATTTTTGGTTTCTCTTTCTAGGTTGTGATGATGGCAACTGCATGCGTAAGAAAACAACTATCTACTTGGTTGACAGCACCATCGAAGCGATTCCTAAGTCCCGTCTGCCTACTCTTAGGCAAGTTCTCCAACGTTATTTTCATCTGCTGAAAATGAGTGAGCCAACTCCTACGAAAAATGAGTGCATCAATATGGTGGTGAAGGAAACCATGGATATCTGTGGAATGACCTACATCCCTACTCAAGAGGAGCTGAATATCAAACGAACCCCGAATGGAATCCTATCCACTTGGGAGAAGTAGGAAAAGGGTTCCAACAGGAGAAGTATGCCACAAATACAGAAGGAACAAGAGTTCGCAAACAATCTTGAAAAACTCTTCAACATTAAGCATCATGATGTGGAAAGACTGATCCAGATAGAGGAAGACCGAGTCTTCTTGAAAGACCAAGAGAGGGAACGCAAGTTTCACATGGGACGAGTTGACGAAGCCTTGGCTAAGAAAGAAATGAAACAGAAGTATCTTAAGAAGGCCAGAGAGCAAAAGGAAGTAGCAGAGAAGCAGATGCGTGAAGAGCAAGAGACCGTTCAGCTGGAGTCAACCAGCACCTCTTCTGATGATGAAGGCCCTCGTTCATTTCCGACGATGCCTCGAGTTGGAATGGATCTGGATTGTCAGGTCCTTGGCCCGTCAAATGCAGCTCCTCGTCCTGCACCTCAAACGAGGCCTAAGAACTTCATGTCCCCTGGTCTCGCTGCCGTCCTGGATAGAACCAACACCAGCGATCGTGAGGCAGCTCACATCGTGGCAGCTACTGTGAAAAACCTTGGAGGGAACATTGATGAACTGGCCATCAGTCGCTCCACATTCAGGCGAACCCGTATGCGACATCGCAGTCACCACATCACTTCTGTGAAACAAGCTGTCTCATCTTCTGGCGCCAATACTGAAATTGTTGTTCAATGGGACGGGAAACTCCTTCCATTCCTCACAAAAAATGACGACGTCGATCGTCTCCCAGTACTGATCTCTGGGAAGGATGTTTCGTCATCGTCAGAGAACATCCAACTCCTGGGTGTTCCGATGCTCGCATGTGGAACAGAAATGGCGCAAGTAGACGCCGTGGTTGAGGCCTTGAAGGATTGGAAGGGCGAAGACCGAGTCGTCGCCATGAGCTTTGATACGACTCCATGCAATAGGGGTCATATTGGTGGAGCTTGCACTCTGATTGAACAGCGACTGGGAAGAAATTTACTCTACCTTGCTTGCAGATACCATATCTTGGAGGTCGTTCTCAGAGACGTCTTCAAGACAGTTCATGGATCGTCCAGCGGTCCAGAGGTTCTCCTATTTCAACGATTCCAAAAGAATTGGCAGCGGGTCCATCAAGCAAACTTCAAGACTGGAATGATGGATGACCACGTCAGTGCAGTTTTCAAAGAGAACCCTGAATTGGTACAAGAAGCTCTCGACCACTACATAAAAGCTCTTGAGTGTACCCATCCCCACGACGACTACCGCCGACTCCTGGAGCTTAGCGTAGTCTTCCTAGGTGGGACACCTCCCCGAAGGATTCGAATTGGACAGCCTGACCCCATACACCATGCTCGCTGAATGTCAAAGGCAATATATTGTCTCCAAATAGTCATGTTTCAACCTCACTTCAAGGTGTCCCCCGAGGAAGAGAAGTCCATTCGAACCATGGCCCTCTTTGTTGCTCTTGTCTACGGACCAGCATGGTTCAAATTCAAGGCTCCCATAATCTTTGAAGCCCCGAGCAACGATATCTCCTTCCTTAAGAAAATTCAAGAATACAGGAATAAAGTGGATGGAGCAGTTGGAGCGGCAGCTACAAAGGCATTCGAACGACATCTGTGGTATTTGAGCGAGGAGTTGGTAGCTCTGGCTCTATTCAGTGACGCAGTTTCCAATATGGAGAAGAGAGGAATCCTGGAGTCGATGAGGGTAAGGGAAGGAGAGAAAAATCCACCGAAGAGAATTAAAGTGCCGAAAGAGGACATTCCGTCACTGACGCTGAAGAAGCTGGCATCCAAGAATACCAACAGCTTTTTCCAGACCACGCTACTAAGCTCTGGATTCATCTCGAAAGATCCATCCCAATGGAAGGATGATCCGCAGTTCCTACAGGCCAAGGAAATCCTCCAAGATATGCTGGTAGTGAATGATGTGGCTGAAAGAGGGGTGAAACTAATTCAGGATTATAACACTCCCATTACGAAGAACGAAGAACAGAAACAGTATCTGCTGCAGGTGGTCGCTACACATCGACGCCAGTTTCCTAGTGCAAGCAAGGCTAACTTGTAATCGTGGGGCCGGGAGAGTTGTTTTCCTGTTTCAATCAACATTGTTTGTGTTTGGTTTGCCTCTAATTAATAAATTAATCACTTAAATCACTTCTTTTCCTTGTAACTCCTTGTAATTCTCTCTCTCTCTCTGTTGTTTTAAAGTCTATTGAAAAATTTCAGAGCACAGAATCGAGGTGTGTTTTTAAATGTATGTAATTTGAAAGGCATGTTCATATTTTTCAACCCGCGTGACGTTTACTTTTTTGGCAAATGACTTTAACGGGTGATCAATTTTCAAAAATGTTGGTAAAAACTTCAAATTTTGATACCTTTCTAATGTATATCTCGTAGGGCCTCTTGCATTCATAGGTTGTGCGCAACAACAACAATATAAAGACACTACAACATACAACACTGCAACATAAAACAATGAAAACTTCAGACTAAGAAAAAAAAATAATTCAATTGAAACACAAAACAAGTAACCGAATTATTTAATAAACAATATAAATTTTTAGTTGGATTTTTAAATCTATCATCTTTTTCACTTAAAAACAGTACACCCTTTTGGTGAATATCTCTCTTCTCAGATGATTTCAATTTCCTTTATTTATTTAAATCGTCTACACTTTCTTTGTACTACATCCAATATCTCTCATCCTCTGTCTGATCGTCTTTGACAAAATCAACTTTTTCTTTAATTCGCAGAAGTCAAAATAATATGGCACAAATGGTGTCATTCCACTTTGTTTCTTCGGTTTCACGATGAATAAATTTATTAACACTGAAATCTCAATAAAAGCTACTCTTATTTTTCAATATATATATATATATATATATATATATATATATATATATGATGAATAAAACCACGAAGGAAAGGAAACACAAAAAGGTGCTCAAGCGCTTTCGTCTAATGACATCCTCAGGAACACTGAAGTACATAAAAGGTTACGGCCTATATATAGGTTACAGAAAGAAAAAAATAAATAAATAACATACATACACACAAACATATATATATATATATATATATACATACATATCTACACACATACATATATATATATATATATATATATATATATATATATATATATATGCAATAAACGGAGAAGTAAAATTAAAAATTAAAGATTAGAGGATTAACAAAGAGGCATACAGATTTGTAAGGAAAAATATCGATTTTTAGCACAAGATCAAATGAATTAAAAATACAAATTTATACTGGAAATCTGCCCGGGTTTTAACACTTTGCCATTTAGAGTCAAGTTTCGATATATATAAAAATAAATGAAGATTAAAAGTTAATAAAGTAGCGTACAAGTTTACCAAAGATTTAGCGTCCTACCCTTTTTATCTAAATTTGTTTTGAAGGAATTCAAAACAACAGGATCGAGTTGAAAAAGACCTTTGCTTATGTTGAAGTTATTTGAAAGTTGGATAATGGCAGACTCAAGAATATTTCTATTGACAATGTTGCTAGAATGAAATAAAACTGAAGCATTATTCCAATCAATACAGTGGGATAACTCTGACAAATGGACAAAAGAGCACTGGACAACTGTCCTGTTCTAACGGAATATTGATGCTGTTTTATACGTGTGTGCAAATCCTTTCCCGTCTGACCTATGTAAAAGGAATCACATTGTTTACACCCAATTTTATAGATAATGCCTGAATTATTGGTAGGGCTATTTTTTACTATGATATTTTTCACAATATTGTTATATGAAAATACTACATTAATATCCAAAAGTTTAAGTACATTAGCAATGCCTAAAAAGCACGGGAAAAATGGAAGTACTAAAATATTTTTTGACAAAGTACGAGTGTTATTATTGACACGATAGAAAGTTCGTTTTGCCTTGTTGAGACAAGATTCCATAAACGCAGATGGGTAACACAGATCACTTCCAATACCGTTGATTTTTTCTAATTCGGCATCAATGTATTCCGGACTGGCGATACTAAGGGCGCGGAGAAACATTGATGAAAAAATGGCCTTCTTAGTGGGGGTGTCATGTCCCGAGTAAAAGTGTACGTAGGACAAATTGTTTGTTGTTTTCCGATAGATACTAAACTTAAAACCTGGGCTTTCCCTATCTACCCGCACATCCAAAAATGAGATTGAATTGTCTTGTTCCACTTCTAAAGTAAACTTAATGGAGGGGATTTGATCATTTAACTGAAGGAGGAAGTTATCCAGGTCACGATTCATGGGCCAGATACACAAAATATCGTCGACGTACCGCAACCAAGGGATGCCAACCCCCAGGATTCTAGGAATGTAAGTAATTTCGAAAAACTCCATATAAATATTGGAGAGGAGGGGCGATAAGGGGTTGCCCATGGCGTTTATGGAATCTTGTCTCAACAAGGCAAAACGAACTTTCTATCGTGTCAATAATAACACTCGTACTTTGTCAAAAAATATTTTAGTACTTCCATTTTTGGGCTTTTTAGGCATTGCTAATGTACTTAAACTTTTGGATATTAATGTAGTATTTTCATATAACAATATTGTGAAAAATATCGTAGTAAAAATAGCCCTACCAATAATTCAGGCATTATCTATAAAATTGGGTGTAAACAATGTGATTCCTTTTACATAGGTCAGACGGGAAAGGATTTGCACACACGTATAAAACAGCATCAATATTCCGTTAGAACAGGACAGTTGTCCAGTGCTCTTTTGTCCATTTGTCAGAGTTATCCCACTGTATTGATTGGAATAATGCTTCAGTTTTATTTCATTCTAGCAACATTGTCAATAGAAATATTCTTGAGTCTGCCATTATCCAACTTTCAAATAACTTCAACATAAGCAAAGGTCTTTTCCAACTCGATCCTGTTGTTTGAATTCCTTCAAACAAATTTAGATAAAAAGGGTAGGACGCTAAATCTTTGGTAAACTTGTACGCTACTTTATTAACTTTTAATCTTCATTTTATTTTTATATATATCGAAACTTGACTCTAAATGGCAAAGTGTTAAAACCCGGGCAGATTTCCAGTATAAATTTGTATTTTTAATTCATTTGATCTTGTGCTAAAAATCGATATTTTTCCTTACAAATCTGTATGCCTCTTTGTTAATCCTCTAATCTTTAATTTTTAATTTTACTTCTCCGTTTATTGCATATATATATATATATATATATATATGTATGTGTGTAGATATGTATGTATATGTATATATATGTATATGTTTGTGTGTATGTATGTTATTTATTTATTTTTTTTCTTTCTGTAACCTATATATAGGCCGTAACCTTTTATGTACTTCAGTGTTCCTGAGGATGTCATTAGACGAAAGCGCTTGAGCACCTTTTTTGTTTCCTTTCCTTCGTGGTTTTATTCATCATAAATATTTTTCACGTGTTACTTTCGTGAAATAATTTTCATATATATATATATATATATATATATATATATATATATATATATATATATATATATATATATATATATAGGGTGGAGTGAAAATAGATTTTTTTTTTTTTTTTTAAATATCGAATTGGAATACCTGGAAAAGTTGTCAACGGGCTACTGTCAATGTTCACTCAAAATTTGATGTCCCTTGAATTAAATGTTCAGGGTCCCCAGCGAGGGCAAAAAATCACTTCCTAATTTGAACATTTCTGGCAGCATTCCGCTACTTTGTATATATATATATATACTCAGAATGGTTCCCTGAGAAACTTATATGCTAAACACAGACCGTGCATGGAACAAGGAACTCTTCTGGGAAATTACATCCACTATAGTTCGAATAAGTAATGATAAATGACAAATACTATAGTTTTTTCTTTTTCATGATGGAAAGCCCAACGTGGACACCGGGTTACTCGCAAAGAGGCCCCAAAATATAACTTCCCTCACCAGCTATCTGCAAAGTAGATAGGATCCAGCTTTGGGACAGGATCTAGGGTTTACAGCTTACACCTAGCCTACTACATTCAGAACCTCAATATACGCAAGAAACTCGTGGCATTCACGTCGGATACATTCACCCCTTTTTCTTTGATGTATTCAATCCGACGTGAATGCAACGAGTGTCTTGCGTATATTGAGGTTCTGAATGTAGTAGACTTAGAAAGTCGCGATTTGATTAATCGCACTGGGGAACAAATTTTAACTTTTTTTTTGTTTCTTGGACGTGAACAGGTCGGTCTTATAGGATTTTTTCCGCTGATTCCGAATATAGCCGTATAATTTCTCTATCACCGAAGGTTACTGAGAAATTTGTATTTTAATATTTATTCAAAAAGTGTATAGAAGTTAGTAAAAATACTTCATAAAAATTATATTAGTGGCAGATTGGCATTTAAAATATTCTTCTTAAAACTTCTTTGTCACTGATTTTCTCTTGTAGTTTTCATTACGAGCTTCTCGCATCAATGTCCAGCAGTAATCAGCTAACATTGCCGGATCCCACCTCCCTTGGTAGCGTTTCTTCATAGTAGCTATATCTTGGTGGAACCTTTCTCCATGCTCATCGCTTACGTCGCCGAGGTTTTCAGGGAAGAAATCTAAATGGGAGTGCAAGAAATGGATTTTTAGTGATATATTACATCCCAATAACCTATATGCTTCAATCATGTCCTCCACTATTTTTTCATAGTTAGAGGCTTTGATGTTCCCTAGAAAATTTGTGACAACATTCTTCATGGCCTCCCATGCCACTTTTTCTTTTCCTCTCAAGGCATCATCAAACTTTTGATCTTTCATGAGCTCTCTGATTTGGGGACCAACAAAGATCCCTGCTTTTATCTTTGCATCGCTAAGTCGTGAAAACTTTTTCTTCAAATATTTGAATGCCTCATCTTCCTTGTTCATTGCTTTGACAAAATTTTTCATGATGCCAAGTTTGATGTGAAGTGGCGGTAAGTATATTTTCTTGGGGTCAACTAAGGGTTCATGAGACACATTCTTCAGTCCTGGGATACATTTTTGACGAAGTGGCCAATCCTTTACAAAATAATGCGAATCTCTGGCTCTGCTGTCCCATTCACAAAGGAAGCAGCAGAACTTCGTATAACCGAGCTGCATTCCCAGAAGAAGCGCGACGACTTTTAAATCCCCACATATACTGTATACCAACGAAACTGGTCATAATTAATCTGCTGAAGGATGAGTTTCATATTTTCGTAAGATTCCTTCATGTGGACAGCGTGCCCTACAGGAATGGAAGGGTATTTATTTCCATTGTGAAGTAGTACAACCTTGAGGCTTAGCTTCGAAGAGTCAATAAATAAACGCCAATCTTCAGATTTGTGTTCATGACCGAGAGCTAACAGCAGTCCATTTACATTATTACAGTAGCATAAACCACCTGACGAGGAGAAATACTGCATCAGATCTTTTTGGCGAGTGCGGAACGCCGATATGCTTGTATCTTTTGCCAGCAAATTCCATTCACGTAACCTGGAGCCCAATAATTCCGCTTTCTTTTTCGGAAGGTCCAAATCTCTCACGAGATCATTCAGCATAACCTGCGTTATCATACGTGGTTTATTTGATTCAGGTTGCTGAAAGTCTGTATCTTTAGTGTCATCAATTTCCATTGGTTCAACTTCAGACTCTTCATCCAGTGTCCATGACTTTGGGGGAGTTGGAATTGGGTTATCATCGTCATGTAGTACTGGTCTCATGGCAGATGCAAGATTTGGGTATTGAATTTTATGTTTATTTTTGGCAGAGAATCCTGAAACGTTAGTCATACAAAAATAGCAATCCGTTAGGTGATCCTTGGGCTCTCTCCAAATCATTGGTATGGCAAATGGCATAGATTTGCGGGTACCTTTAATCCAACCCCTAAGAGTGACGGCACAGGAAATGCATGAGATATGAGGTGCCCAGGATTTGTCTTGGTCGCCTACCTTACATCCAAAATAAAGTTCGTAAGCCTTCTTCACGAGTCGGGTCATCGTCTTCCTCTGTGCCATTATGGTCAGTTCTCCACATACGTAGCAAAATGTATCTCTGGGATTAATACAGTTTCGATTCATGCTGGCGGAAAATTATTGAAATCACGGAAAACTTTTTGGAATGAAAAACCAATTTTTTCCACTACGAAAAATTTTAAAATTTGAGCAAAACTTGAAAAAAAAATTTCTTTTTATTAAAAATCTGTTTGTTTAAATAGCTATATTTTTTTAATGCAAAAAATACTATTAAATATAGTTAACCTGGAAAAAAAAGAAAGTAAAATTAAATTAGTACACTTAATTTCAACTAATATTTTGAGAAAACTCTGAGTAAATGGAAATATTTTCTCGAAAACTATGGGTGATAGAAAAATTCTGAAACATATTTGGAATCAGCATCAAAAGTTCTATAAGAAGCACCAAATAGTTTTCAAGAAACAAAAATGTTGTTCCCTAGTGATAGTAGTCAGCATGGGTTTCGATGCCATAGATCTTGTTTAACTAATTTGTTAGAGTTGTATAACATAACGAGATAATGCGCGAATACGATAGGCATAGAGCTGCTGACGTTATTTATTTAGACTTTAAAAAAGCGTTCGATACAGTTCCGCATAGAAGATTAATTGCGAAGGTTAAAGCGCACGGTATACGCGGTCAGGTAGCTAACTGGTTAGAGGAATGGCTTCGTGCTCGGAAACAGAGGGTCGATGTTATGGGAGGGAATCAGGGTGCTTGAATGTAGGTAGCGGTGTCTCTCAGGGTTCAGTGTTAGGCCCATTGGTATTCGTAATCTACATTAACGACATAGATGTAGGCTTGACCAGTAACGTGTCAAAATTCGCGGACGATACTAAAATAGGCGGTAAAGTTCTTAATGTGAACGATGGAAATAGGCTCCAAGACGATGTAAATAGGATTATGGAGTGGACGAATAAGTGGCAGATGCAATTTAACGTAGACAAATGTAAAGTTTTGCATATAGGTTCTCGTAACAATAATTGTACGTACATGATGAACAATAGACAGTCAGCGAGCGTTGACGAGGAGATAGATTTAGGTGTACGCGTATCTAAGGATTTAAAAGTTAGGAACCAGTGCCTGGAGTCTTGCGCAAAAGCTAATAGGATGTTAGACTTCATAGCGCGTAATTTCGAATTTAAATCGAAGAATATTATAGTGCCCCTTTACAAGTCCCTAGTCAGGCCTCATTTAGAATATGCCGTTCAGTTTTAGTGCCCGTATTTGCGTGAGGATAATGAGAAGTTGGAAAGGGTTCAACGTCGCGCCACGAAACTAATTCCGTCATTGCGCAAGAAGTCTTATGAAGATAGGATTAAAGAGTTAGAATTGCATTCACTCGAAACTAGGAGATTAAGGGGGGCTTATTGAAGTTTTCAAAATCATTAATAACATCGATAACGTAAATTTTGACAAACTGTTCACTTTCGATAATAGCAATACTCATAATAACGGATTTAAGTTGCGTGGCAGACGTTTCATTACTTATATCGCTAAAAACTTCTTTACGTTTAAAGTAATTGATAAATGGAATAATCTTCCCGCGTTCGTCGTGAACTCTACCAGCGTTAATATGTTGAAGAACCGTTTAGATAGACATTTTGAAAATATTAACGTTGTTTAAAATAATAAAACACAATTAGCAACAGGAGTTCTGGGGGTAGTGGTCGAGGATGAGTCTGTTGACGATTAATGCCAGCTTGTGACATGCCAGCGTGTAATATGCCAGTAATAAAATACAAAAAAATTAGACTAACACGAACTTAGATGTAGCTCGTAGTGTAAACTAACCCACTTTTTGTTATACTCTTCCTAGTTTTTTTGTTCTTATCCCCTCTTTATTTGCATATCTGTAGTTTGCATGGTATGAGAGTGTTTGAGTTAAGACTGTTTTGCATGGTTTGTAAGCGTTCTTATTTTACTTCTTTTCATCTTTCACCCCTTTCCTATTCTCTTCGACTATTTTTCCGACTTGTCGGCAGTGGCCGGCGGATGATGATGGTGAGTCTTTCTCTTTTTCTGAATGAATGTTAACCCATGAATGATAGGTTTTGCTACATACTTAACCTCTTACTCTCTTCTTTTAACCTCCTACCCTCTCCTTTCTCTCGGGCTAACCTTAGAGTGGATCTTAGGGTCTTTGTTAGCCTTAGCTTCTGTAGATCTGTAGAACCCTCTTCCTTCATGGGAGCAGGTTCTTTTGCTCTTCTACCATCTCCATACGGAGGAGAATAAGACCATTCCGGAAGCAGTGAAGGATACAGCGAAGCTGGTGAAAGAGATATGGGCAAATGCGGACCTTCTGACATCTGACATAGCGTTCTGCGTGAAGAAACTCCGGAAGCTGATCGATCGCTATGGCAGCTTGAAGAAGCTGAAATCAAGAAAGTCCGAGAGAGAAGCTATGAATCGAGAGATGTTGAAGTCCGACATGGAAGAGATCTTCGATATTGGGCACTGGAAAACAATGGAGATGAAAATTCCAGAGGAAGACAAGGCTTTTATCGAAAAACAGCGGGAAGATCGCATGTCGTCATCAATGGCCGGGGTTGACCTCAAGTTCGTCAAAGTAAGGGGAAAGAAGAGAAAGAGGGAGTTGGCCACGATGAAACAGAAGGAGAGAGAAGGAAAAGATGCACGAAAGCTCGAGAAGACATTTGTCTTGGAAACGTTATCGATCAACTCAGTATCCGATTCCACGTCTTCCTTCGCCGCAGTCGCTCAGAGCCTTGGGCACGATGTTTCGGAGCTGTTCATCTCCCCCTCCACGGTTTACCGAGCCCGGGGGAAGAATCGCGTAGACTGTGCGGCACAGCTCGTGAGTGACGGAATTCCCCACGTACCACTTATCATCCACTGGGACGGCAAGTTACTCCCCGATATTTCAGGGGGAGCAAATTTGCAGGACCGTATCGCCGTCCTGGTGACCGGGGAGGATACTGAAGAACTTCTTGGAGTTCCAACTGCTACCGATGGCACTGGGGAGCATGTAGCTGCGACGGTCATGAAGGAGGTCCGAGGAGCTGGAGTGGAACCAAGAATCATTGGCATAGGATTCGACACGACAGCATTGAACACTGGGATGATACAGGGAGCCTGCATCCGGATTGAGCAGGAGTTAGGGAGGCCGCTGCTCAGGTTTGCTTGCAGACATCACATTCATGAAGTGATGCTCGAGGAAGCCTTCGACTTTAGCCATGGACTATAATCAGGACCGGGTATTAGCCTCTTCAGAGGGTTCAAAAACCAGTGGCCCTTCATCGATCAGTCCAAGTACGTCAATGCGGAATAAGATTCGGGCCTTGTTGAATTATTCGCTTCTGATATCCATTTTATGGACCTCGAAAGATGCAGATGATGTCGTTCCTGAGAGACGTTCTTCAGAGCGGTAGTCATCTCATCCCGCGAAGATTATGAGGAGCTCTTGGTCCTCTATTACATCTTCTTGAGGGGAATGATTGCCAAAGTTTCCTTCCGGCCCCCTGGTGCATATCACTTCGCTCGATGGATGGCTAAGGCCATATATGCCCTGAAGATCACTATCTTCAAGAATGATTTCACCATGACAGACCGTGAAACCAGAAACATGAGACGAGTGGCACTTTTCGTGTCACTCATCTACATCCGCCACTGGCACGAAGCATTGGTTCCACAGTGGGCCCCCCAAAATGATTTGGACTTAATCCGAACTCTCAAAGGCTATCCTCATCTGGAAGTTGCTGCAGTGGCGGGGAAGGGGATCAAACGGCACTTCTGGTATCTTTCCGAACAGATGATCGGATTGGCCCTCTTTGACAAACGAATCGATCTGGCGGAGAAGCGAGCCATGGTGCGAAACCTGAATCATCCGAAGTATAAAAAGGGATTGAAGATGTTGAAGGGGAAGGTCGTCAACCTCAATGTTTCTCCCTCTCATTTCGTGACGGAGCAAACCATGGATATGGTCAGAGGTGTCCTCCACCGCTCAGACAAGGAGCCGACATTCCTGAAGAAGGATCCAAGCGAGTGGGAGAACGATGATACCTTCAAGATGGCTCTACAATGGACCAAGAACCTCAAAGTGACCAACGACTGCGCTAAGCGAGGAATTGCTCTCATCAAGAGGTTCAATTCTACGATCACACGACATGAGAGCCAAAAGCAGTTCCTCCTCAAGGTCGTCAAACACCATGCGAAGTCCATTCCCATGAAGACGAAGGCGGAGTTGTCGAAACGAGTATTCACTGACTAGATTTTTGGACAATCCAAATTTTCGTATAAGGTTTCAAAAATGTTTCAGTTTGTGCTACCAATAAATATTCATCGATTCTTTTCAAATTTTACTCCGGTTGTCCCTGCATCAAGTGAAACAAGGGCGCATAGTACTTAATTATAATAAACTAGTTTAAAATTTTACCCTATGGCCTTGAAACACCCTAATATATAGAGTATATATATATATATATATATACAGAGACGGGCAGTATCGAGATACATGTATCGGTGTTACGTATCGAGCGATACTTTTGTATCGGTAACGGTATCGCTTTAGCCATCTATAAAGTATCGATATATCGGTATCGCTTTAGGGATTTTCGCAGATCACCTACAATTTCTTATGTTACTCGTTAAAAGTTTATAACATTTAAGTTTTTCTGTGAGCTAACTTGGTATAAAATACATTTTTCTTAACTGAATTGATCGTTTTTTATACCCAATATACAAAGTAAAAATTTCTTTCCATATTAGTAAGATTTGTTCATTCTTATAGTAATGTATCGGCGATACATGTGTCGGTATCGATATCGCTTTAGCCATCTATAAAGTATCACTTTATCGGTATCGCTTTAGACGATTTACGAGTATCGATGTATCGGTATCGCCTCAGGGATTTTCGTGTATCGATGCCCATCACTCTATATATATATATATATACAGTATATATATGTTACAGTCACTCTGTGGAACCAGTCATTTCACGTAATGCCTAAACATTTCAGCCATTTCGCATAATACCTGCGACCCTTAAAAATAGGTAATACGCATTACTAACCTAACTAACCTAATATAATCTAACCTAACCTAACTACCCTAACTCCTAACCTAACCTTCACGAAGTCATTAATCGATTAATCGAATTACGCGAAATGCCTGAAATTTTTAGACATTACGTGAAATGACTGGTTTCACAGATTGACTGTAACATATATATATATATATATATATATATATATATATATATATATAGAGAGAGAGAGAGAGAGGAGAGAGAGAGAGAAGGAGAGAGAGAGAGTTGACAAAAGTAAATAGACAACTTCAGTTTTTCCATAGTTATTATTTGATAATAAAAGTCCGTAAATAATAATGGATTTATTGAATTAGTATATTTTAGAACCATGATGCTTTTCCCTTTCCATTATGTAAAATTGACACAGGTTCTGGCATTCCATTGATGAGCTTTGCCATTTGTTATTGAGGACACTCATTCTTTCGTCTATTTAATTTTCTCTCTCTCTCTCTCTCTCTCTCTCTCTCTCTCTCTCTCTCTCTCTCTCTCTCTCTCTCTCTCTATCTCTCCCTTGTCGTGATTAAACTTCATTATTATAATTCATTACTTACTTTACTTTCTACTCGTTATTCAATTTCTCTTCTTCCTTTATCATTCTCTTTACACGCTTTTCACTCGCTTTTCGCGTACTTTTATAAACGCGTGGTAGCGTGTTCGAGGTAGAAAACCGTTATGCAAGGGAGATCGGGAATAATCATACACTTATTTAACATTTTTACTGACTTTATTATTTATGCTGAAATGACTTAGTTAAACGGGGTAATGCGAGGGGTGATTTAATTATAATACTTAAGTCGGAGAGATAAAAAAATAGTTTAAATTCACAATTACATTCTAACACGAAAAGACACCTTCGTAAACGCAAGGTGGGCCGATGACTACCCATTTTGGGGCATTTGTCTCTCGTCCCGCTTGTGTTCAGGCGTTGTGTTGTCAATTCATATTTTTTAATTTCAATATCAACAAACCATAATTTATCTTAATGACATTTGTTAAACATTATCTCTATTAATTTCTTATAACCAAAACATTCTAATTAAATATAATTTTAATATAAACAAACATTCTAATTTTTAATTAGACATTACTACACTCGCATCACCCCCTTCAAAATAAGTTTTACACTAGGAAAACTTATTAATAAAGTTTAACAAATTTATTTATTTATTCAACAAGTTATTTATTTTGCAATTTTTTTTTTAACAAATTCAAGTTAGAGATAGACAAGAAATCATTAGAATGACAAATTCCACACATCATATATTTTGTATCATTTTATAAAAATCGAAAACAAACTTATAATTTTCACATTTGCATAAAATAACATTTCACACTAATAATCAAATTTACAACCTGTAACAAATCTATAACGTGCCAAAAAATAACGGACAATTTTCTTAACATTGGTTACACAAATTTCAAGTTCATAATCTATTCCAGCGATTCCTCATCAAAGATCGCTTTACATTCGAAACAATTATGTATATAGTTATACAGTTACTCTCAGGGCAACCTAGAAAAAATAAGAAAACATTTATATAAAATACTGACCAGAGCGCACATACTATTTCACAAAACAAATTTGGACAATAATCGCACCCTTTCACTTATAATTTCATGACATAATAATAAGTACATTCATAACTAGACGTTGTTTAGATCACAATCCGCACGCTGACAACGGACGTCTTCAATTTTCATTCGCAGCTCCTGCTCACTTCGCTAGAATGCAAGGGATTGCATCACCATGCAACAGGTCAGCACGCTTGAGGTTGGTTCCGCTGTCTCTCCAAATTGCGAGAAAAAAAACAAGATAGACGTCTAATTCTAAAAGGATCAGGGGGGAGAGATATATTGAAAGTGGAACCACGCACCGGAATTGGATGGAATTAGCAATTCTAGAAGTCGATAAATCAACTCGCCTGTCTCATCTCAACTTTTGTCGTTGAACGCTGCTCTTCCTACGTCCAGCTGAAAGACTTTCTTACTGGCAATAATGAAACGATCACTTCGCCGTAGGCCGTTTCCCAACGAACCTACTGTATGTCTGTATGGAACGTAAAGCCTTAGACACTCGTTCAAGCTCTCGTTGCTTGCTTACCGAGTGCTAAAACACATATGTAGCGAAGCATTGAGCAACGTGACCAGCTACTGCCCGAAAAATACCAGTAGACCATCGAAACTGTTCTGTGCCAAGTCCCTGCACATTGGTTTCTTTTGTCTCTTCTCCTCTCTTCTCTTCCGAAACTGTCTTGCGCCAAGTCCCTGCGCATTTCGGTTTCTCTTCTCTTCTCATCTCTTCTCTCTCTCTCATCGGTGATCGATCACCTATCGGGTCGACTAAACTCAATGAATGGAATTTGGATCCAACTTAGCTGCCTCCAAATCGTGTCTCTTGAAATTTTGAAAAAAAAGTTATTCGAAACGTTTATACTGCTACTGATTATCATTTCATATTTAATTTTCTCGAATTTTCTCGACAGTTCACTTCGAAACAACAACTGCAAATTTGCTCTGGCCAAACTCATGGGAAAAAAAAATGACAAATCTCAAAATTTCGCAAAAATTTAATCACTCCTAGCTACCAATAAGGTCACTTATGGCAGTTACATTGGAGAAGATAAAAAATTCATGAAACGCACGAGACAAAATTGCACAGTAGAAATATAAAGCGCCCATACATAGTAACCATTATTATAATTTAACAAATATTATTATTCAAACTACCTTCAGAAATTACATCGACACATTCAAATATGATACAAAAGACAAAAATGAAACCCAGAAACTTCATGTCATCAATTCTCTGAAAATCACGAACCCTCTTACACTTTGGGGGAAGCATACATAAATGCCACAAAAACGTTACTGACCATCTAAAAGGCTCCATCTCCGGGTGAACACTCGAGCCAATGTTTCAACTGCATTAGTAAACCCGAGTGAAGTTTTCAACAATAATAATTTTCCAAAACAGTTATTAAATAAAAAAATTTAAATATTAATACCGAAAATGAATTTACTACATTAATTCCAACTTGAAAAGGTAAATTTCATATGAAGAAAACTAGTAATTCACAAATTACATCTGAGAGACAACTCTCTCCTGCAACATAAAACCCAGTATGGTTTGTAAATCACAAAAATCCTATAATTTATCGTTTCCAAGTGAAACTACAAATTTACAGCGTTATTCTAAATAAGGACACATTATGAACCCAAAAATACACGCAACCTACTATGCAAACAAAAAAACAAAAACAATCATTGTATAATGAAGAATGTTCGCTTTCTTTTTAATCGAGCCTCTATAAAATTATTCCTACCCGAACGAAACTGCATTACATCCTGACATAATGTTTGTAATATTTTCTATGCAAACGCGCGAACGTAAAAAACATTTTTCATTTTTAATACCCAAAATAAACGTTAAACAAAAAAAAACACTCCCTAACACAATAAAATTTAATTTCAGAATAAAAAATTTTAAACAGCCTAACCATACAACGTATCACGTGGAATTGTCTTGAAAATGAAAGAAAGAAAAAAATAGACAACAGAAACCAGCCTATCTACAAAACTTAATGAGTATATAAATATATATATAATTATATATATAATTAATATATAAGTATAAGGTAATATATAAGTATATAATTAATGAGTATATAAAAAAAGTAAAAAAAAACAATTTAATTTATCAAAAATTTTACGAAAACAATTTCTCTATTTCAATTAAACAAATTTAGCTTATTTTGAAGTCTCACACAATTTGTATACGGCAAGCATAATAAACTTAAACAGTCCTAATTTGACCCAGTATGAATTAGTGTCTTTAAGATTATTTTTCGACGTTCACTTTAAAATTAACTTAACCTATAAAGCGAAAATTAGAAGGGATACTTAAAATTATACACCATCTTTCGGCCTTGCCCTAAAAGCCTGTAATTAAACAATAAAATAAGCTTACCATTATATACATCCAGTCAAAGAATAATCTCAAAAACTACCTAATAAATTCTGAAAAATTTTGTTACTCATTGAATCTCTTAGAATGCTGTAATATGTATATATATATATATATATATATTAGGGTGCTTCAAAAAAAAACATGATTTTGAATATTTGCTCCTCAGTTATTTTCTCATTGTTATCATGCTTCTGAATACGTTTAGGAATTTTTAGCTCGATCCTAACATATTAAGCCTTGCCACCAGCCTCATGTAAAATTGAGGTTTTTTGATTTTCGAATTATGCAATTAGGTCTGATTTGTAGGTATTATTACTTAAGATTAAGTTACATAAACTTCATAAAAATAAATTAGGGTTAATTAGAATTGATTTAAAAATACAAAGCATTGATATAGTATAAGTATATGTGCAAAAAAAACAGACGAGCTTAAAATTTGGTATTTCTTCTTCTTTCTAGGGAAATTAGATGAAGATTGGCCTTTACCGAGGTTTATGCCCTCGCACTCCTACGTAATTGTTTATAACTGTAGCCATCAGGTTTATTTTTGTTTTAGCAGGAGTGGGCCTCTTCCTTTTGTCAGTTATAAACAGTCCGTTTTGATCTTATTTTGATTTTACAGAAGATGGTTTAGTGTCCCTTTCTTGAAATCAGGAATTAGTTTCCTGTGGCGCTCTACAACCTGAAGCATGTACTGTCTTTGGGGCTCGTCCTTGGTAATGTTATTTGAGTAATCTTGAATGAGCTTCACAGCTCTTTCTGCAAGATCATTTACTACTTTCACACTTCTAACATATTCAAATGCTTTTTTATATTCAGAATCTACGTTCCACCCACTTGGTTCCTTTGTCATCCATTCCATATCTATTCCCAGAGTTTGTAAAAGAAACATAGAGTTTACTCCAATCAGCGAAATTAATTTCGTCGAAGAGTTTAATTTAGGGAAAGTGGGAACTCTCATTTTAAAACTGTTTACTTTTTTCATCTTCATAATTTTTTTAGCTATTTGGCGCTTTTCAGAGATCTCAATTTTATTTGAAACCAGTGAAAATGAAGCTAACTCTTCTGTTATATACCAAAAATATCTTTCAATGGTTTTTATAGCTGCTAAGGCCACATCTGAATCAATTTTACAATAAGATTTTAAATCGTGCCACAATTTTAGGTCATTTATTGCAGCATCAGCTGCATTGGTAGCTGATAACCAGGGTTGTATATAAAAAAGCGATGTGAATGTGCAAAAGCGTTCAAGATTTTTTATTTTTTTGGAATCGTACCCAGGTTGACCACTGAAAGCAAACATTTTAGCCGCATACAAAATGTACGCCATCCACCTTGCATGGTGATATGCTCCTGCTTTAACCAATGCACACCACGAGGCGGAGTCCCTCCCAAGAGAATAAGCATAAGTTCCGCACACTCTTTGTAATCTTCTCTTGGTAATGATTTTTTGTCAGAACTTTGGGTCAACGTTTCTTGAAGAAAATTTTTAACATCTTCACGAGATCTTAAGGATCGATCTTTAAATTGAAGAATTTTGAAATTTTCTTTGCTGATGGTATTCCAAAACTTCTGAAAATGTTTAAAATCTAAATTATTTGGACTACTTGTATCGCCGAAAAGTTTTGACCAAACTGCTTGCAAGATTCTTTCCAGTATGTGGTGTCTTTTTCAGCAATTGTACGGTTAAAATTTCTAAATTTCTCTTTCTTCATTGGTCCATCTTTTAGGTAGAAAAAATAGCGTAAAATGTCCCCCTTCGTTGGGATTCGAACATCAGAGTTTTTCGATAGGCTTTTCTATTAGCCATATTATATCATCATTTCTTAAGGAAATATTAGAATTATCCTATGATTTTTTATTTGGATCATCTTCATTATTATTACCGTTTCCGTCTGCCATTGAAAAGTAATTAATTATTGCTCTTCTTGACAAAACAATAAGTATTAAATTTTGTAATAATTATTTAAGTTTATATAAACTCAAGTAAAACTACTATTTATTTAATAGATACGCTATTTATGATAGGTAAATCTGAAAAAAAAATATAAAAATGTAAGTATTAAGTATAATAAATTAATTCAATAAAGCATATTTTTCAGCTGCCTGGTGGCAAGGCTTAGTATATTTCAATGTAGCTAATATTTTTTCCTGTCATTAATATAATATAAAAGAATGAGAAGAAGCCCGGGCGAGCAAAGTTTTATGAGCTTTTTTCAACATCTTTTAATTTTCGGAGCACCCTAATACATATCATTAGCCAGAAATGCGTTCCAAATTTATGCACAACCTTTTCAAATCTTACCGTAAAAAAATGCATGCCACAATGTATTTAAACAACTAAGATAATGTAATTCGTATAAATTAAGTGTAAAATTTATTTCCTAATCATTATTATTATTATTTTCATCCCAATTATTACTAATTCAGAAAATAAAACGCCAAAAAAAAATAAACACAAAAAGGTAGGCTGTAAGACAAGTAAAAGTGGAAGAAAAAGGATGAGTCACCGGGCCGCGTTTTTCAATTTTGAAACTTCTCTCTCCGACCGAAGCAACGAAAACTAAAGAAACAACGCGAAGAAAGATGGAACAAACGACTCTCAAATTAAATTTCAGACTCAAATTGAGTCGCGACAGAGTCTGACTCAATAGAAACGCAAATGTGAGTCTGTTTGAAAACAATCGAGATTCCAACGAAACGAGGAAAAAAAAAAGTTTTGAACGCGCGCGAAAATTACAAAGACGCTCTTAGAATTTCAAAAGTGAGACGCCATTTTGAATTACATTTACAATGACTTTTTAAGGAATGAAAAACGAAATTTAATTACAAATGGGTACACTTTGCATTTTGCTATTTAAATAATCGAAACAGAATATTTATGAATGCTATAATACCGGTAGCAACAATTTTTACCGAAATATAGGGCACGTGGGAGGAACCCGTAAGTAACTGTAATTATGGCCACCGCTTGCCACCAAAAATGTCGTGATTAAACTTCTTCATTATTATAATTCATTATTTACTTTACTTTCTACTCGTTATTCAATTTCTCTTCTTCCATTTATCATTCTCTTTACACGCTTTTCACTCGCTTTTCGCGTACTTTTATAAACGCGTGGTAGCGTGTTCGAGGTGGAAAACCGTTATGCAAGGGAGACCGGGATTAATCATACACTTATTTAACATTTTTACTGACTTTATTATTTATGCCGAAATGACTTAGTTAAACGGGGTAATGCGAGGAGGGGTTTAATTATAATACTTAAGTCGGAAAGAGACACAAAAAAATAGTTTAAATTCACAATTACATTCTAACACGAAAAGACACCTTCGTAAACGCAAGGCGGGCCGATGACTACCCATTTTTTAGCATTTGTCTCTCGTCCCGCTTGTGTTCAGGCGTTGTGTTGCCAATTAGTATTTTTTAATTTCAATATCAACAAACCATAATTTATCGTAATTACATTTGCTAAACATCATTATCTCTATTAATTTCTTATAACCAAAACATTCTAATTAAATATAATTTTAATATAAACAAACACTAATTTTTAATTAGACACTACTACACTCTCTCTCTCTCTCTCTCTCTCTCTCTCTCTCTCTCTCTCTCTCACTTCTCTCTCTCTCTCTATATAATATATAAATATATATATATAAAATTGTATATGTATATATATATATATATATATATATATATATATATATAATATATTATAAATATAAATATATAATAATATATATATATATATATAATATATATATATAAATAATATATATATATATAAAATTGTATATATATATATATATATATATATCAGTGGCGTACGGTAGTTAACAAAACAGGGTGTGCTGAACATTATAACAAGGTACCTAAAGCATAAAATTTAAGTTATATATAATAAATGGTATGCTTTTAAATGGCAGTGTGTATACATATTTACATATATATGCGAGATAGAAAAAACTAGTGTAGAACTGCATTAAGAATTGGAAAGATGAACATACAAACAATAGTGATTCGTTAAAAATGAACGAATCATGCAAATCTGATTCTCTTTCTGCGGTGTATAAGTTACAAAAGTAGGCTATATAGCCAATATTATCGAACAACACTGCGAGACATCTACACCAAACAACAAGCTGTGTGCAACTGCCGCTCCGCTCGACTTCAGCTAATAATAACCCCGACTATTCCCTAACACTTCCTTTCATCTCCCCCCATCTTCTGCCTGTCCTCACTTCTATACCTCCTCCTTAATGTGTGGGAGAAAGGTTTAACTTGACTACAGATATGAGCAGCGAACAGAAAGTACTAGAAGCAACAATGAAGGACAATACTGGAAAATGCATGCAAAATTATCATGACCTTTTATTTTTATTAAATATTATTTAGTATAAAAGCTTTAATTATTTATTTATTAATGTTTCTAAATTAATTATTTTACAGCTTTTGTGGGTGAGTGCCGCACACCTATCACACCCTGAATATACGCCCCTATATTTTTCACGTGTTACTTTCGTGAAATAATTTTCATATATATATATATATATTTGGTGTGGGTGTGGGTATGTAGATTTTAGATAAGATGTTACTGTAGGGGCATCCTAATGGTTCGCTCCCGGCCGTTGGCATCGGGTGGATTTGAGTTGGCCACTTACTCTGTTTCTACTCTGGCTCAGGTGACTATTGGTATACGTCCTGAAGAAATGATCTTCTTGAATGTTTCAGATATATATATATATATATATATATATGTTATACACAAGCCACTTGATTCCCCATAATACCCGAGGTTTTATCTTCAATATTTAAAACAGCCCTTGAGATAGACCTCGAGTGTCCTCGTCGACTCGTGCGACGCTCCCTCCCTTTTTTCTTTGTTCTTAAATGCTTGCCTCGGCGCGTTTTGGACTCGTAGGAGGGGGAGTACGAAAACAGATGCGGACCCGTCAGAAGATATCTGGCGCTTCGTCTGGAAAGAGTGAAAGGCCGGGTGGCGCTCTGGAAATTCTCCGAGTAGGCCTTCAGAGGGTTTGCTCGTTAAAAACTAAATTTGAGAGTTATTGAGTGAGATTCGAGATTTGAGTTCGAGATATTGAGTTTGAGAGAATACGAGAGAATTTTGAGTTTATGAGGAAATATTGAGAGCCGTTAACCTAAATTACTGCGAGAGATGTAGTGGATGGGCAACGATAGAACGTAAATTATTTAATTAATGTTAAGACTAGTTTAAGAAAAAACCTGAACTTGACCGTACTATATTTCGAATTTGAGACTGAACTTGTAGCCAAATGTGACTTAAATTTATTGATTAAAAGGTATTCAAACAAACTATTTCATTATCAAATGCACACTAAAATCGGGGATACAGAAGTAAGCGGAAGATAAAGTATTCACGCAGAGGGTCACTAACTTAAAGAAAGATCTATTATAACTTCAATTTACAGTGACCTTCGAGAAACAAACAATTTGTAATAAGGGTCCGTCTCCCCTGACAACGGAAATTTTTTATTACAAACTGGTGTCAGAAGTAGAGGATAAAACGGACATTGAATTTTTATTACAACTGGTGTCAGAAGTGGGATCTTCCCATTCTGATACCCCCCGAAAGAAAACTAATCGAAAAAAAGTGAAAAAAGTGCTCTCCAAGTGTGTATATGAGGGCTACCAGCTCGCAACAGACGGCGACGAACGACAACGTGAGGGTCACCTGATCGAGAAACGCTGCGTGGGCTGCTGCTGCTCAGGCCGAGTCGACATCGCAACTTGGTACTGGACACCAAGCCGCAGGAGGAATAAACTTTCCCACCAACGCGGAAAGAGAGGTAAGCGACCCATCTTGTGTTGCGAGAGGTTTTAGAGGACGAGTGCAGAGCCTCCCGAGAGCGAGCAGTTCCCATAAATTAACCCCATCAAACCTTCATTTCTTTCCCAAAAAAAATTTATGTAGAAATAGAGTACATTTTCTTCCAATCGGTTCCCCTAGACTCGAGTTTGAGGCTGATTCGGTTCCGAACCTATTTTTAGCACAATATAGAGATTCATATTTGGTCGAGTTTTGGCCGATCTCATTCGAGAACATGCCTCTTGGCCAAGAAGAAATCAGTCCCAACCATGTATCAGCAACCACTCCCTACCCACTTCCCTCATCCCTATGTTCCCCCTTTCTATCCAATGTATCCGCACTTGTATTCCCCCAATGTAGGCTTCCCCGCTCCACACTTTAATACTGTCCCGTATAACACTAGTAATGCACCCAAATTCCATAAAAAAATTGCCGGGTATAAGCACGCTCGATGTCTTCCATGTGAGGATAGGGGACACCTAGCTATTCATTTCCCCCTGATTGAAGGAGTGAAGACATTGACGGAGAGTGAAAGGGTGGGTGCGTGAAACGGATGAGAGCTATAGGCGAGAGAACGAAAGAGATCATCGGAGGGAATGGACCCCAAGAGGAGGCCGACGGTATGAAGATTACGAAAGAAGAAGTAGGTACTCTTCCCCTTCCGAATATTCGAGAGGACGGTACTTCTCGCCGTATGAGAGAAACAGAGATAATTATGGTAACCCAAGATACGACAACAGGTATGAGTGTAACCCCAGATATAACAACAGGCATGAGGGTAACCCCAGATATAACAGCAGGTATGAGGGTAACCCCAGATACGACTACAGATATGAGAATCGGTACCGTTCACCGTCACCCTATGAACGAAGAAGAAGGGACTGTTCCCCTTACGACAGAGACTACTCCCCTTACGACAGAAGAAACGGAAGTTACCCCTCCCCCCAGGAATGGAGGCAGGTATCCCGACAGAAGAACGGACCGAAGTCCGTCACCCTATCGGAGATACGACCAGGAGAGGGAAACCAACCGCGGAAGACGCCCCGAAAAAGAGTGGGAGAAAGGGCGAAGAAATTCCCCATGGGCCCGGAGGAATGACTCATCAAACGAAAGGGACACCTCCGCCTGTCGACTGTCATTTAGGGAGGAGGAAGAGGCAACACGCAAGACAAAAGAACTTAAATTGAAGTCGATATTGGTAAGGAGAAAAGAAGACAAAGGCAGGGACCGGGACAGAAGAGATAAAAGTGAGAAAGTGAAAGTGAACGAATGGGATGAGGTAAAGATTCAGTCGGAGGACACAGACGCGGTGAAAACAATAACGGATTGTACGAGAAGAATGTATGAAATGTTCGAATTAAGCGAGAAAGAAATGGAAGGAATGCAAGAATTAAAATCTGAGACCTCGATGAATGATAGTATGATAGAAGAGAACACGATAGACCGAAGGAAAATTGATCCCCCAACGGAAGCACAATGGGTAAATGGAGTATATATTATGTGTTCATGTGACGTGAATATGAGACATAACGTGACGAAGAATGACTCGTGTTTGTATTGTGGGAACGGAAGTAGTTTGAATCCGACAAACAAAAATGTAAATTGCGAAAATGAATTAAAAACGAGCGAGGAAAATATCGTGATAATGGACGCGGATGAATTGGCTATACAGCCAATGACGGAATTCAGCGAAAGAGACATAAATGAAGTAGCTCTCTCGAATGATTGCCCCTGGGAATCGACCAGGGTAAAAATAAACGAAAGTTGCGTGAGGGAGAATGCAGAGCAACAAATAATGAATGAAAACGGTCCCATGATGTCCCTTGAACTTTTGAACGAAGGAACCGATGTCTGTCTAACAATGAAAGGGTCAATTGACACTGTTGAATTTCGACCCCAAGTCGAAATTACGAATCATAGCCGTAAGGCGGTAAATGACGAAGTCCTAACCACCATGGGACAAATAGAAACAAAAATAGGCATTGAGCGCGAGAAATATGATCTTACTGCGTTGCTCGTTAAAGAATTGCCTGAGAGATTAAACTTTATTTTAGGGGCGGATTTCATCGAGTAAACCTCATACATATTGCAGGTAAAGGCACGGGGTTTGTGGCTTACATAAATGAGATCAAATCCCCTTGAGTAAATTGATGGGAGCCCCAAACCAAGAAGACCAAAGCGCGGAGAGAAAAGAGTAAACAACCTCTCTCCCATTAGTACGAGGGTCCACTTCCATTGCCCCTTTAGCTGGAGCAATTTAGAAGCACGGACTCCTTCCCCGTTGAAGGAGGGATCCACTCTAATCGTAGAGCGAGAGAAACCCCTTTAAACCTAAGGGTAGAACCGCAACTAGTTTGCGTGAACGAAGAAAGGAATGTATCCGTTATCGTGCGAAATGAATCCGCCAACGATAGAGTTAAAGTTACGAGAGAAAGGACAAAGCTGGCGGAGAAGTTTTACGATACTGCGATTGCGAAGGGAAAAAACCCTGTAGCGCGCCAAACGAATGCTCTTCCAACGGCGAAGAACCCAAGAAAGAAGTGAGTGAAAAAGAGATCAATCAAGTCATGAACCATAAGCGTAAATGGTCTGAAGATGAAATTTCAGAGAAATTTATAACATGAAATGATGAGCGAATTCTCGTTAACCCCTAAGTCTGCAGAGCCGGAAAGAAGGGAAGTACAAGAATTTGTAAAAATCTAAAGTAGACCCGAAGAAAGGAGGAGATTAAAAACCCTCTTAAGGACTATATTGGACGAAAGAGAAGAAAATTAAACGAGACTGAAATTGTGACCGAAGAAGAAGAACCAAACGAGATGAATTACGGACGCCAGAAAAATAAACGCAATTATAGTGACGAAACGAAAAGGAAAAGGGAGATAACAAACGAACCGCACCGTTTCCGTAGCCGTTACGAAGAAACGGATAGTTTGCGGTCGCACGCAGGTCGACCACCAGAACTCATTTAAAAGTCCTGATTACTGGTCTAGAAGATGAACTTATCGGCTAACGTTTAGAAGGCGATCGAACGAGTAAACAAGACACGCACACTAATTAAACCAAAGGGAACAAATGGGTTAAACTCTTTCCCTGGACAATAAAGAAAAATGTTCTTTCCTTTTAACAAATCTTTTACCATTTAATATATAATCAAATTAATCTCCTCCCCCCCCTCGGGAAGTTGACTGAAAGGCATGATTCCGGTTTGGAGTTAAAAATGTTCATATAACTATACGTGTTTCATATTTTCTTTTTCATATAGCATACATTTTTCACTGCGTATCGTTTATAAAATATTTTACGTTATAATATCGTGACGTCTGACTCAGAGTTTAATGATGAGTAAGAGGTTAGCGTGAATGCCTAGATAGCATGTTTCACGCGTCCGAATCAACTCTCTTTAAATTCTTTGAGTTTAAGGGAATCGAGTGGAAAATTTATAAAAAAGAATTCATTAAGATTTCGAGAGAAGAAATTTTCTTGTTTATCATTGCTCATATAAAATATTTTTGTTTTGTCTTAACGAAATTGCTCCTGAATTAATCATGATCCCCATCCTCTTAACCTTATGCGCCATACACGTTGGGGGCGCAAACCTTCTCAAATCACGGAGTCCTTTTCCAACCAATGGGCTTCCTAATTCTGCAAGGCCCCACGTACACTTTCAGCGCACGTCTCAGTCTGAAGCCCAACTATCGAAGCCTGCTGATCCTGAACCACCTCGTGATTTCGAGATCATGTATATCGTGAACTCTTCATTTACGAAGGAGGCCCTTCACCACTTCAACGCTTCCCTGTCTAAGGGAATAGATCTTCAGGATGTAACCCGGTACCCGAGCGGGGTCGCCACGCCACCCTCACCCTGTGTCTTGCGTTGGGAATAGCAGTCATCGGAATTGCGATCTGGAAGAGACGATGCTGTCGCCGAGATCCTCCACCGGTACCAACTGCCAGGTTTGAAATCCCGGCATCGGGTTCCCCGAACCGAATCCCAAGATTCCGATGACCAGATCACCGACGCCCCCAAGAAGCCTCCCTCATGAATTTCGCTTTTCACCGACGAGCCTAAGTTTCGTCAGAAGATTGTCCTCGGCAATTCAGTCATATCTTACGCCAGAATCAGAACCTAACGTTGGCTACGAGGAAATGGGCATTCCCGAAATTAAGACTTAAACCATTTCTCCCATGTGGCCCCTTTGTGTTTTTCCCCATTTTTAATACTTACGAAAAACGACCGAATGAAGGTAGTTTAATTTATTGAATTAAATTTACATGGTAGAATTGAATTGCTGAAGTAGTAACTTCATTCGGTAGTTAGTGCGTAACTAACTGACAATTAGTGATAAGTGTTTAATTTAATTAAATACGTAATATTTTCCTTCAGTGATTTGTGCTTAACGAATTAGTGTTCGATTTACGAGCCTTACTGAAATGACCTCTCATTGTGCAACTTATAAATTTCTTCGTCTGTGTATTTCAAATTTTCTCCCTGCTATATCGCTTTCCTTTATTTATTTTAAAAAACATATTAACTCATTAAACCATTATGATATCATTTTGTGTCATAAAGCGAGATTGCGAAAGTCTCTCGATAGCAACTTTCTGTAAATAGAGATCAGATGCTGACCAACTTGTTATTATGCTGACGATGCGGGTAAAGCTTGCATTCGAAATAATTGCTGACCATACCTGATAACTAAATTATACTGCAAAATATAAATTCATATAATTTCATTCAGTTAACTAATAAAGTAGGCCCTCGTAATGTAGGCTTTCGTCTTTCGGTTGAGTATGCAAATTTTAGTATAGAAAAAAAAGGAGTTTTTCCATTTTTACTTATAAAATTTATGAACTTCATGAGATTTATAAAAATTTTATTTAGTCATCCATTTGTAAAACTATAAGAGTCGTTAGGCGACTCGTCGTACGAATTATTCCTCCTAAAGAAAGCACTTTCCACCCCGTTACAAGAATTAGTCGTCCTAAACCGGTAGACGCATTTTTCATGATGTTAACATAAATGAGAATGACACTATATTGAAGGCTGATCCTTTTCCACATCGGATTATTTAATTTAGGGAAAGGCGTTGCCCTTATAAGGCACTCAAAAATTAAAATTTCCCCGTATAATGTGATCTTCTTGCTATGTATTTCTCTTCTTAAACCTACCCTTTCCTTGATTATATATTGGTTATGCGGTGAGTAAACAAACATTTTCAACCCTTGTTCCGCATATATTTAAGATGCATACTTTTCTTTCTCACGGTATTTATTCTATGAATGTAATTTCAGAATAAATCCGCATATGTTGTTTAACTCACAGTATTTATTATGTAAATTTAATTTTTGGCTTATTGATTTGATAACTTTAAATTTATTTATAAATAAAAAGCAAGTTTAACTAGGTTAATGTTCGATTGAATTTCTCATATTTTCATTGTAACTACAAGTTCTAACGTATCTGGATAGACCTAAGTATCCTAAATTCGTGTTTTGAGAATTGCCTCTCCACTACGAATCCTTTCCGTTCACGGAGCATTTATCTTTCCGTATTCACGGACTATAGAAGTCCTTCGTTCGGCCTCAAGTTCCCTCAGGGACTCGATACCTTTTTTTTGTTTGTTTTTGTTTTTTTTTGGAAGGAACGAATTTGTTATACACAAGCCACTTGATTCCCCATAATACCCCAGGTTTTACCTTCAATATTTATAACAGCCCTTGAGATAAACCTCGAGTGTCCTCATCGACTCGTGCGACGCTCCCTCCTCCTTTTTTCTTTGTTCTTAAATGCTTGCCTCGGCGCGTTTTGGACTCGTAGGAGGGGGAGTACGAAAACAGATGCGGACCCGTCAGAAGATGTCTGGCGCTTCGTCGGGAAAGAGTGAAAGGCCGGGTGGCGCTCTGGAAATTCTCTGAGTAGGCCTTGAGAGGGTTTGCTCGTTAAAAACTAAATTTGAGAGTTATTGAGTGAGATTCGAGATTTGAGTTCGAGATATTGAGTTTGAGAGAATACGAGAGAATTTTGAGTTTATGAGGAAATATTGAGAGCCGTTAACCTAAACTACTGCGAGGGATGTAGTGGATGGGCAACGATAGAACGTAAATTATTTAATTAATGTTAAGACTATTTTAAGAAAAACCCTGAACTTGACCGTACTATATTTCGAATTTGAGACTGAACTTGTAGCCAAATGTGACAAATTTATTGATTAAAAGGTATTCAAACAAACTATTTCATTATCAAATGCACACTAAAATCGGGGGTACAGAAGTAAGCGGAAGATAAAGAATTCACGCAGAGGGTCACTAACTTAAAGAAAAATCTATTATAACTTCAATTTACAGTGACCTTCGAGAAACAAACAAACAATTTGTAATAAGGGTCCGTCTCCCCTGACAACGGAAATTTTTTATTACAAACTGGTGTCAGAAGAAGTAGGGGACAAAACGGACATTGAATTTTTATTACATATATATATATATATATATATAATATATACATATATGTATGTGTGTGTGTGTGTGTGTATGTATTGGGTGGCCCCATAAAAAACACCTTGAGATTTAAACATCAATAACTTCAAAAATATGCAGTTCACACTTTCAAAATTTATATAACTTTTACCCCAATCTATTGATAAGCCATCAGAAAAATTTCGAACCTCTTCATAAAATATTTTTTCCACAGCTGAGGGACCAATTAGGTATTGTGAAAAAAAACGAATATCATGAATCCTAAATGTATAGAGCTGTACCTGGCAACTACAGTATTCTAAGACTTGTAGTAGTTTCCTTAGCCTATGGATAATCTGTTAGTCTCTGAAAAACGTCAGATGATATGGGCTCCGCCCATCTTAAATACTGTTTTTTAAACTTACCCTTCAGATTATGATTCTAACTAACGGTGAAAAAGCGGTGATTGAAAAGTGTTTCTTTGAAAAAAGATGGACTGGGGCAAGAATTTTGAGGAAATTTCCAGGAATAACTTGTAATGTTACGTCTGTGAATAGAATAATTAAAAAACTTAAAGCAACCGGTTCGACGGGACGGAAGCGTGGAAGTGGTCGGCCTAAGGAGAATTGACCTGGGTCACACTGCTCTCAGAGGAAAATTGCAAGAAATTTAGGTATCAGTCGAAGTTCCATACAAAGAATTCAGAGAACGGTAGGACTTAAAGCATTTAAAAGGATCCGTGTTTC
Source organism: Bathynomus jamesi (assembly GCA_023014485.1). Classification (NCBI taxonomy): domain Eukaryota; kingdom Metazoa; phylum Arthropoda; class Malacostraca; order Isopoda; family Cirolanidae; genus Bathynomus; species Bathynomus jamesi. Next base: position 179,946 of record JAJOZX010004290.1, read on the forward strand.
AAGACGTGACAGCAATGTAAGAGCTAAAAGAAAAATTCGTTGTGGAAAATCGCTTGATAGATTTTCGTCCAATGATGTTAAAAAAATAGTTTTTACAGATGAAAAAGATTTCACTATCGAGATTGCCCGAAACTCCCGGAACGATGTTGTTTATGGTCGGCGTAAGAAAGACATTCTTCCATCGAGACTATACCACCAGACAAGTCGGTTTTCCAAAAAAATCATGGTATTAGCAGTTGTATTTCGAATGGAAAGACGAAAATTCATTTAATTTCAGAAAATAAAAGAATTAATTCAGAAACCTATGTAAATCTCTTCGAGGATAATCTTTTGCCTGATTGTCGGCGTCTGTATTATAGAAACAATTTCACACTCCAACAAGATGGTGCTACAGCTCATACTAGCAAGTTCACACAGGATTATCTACAACAGAATGTAGTCAACTTCATTGGAAAAAACGACTGGCCCCCGCAATCACCTGATTGCAATCCCATGGATTATTGCATATGGAACACTCTAGCAGAGAAGATTTATGAAGGCCAAACAGAAAAGTTTACAGAAATGCAATTAAAGAAAAAATACTCGAATGTTGGGACAAAATAACAGCAGAAATCAGAAAATGTATCATGTCGTGGAAGAAAAGGTTAAGATTAGTTTGTAAGCAGGACGACGACATATTGATCATATTTGTTGATAAGATGTGAATAATAAATTTTTTTCAGTTTATGATATTCTTTTTTTTCACTATACCTTATTGTTCCCTCAGCTGTGGAAAAAGTAATTTATGTAGAGGTCTGAAATTTTTATGATGGCTTATCAATAGATTGGAGTAAAACTTTTGTAAATTTTGGAAGTGTGAACTGCATATTTTTTAAGTTATTGATGTTCAAATCTCAAGGCGGTTTTCTTGGGCCACCCGATATATATAGTGTGTGTGCGTCGAAGGAGAGGGCAATGCAATTGCATTTGCAACTGCGAGTGTACAATTCAATTACAAAGAGATAGGGGTGCCAAAGAGTGCCAGTGCTAAGGCGGGTATGGTGCCAAACCTCAAAAAATGACCTGAACAGAGCCAAATGTCGTGTATTGATATTTTTTAATAAAGAAGATAATAATGTCTAATAAGAATTTAATGTTTTGTTTATAAGAATTTAATAATGATTTGTTTAATAAAGAAGATAATAATGTTCAATACGAAATTTAATGATGGTTTGTACTTAAATAAGAAATTAATAATGTTTTGTTTGAAATTAAGAATATAAAATACTAGTTGGCAACACCTGAAATGGGCCGAAAGAAAGAAGGATACCCCAATTCAGTCTTCGGGCGGGCGTCCTCATAATGTGTTTGTTATTAAAATGTTAGAGCGATTCTAAAACATTTAATTCTCTCTCTCTCCAAATAAAAATCAGTAAATAGTAATAATAGTGTGTAATTTATCCCCGATCCCTTCGCTGTTCAAAATTTTAATGGAGGGCAACGCTATCCAGCTACCCGTCTGCCCACGTCCGTATAAAGACAGAGAAAACGAGAGTAAAGGGTGAGAATAGTAAGAAAGAGCAATAATGAAAAGAAAGCGAAGAGTAGAAGTAAAGACGTTTTAAAAAGCACTATACTAGCGCACCCAACAAACTACACCACCTCAGACATAAACCAATCAATCAACCATCCGACCGACGCCAGCAAGCCACCCCCTCAGACCTAAGCCAACTAACCAAACCACCCCACCTCAGACCTAAGCCAACCAACCAACCATCCGACCAACGCCTAGCCAACCAACCTAACCTAAGAGATAGAGAGAGCCCCAACTAACCTAAGCTAGCCTAACCTAATGTAGATTAACGTCATGCCATATACTTTAGTGACATCTGCTTTGATAAAAACTATAAAGCACAAAATGAGAGAGAGAGGGAGAGGAGGGAATGAAAAAAGTAAATAGGCACCATGGATTAAAAGAAATCATAAATAATTTAAAATGAATATATATATATATGCAAAAATTAAAAATTCTAACATTCTTTTTTGCATATAAAGTCCAAACTCCCGTGACACTATATAAAATGCAAGTTTTGAAAAATAAATAAATTTTTAATTTTCTTTCTAGTTTATTTTTGCTAAGTAATTGATGAATTATTTATTTTTTAAATTACCTAATAATTTTTTAGATGAAGCTTAATCTTGTAACCGGGTTAAATTCTGTAATGTTAATTTCTTTATACATTCTTTCTTAATTGTAAAAGATGAAGTCATATCTCGCCGAAACTCTAAATTAACACTTAATTTTAAATTTTAAGCATGTAATATGGCTCATTTGCATGTTTAATTTTAATTCATAATAAAATGCATACTTCAATTTCCATTTTCAGTTTATTCGGCAAATCATGATAACATCAGACCTGTCAATAGACTGTTTAAGAGAAAAATGTGCCTTCACCTTCAAATATCTTGCTTATCTGTCATTATGCTGTTACAGCAAAAATTTACCTTTATCTTCAAATATTTTGCAAAAGAATTCAGCCTATTGAAAATATAAAAAAGGTCCATATTAAATAATAATGATGTCACCAAATTAATTCGTATATAAACTCTCGTAATTTTTAAAATTATAGTATTATTTTGATCTGACCTAGAGGTTGAAACATTACCTGTAATATTTTAGAAGCAGTAAAATACAGCAAGAGTATATCTTTGTCTTCTCCTTTGATTCCTGCCTTCTCCAGAAAACTTAGTTTTAAAATAAAATAAATAATTTCTTCAGTTCGCTACAAGAAGGATCGGGGAACCGTCAAATAATTTAGTAAGTTCTCACAGAATCCTCCGATCCACTACAAGAAGAAATCAGAGTGTAGTATCAAAGAACTATTCCGAGTCCCTACGCAGTATCAGCTACCTCAGACTGAGAAATCCGTTGCTGCCACCTAACCAGAACCCCTGTCAACCTCGAACCACTCAAGGCCATAGACGGAGGGCTAACATATATATACACCTTACAAAGGTTTCGCGTGATGATCTCTCATTTCGCGAAGGTCAAGCTTGTCGCCCCTCCTCTCGAATTGGCCTGGTGAAGTAGTGAGTTTGATTCTTGCGCTCTCCACCTCACATAGCCAGGTACGCCCGGCTCATCGGGGATTGTTCTGATCCAGGCGTCTAGTCTTCTTTTGGAGATTTCCACTGCAGCTCCCTTTGTGTTTCTTAGGTCTTTGGGCAACTGATTAAACAGTTTTGATCCTCTCACTACAAAACTATTTTCTTTCAGGGTTAAGGATGTGCCCTGTCTCGCCTTCAATTTGGGAATACGGCACAGTCTGCCGTTTCTACTGTCCCGTTGTTTGGGGAGTTATAGGGTTCAGAGTAAGATTAGGGACTAGTTTCTCCATTATTTTCCAAGTGTAAGTAATGGTGTATCTCTCTCTTGTCCTTTCCAGTGAGTATAGGTCTATTTCGCGTAACCTTTTCCAATAATTTAGTTCTTTGCATCCATTGATCTTGACTGTGAAGCTTCTCTGGATCCCTTCCAGCTGTCTATTGTCTTCTTTTTTATATGGGGATGTTAGGAACGAGCAGTATTCCAATTTGGGTGTTGTCAGGGTTTTCAGTAGAGGAATCATTACATTCCTATCCCTTCGTTTAAAGGTTCTCAATATCTGTCCCGTTATTCTCTTTGCTCTGTTTACTGCTATCTTATTTTGTGTCTCAAATTTCGTATCATCCGTCATTGCAACCCCTAAATCTTTTGCTCTGGGATTTCTCTGAATTTCCTGTCCATTTGGGGTATAATATTCCATGGATTTTAGGTCTTCTCTTTTTCCGTACCGTAAAAGCTGAAATTTCTCGGTGTTAAACTTCATGTTGTTGTCTTCAGTCCACTTGTAGATTCTGTTTATGTCGGTTTGTAGGAATCTTATGTCTTCTGGGTTTCTTATTTTTCTACTGATCTTTGTGTCATCCGCAAAGGATGTTACTGTGCTATCTCTGGTAACTTCCTCATCTATGTCAGTTAGCATGATTATGAAGAGTAGTGGAGCTAATACTGTTCCTTGTAGTACTGAGCTGAGGACCTCTGATTCTGATGAAGATACTCCTTGTACTGTAACGACTGGCCGCCGCTCACTAAGGAAATTATATATCCATTTCCCTACTCTTCCTGTTATGCCCATATATTTCAGTTTATGTATTATGATTCCATGGTCACACTTGTCGAACGCTTTAGCAAAGTCTGTGTATAGTACATCATAGTTTTCATTACTTTCAAGTGCATCAATAATGTTGTTGTAGTGTTCCATTAGTTGTGATAGGCATGATCTGCCTGACCGAAACCCGTGTTGGTTATCATTGAAATTTTTCCGAGTTTCCAAAAAGCCATAGATTTTCTGCCTAACTATTCTTTCAAATATTTTAGTGAGATGGGATGTAAGCGATACTGGCCTATAGTTTTTGGCCTCGGATCGATCTCCTCCTTTATATACTGGAACTATGTTCGCGTTCTTCGGGATGCCCGGTATTTCTCCCGTGTCTAGTGATCGTCTCCATATCCAGTATAGGGGCTCAGCAATTGCATTCTTGCAGTTTTTGATCAGTGTGGCATTCCATTTATCCGGTCCTGCCGCTGAGTGTATTTTTAGTTTCCATATGGCTTGTGTAATATCGTCCGTCGTAAAGTCGAAATTCGTTATACTTTCCCCTTGTGGTTCTTCTTCAAAGAACGCGTTTCTATCACTCTTTGCGAGTGACCCGTTGCCCGCGTCGGGCTAGCATCATGAAAAAGAAAAACTATGGTATTTGTCATTTACCATTACTTATTCGGACTATAGTAGATTTAATTATCCTAGAAGAGTTCCTTGTTCCATGCACGGTCTGTGTGTATCATATATATATATATATATATTCTTTTTTATTCAGGAACGAGGGGCCAAGGACAAATGCCCATAACAGCGCCGCTCCCATAGAAGAAGAAAAGAGCCAAAATCAAGGTCCGGGTTTTCCGAGATGCCTAGACACTCTACGTTTAAAAGATGAGAGGTCATAGACAGGAGGAAAGATAGATTGTGGAAGATTGTTCTAGAGTTGACCGGTTCGGTAGAGGAAAGATTGAAACTATCGATTAACCTTTGCATTAGATAGTTGGACAGAAAAGAAATGAGAAAGTTTAGAAAGTCTGGTACTGCGTGCTCTCCTTAAAGGAGGAGACATGCAGTCAGAGAGTTCAGAAGAGCAATGCCAGTTATGATAGCGATAGTAAAGAGAGGGTGAAGCAATATTGCGGCGAAAGGAGAGAGAGATTGAAGACAATCAGTAAGAGGCGGAGAGTTGATGAGACGAAAAGCCTTTGATTCCACCCAGTCAAGTACGGCTGTGTACCACATACATGAGAAGCATACTCCATGCAGGGGCGGACAAAACTCCTGTACAGAGACAGCAACTGACTGGGGGTGAAGAAAAGGCGGAGGCGGTACAGCACACCTAACCCCTTAGAAGCTGTTTTAGAAAGAGAGTGTATGTAATCTTTCCAGGAAAGATCACGAGAAAAGGAAACGTCAAGAATGTTAAGAGAAGAGGAAGGATTGAGTTGTGTGTTGTTGAAGGTAATGGGAGAGTCGTGTGGAAGATTATGACAAGTACACAGATGGAGGAACTGAGTTTTTGAGGCATTGAAAGCCACAAAGCTTTCTCTTCCCCAATCAGAGGTACCAGAAAGATCAGAGATCAGGTGCTCCATAGCCGCCACACGCGAATCATTGAGTGACTGTTGGGAGGCACGCTTTGGAAAGCGAATGGAGAAGTGAAGAGTGGAATCATCGCCATAGGAGTAAATACGACAGGAAGTGCGAATTTAAAGATCATTAATAAATAAAAGGAACAGTGTGTGGATGACAGGACAGAACCCTGAGGAACACCACTGTTCATAGCTTTAGGAAAAGAACAGTGGCCATCTACAACTGCAGCTATGGATCGGCCAGAAAGGAAATTAGAGATGAAGGCACAGATAGAAGGATAGAAACCGAAAGAGGGCAGTTTGGAAATTGAAGATTTGTGCCAGACTCTATCAAAAGCTTTTGAAATGTCTAGCGCAATAACAAAACTTTCACCGAAATCCCGAAAGGAAGATGATCAAGAGTCAGAGAGATATGCAAGAAGATCGCCAGTACAGCGCCCCTTACGGAATCCATACTAACGATCTGAAAGAAGATTGTGAGAAGAAAGGTGTTTAAGAATCTTTCTAGTAAGGATAGATTCAAAAACTTTGGAAAAGCAAGAAATCAAAGCAATTGGACGATAGTTGGAGGGTAGAGAGCGGTCACCCTTTTAAGGGACATGCTGAATGAAAGCGAATTTCCAGCAGGAAGGAAAAGTGCCAGATGAGAAACAAAGACGAAAGAGTTTGCCTAGGCAGGGTGTCAGTACAGAAGCACAGTTCTTAAGAACAGCAGGAGGAACACCATTAGGACCATACGCCTTCCTAGAGTTAGACGCAGATAGGACAGAAAAAACATTTTTAGAAGGGATTCTAATTTCAGACATAATAAAGTCAGAGTGGGGAGTCGATGGAGGAACAGCACCGGAATCGTTCAGGGTTGAATTGTAAGCGAAAGTTTCAGTGAAGAGTTCAGCTTTGTCAGAGAAGAGACGGCATCTGAGACGTCGGAATGGAAAAGAGGAGGAAAAGAAACGGAAGTAAATTTGTTGAAGAGGTTCTTAGTTCGATGCCAGAAAGAGCGAGAAGAATTAGAATTGGATAGATTTTCACATATGGAACCTGCCAGTATGGGAGAAAATGTTACTACCATCATCTCCCGACAAGTTCAAAAGACAAACGATAAGTTTCAAATGACAACAAGAGGAATGTGAGATAAAAATATGTATGCAAATCGCAAACAAAACCTTTTAAACACAAATAGCAAAAAAAATTTTTTCAACATCTCGGACACAATACGGCTATTAAGTCTTATACAGCACATGCAGCTGACACGGCTGGGAACCCTCGAACCGGATACTTTCTAGCAAGAAGCTACCAGAACAGGTAGGCGAGAACGGATCAATCTCGGAGGACCACAAGGCTACAAAACACGCGACACCAACGGAGAACGAGCTTAAAATACACAAAGGGCAATGCAAAACAAAGAACATAAACATTGTCTTAGCAAATATTCAAGGAATAAAACTGAACAACTCACTAAACACAGTTTCGTACCTGGTAGGATTTATGGACGAAACAAGGGCGGACATCGCATGCTTCACATAAACACATCTTAAAGATTGTCAAAGAAACTGGGATAAGAAAGAATTGCATCGATAAGAAAAAATTGTATATCGATGGATTCAACTTACTAAGAGCGGATAGAACAGCGAGACGTAAAGGTGGCTGTGCTATTTATATACATAAGAGTCATATGACAGAGACGGTAATAAGTAAATCCAACAGCTTCGTGGAAACGTGGTATTGATAGTCATCAATAGACCTCCAAACTCTCTAACTGAAACATTTTTGAATGCCATTGATGATATTAGAACCCTAATAAAATCTGTAAATTCTCCACCCCCTAATATAATACTCTGCGATAATTTTAATCTCCCATTTATAAAATACAAAAAGGTTGGTAGAAATATATTTGTACAGCAAGATAAGGTGGGCACAAGAGAGGACCAGGAACAAAGAAAGATGCTGATGTTCTCACAAACGAGTTTATGTTGACACAGGAGATAACAGAAAATACCAGGAAAAAATAACTGCCCAGATCTGGTATTCACGAATAACACGAACTTCATTGCTGATATAAAAATAACCCCAACTATTATGTCAGACCACACCATAATCGATTTATCAACAAATATGGCGATAACATTAAAAGACAATACACATACGAAAGGAAGAAGCAAATTTGGGGCTTTTAACTTCAATTCCAAGACTATAAATTGGGAAAAATTCAGATCACATATGGCCCAAATAGAGTGGTGAATAGTCTTAGGCAATAAAAGAATGGAGGAAATGGTAACAACCTTGAAAGAAAAGACGTTGAGAATTTTATAAAAATATGCTCCGAAAGTACAGCCAAAAGGAAAGAGGAACTGGCTAGAGAGGCAAAAGAGAAGAATATTCCGCAAAGAAAGAGAGTAACGGCAATTTAGCTAGTTCCGGAGACAATAATGCTAGGAAAGTAGTACAAGAAAAACTGGAGAGTATCGATAGGGAAATACAAACCTGATTAAGGGCCATACAGAGAGGGAAGAGGAAAAGGCGGTAGAAGCAATAAAGGAAAATCCAAAGTACTTCTATAGCCATGCAAAAAGGAAAACAAAAACGCGCACGACTACCGGGCCCTTAAGAAAAGGAAATAATGAACTAACGGACGATCTAAAAGAAATATCTGAAACATGGAGGGCCCAGTATGAATCGATATTCAGTATCCCAAAAAGTGACAAAGCGATACCTGACATAGATGCATTCTTCGAAGAGAAATTGCAAGAAGAATGTATAACAGACTTTGATTTTACCCCAGAATAGCAAAAGCAAGAGATATAGGACAAATGATATCAGATTCAGCTGCAGTTCCGGACAAATGAAACGCACTATTAATAAAAAACTGTAAAAATGAAATAGCTACACCCTTATACTGGATATGGAGAAGATCCCTAGACACTGGGAAAATACCGAGCATCTTGTAAAGAGCAAACATTGTCCATATACAGTATATAAAGGAGGTTATAGATCTCAAGCAAAGAACTATAGACCAGTGTTATTGATGGCCCGCCTCACCAAAATATTTGAAAGAATAGTCAGAAAGAAAATCTGTGACTTCTTGTAGAAACTGGAAATATTCAACGAAAATCAGCACGGATTCCCATCAGGAAGATCATGTCTATCACAACTTAAGAGCACTATAACAATAGCTTTGATTCACTTGAAGTCAGTGAAAACTACGAAGTCATATACACAGATTTTGCTAAAGCTTTCGACAAATGCACTCATGGTATAACAGCACATAAAATGAAAGTTATGGGAATAACAGGCAAAGTTGGAAAATTTATGTACAACTTCCTCAGAGAATGTCTACAAGTCGTCAAAAGTCAAGGTATATCATTATCAGGATCAGAAGAACGCAGCTCAGTACCACAAGGTACAGTGCTGGACCCACTCCTGCTCATTATCATGCTAGCAGACATAGACAGCGGAGTAAACAGCAACATTATAGTGACATCCTTTGCGGACGATGCAAACACCAGTAGAAAAATCAGCGATGTAAATGGTCAGAAGACAACAATATGACATCTAACACCACGAAATTTCAGCCCTTAACGTATGGTAGAAATGAGGAACTTAACAGACTGCATATTATGCTCCAAAGAGACAGGAAATTCAGAAAAGCACGAAAGCGGTAGATTTGGGGATAATAATGACCGATGATGCCAAATTCGAGAAGCAAAATCTGATAGCAATAAACAAAGTAAAAAGAGTCGCGGGAGAGGTACCAAGAACGTTCAAAAGGAGGGACAAGACAGTAATGATTCTCCTGTTGAGAACACTGATCATATCAAAACTTGAATACTGCTCAGTTTTGACGTCAGTAGCATGGGCGCAAAAGGAGCGAGTGCGATGCAATTGCAAATGTTGATCAGTGTTGCAAAGGAAATGTTGCATACTATATGCAACAAAGGGGGAATGTTGCAAGATGTTGTGCAGCAAAGGGGAGGGGGAATGTTGCAAGATATTGTGCAGCAAAGTGGGAGAGGGATGTTGCAAGAGCTACAAGGGGTTATGCAACTTGGAGGCGGAGTTATCCCCAAGAGAAAGAGAGGAGAAGAGAGAGAGGAAGAGAGGTGTTCGCCTGGTAGGAGCCAAGCGCATATTAAGACTTCAACCGAGCGGCCGTCGTCTTAATATGTTCCTAATCAGCCAGCTGGCTTAATCAGCCAGTTGGCTTATCTGGCTGAGCTGCCAGATTGCGCTATTTATTTAATTAAAGCATATATTCTCGCAAGTTTGCTTAACCAGCCAGTTGACTTAGAAGGCGTAAATGGCTTGTTCAGATGTACAGTGCTTACAATAAGTTTCGAGCCTCTGTCTCGTCCCAAGCTAGTCTGTTAGGTATAAAATGGGCGGTCCTTATGGCAGCGGAGGTGTTTTCGGATTGGTTCACATAATTGCTCTAACCCCATCAATGACGTCCACATTATCATTGTGTCGATCACTCTATCTATTTATATATAGAGACATACTGTATATAGATATATATAGAGTATGCAGGAGATAACGCTCTCTCTCTCCATCCTCTCTCTCTCCCCATCCTCTCTCTCTCCCCATCCTCTCTCTCTCTCTCCATCCTCTCTCTCTCTCCATCCTCTCTCTCTCTCCATCCTCTCTCTCTCTCTCTCTCTCTCTCTCTCTCCTCTCTCTCTTTCTCTCCATCCTCTCTCTCTCCATCCTCTCTCTCTCTGATCGAGGTTTTCAAGCTCTTACGCGGGTTCAACGATGTCGATTTTAGAAGTATGTTTAGTTTAAATGATAACCCAACTCGCAACAATGGTTGGAAGTTGGATTTGAAACGGTTTAGGACTAGTGTGTGTGGGAATTACTTTACGTATAAGATCTGTGACACATGGAACAGGTTACCTTCGGAAGTTGTGAACAGTTCCTCTGTGGATCAGTCCAAGAAAAGGTTAGACCAAATCTTGCACACTATTTGAGTGTGTACAAAATTTTCCCTGGCACCCGTTGCCATTGGTACCTCCTCGGTATGGGCCGCAAGGCCTTTTGAGGTACTTCTTTTCCTTGTAACTCCTTGTAACTCCATCCTCTCTCTCTCTCTCCATCCTCTCTCTCTCTCTCCATCATCCTCTTTCTCTCCATCCTCTCTCTCTCTCTCTCTCTCTCTCTCTCTCTCTCTCTCTCTCCATCCTCTCTCTTTCTCTTTCCGTCCTCTCTCTCTCTCTCTCTCTCTCTCCATCCTCTCTCTCTCTCTCTCTCTCTCTCTCTCTCTCTCTCTCTCTCTCTCTCTCTCCATCCTCTCTCTCTCTCTCTCTCTCTCTCTTTATCCTCTCTCTCCATCCTCTCTCTCTCTCTAAGCTCGATCTCCGGCGGGCGGACTTTGTTAGCCTCAGGGATAGCGTAGGTGAGATGGGGTTAGAGGTCGGCGGCGATGTTGAGCGAGTGTGGAGTGCATTCCGGGACGAGTTTATGGTGCTGCAGTCTGCTGCCATACCCTCAAAACCGGTCACCCTTGCTTCAACGCAGCCTAAGTGGTTCAATCGTGACATCGCTTTGGCTATCCGCAATAGAGAGTAGCGTATAGGAGGGCGAAGGCCAATCGTTCTCATGAGAACACTGAGGCGTATGTCCGCCTGTGTAAGGAAGTGAAGGCGAAGGTTAGACTAGCGAAACGTAACGAAGAACAACGGGTGGCAAGCCTCTGCGGACCTCCGACGCGGACATCGCCAATGTACTTAATGAGTACTTTGTGGGAGTGTTCACCAGGGAGGACACCCGCATCATCCACGAGCCAGGCGTGAGGCACGAAGGTGCTGGCATGGATAGTGTTCGATGTACCGCGACAGTCATTGCCGATAGAATAGACAAAGTGAGCACGTTTAAGGCTCCTGGGCCAGACCAGTTTCTCCCCAGAGTGTTGCGGGAGGTGCGCGACCAGGTGGCTCCCTACCTGGCTACAGTCTTCAACAAATCGTTGGAGACGGGCCAGGTGCCTGGTGACTGGAGGGAAGCCAACGTGACCCCTATCTTTAAGAAAGGGGATCACGAAAGTCCAGGGAACTATCGTCCCATTAGTCTCACTTCAGTTGTAGGTAAATTATTAGAGGGGATAATAGCGGATAGGATCGTTGACCATTTGTATTCCTACAAGCTGCTTGGGGACTCCCAACATGGGTTTAGACGGCATAGGTCGTGTCTCACCAGCTTGCTCGAGTTTTTCCACGTCATGTTGAGTGAGTATGATAAGAGTAGGGCGTTTGATATACTTTATCTCGACTTTCAGAAGGCCTTTGATAAGGTACCTCACCGCCGGCTAATGGCGAAAGTGCGCGCGCTGGGTATCGGTGGGGAAGTAGGTAGGTGGATTGAAAACTGGCTGAAGAATAGGCGGCAGAGGGTTGTAATTAAAGGGGCCAGTTCGGGTTAGGCCTCGGTCACTAGTGGCGTTCCTCAGAGTTCCGTTTTGGGGCCACTGTTGTTTATCATTTACATAAATGATATAGACGGTGGCATCGTCAGTCGGATCGCCAAATTCGCTGATGACACCAAGCTTGGGGCCAATGTTGGGACGCCCGAAGCGATCGAGGAACTGCGTGCGGACCTAGATAGGATAGGAGAGTGGTCCGAAAAATGGCAAATGCCGTTTAACTTGGGTAAATGCAAAGTGATGCACATTGGCTACGCCAATCCCAAGTCGGACTACTCGATGTTGGGGAGTCATATCGAGGTGACTGATTTAGAAAAGGACTTGGGTGTGCTAATTAGCAGCGACCTTAACTTTACGAAATAGTGCGTAGAGGTGGAAAAGAAAGCCCAGAAACTGTTGGGTTATATCAGGAGGCAATTTCAGTTTCGGAACAAGGAGATTGTACTCTCTCTGTACAATTCCCTGGTTCAGCCGCACCTAGAGTATGCTGTGCAGTTCTGGTCGGCCACCCTCAGGAAAGATATTGAGAGGCTGGAGCGAGTGCAGGCGAGGGCCACAAAGTTAATCCCTTCCGTTAGGCATATGGGCTACAATCGACGGTTACGTGCCCTGAACTTGTTTTCGCTGGAAACTCGGAGGCTGCGCGGTCAACTGATCGAGGTTTTCAAGCTCTTACGCGGGTTCAACGATGTCGATTTTAGAAGCATGTTTAGTTTAAATGATAACCCAACTCGCAACAATGGTTGAAAGTTGGATTTGAAACGGTTTAGAACTAGTGTGTGTGGGAATTACTTTACGTATAAGATCTGTGACACGTGGAACAAGTTACCTTCAGAAGTTGTGAACAGTTCCTCTGTGGATCAGTTCAAGAAAAGGTTAGACGAAATCTTGCACACTATTTGAGTGTGTAGAAAATTTCCCCTGGCACCCGTTGCCATTGGTACCTCCTCGGTATGGGCCGCAAGGCCTTTTCAGGTACTTCTTTTCCTTGTAACTCCTTGTAACTCCTTGTAACTCTCTCTCTCTCTCTCTCTCTCTCTCTCTCTCTCTCTCTCTCTCTCTCCTCTCTCTCTCTCTCTCTCTCTCTCTCTCTCTCTCTCTCTCTCCATCCTCTCTCTCTCCCCATCCTCTCTCTCTCTCTCTCTCAGCCACAATGTTGTTGACGACTTAGTAACCATATTCAAACAATCAATCGAGTTAGGGAAAGTTCCAACCGACTGGAAGTTAGCAAATGTAACACCAATCTTTAAAAAGGGTGATAGGGAAAATCCTTGTAATTATCGCCCGATCAGTTTAACATCAGTTGTCGGCAAACTGTTGGAATCCATCATTACAAAACGTATTGTGTATCACCTTGAATCTAACAATCTAATTTTTTATTATCAACATGGATTTAGGCGACATAGATCCTGTCTGACAAACCTGTTAGAGTTTTTCCATAATATGCATACACTGTACGATGCAAGTAGGGCAATATATATAGTGTATCTAGACTTTCAAAAAGCCTTTGACAAAGTCCCTCACGCTAGATTGATAGCTAAAGTCAAAGGACTAGGAATCACCGGGCTCGTTTCCAACTGGATTGAGGATTGATTAAAAGATAGAAAGCAGAGAGTGGTAATAAATGGAGTGGCTTCGGAGTGGGCGCCCGTCACCAGTGGTGTCCCAGGGTTCCGTTCTGGGTCCTTTACTTTTTATCATCTATATTAACGATATAGACGTCGGGCTTCTAAGTGCAATCTCCAAATTTGCAGACGATACGAAATTAGGAAGTAGTGTAGGTACTGAGGAGGGCGTAAGAACGCTTCAGAACGATCTTGACAGGTTGGGCGAATGGTCTGCTACTTGGCAGATGCCATTCAACTTGGACAAATGTAAGGTAATGCACATAGGTTATAAAAACCCGAAGACCGATTACTCTCTCTTGGGAAGGAAATTGACTGAGACCGATCTAGAGAAAGACTTAGGAGTCTATATCAGCAACGATCTGAAACCGTCGAAGCACTCTGCAGAAGTCGAAAAGAGGGCCTTAAAATTATTAGGTTATATTAAAAGACAGTTCCAGTTTCGGAACAAGGAGACTGTAATGTCTCTTTATAATTCTCTAGTCAGACCTCAACTGGAATACTGTGCGCAGTTTTGGTCTCCATCCCTCAGGAAGGACATAGAAAGGTTAGAAAGAGTACAAGCAAGGGCTACAAAATTGATCCCTTCAATGAGAATGCAAAGCTACCAACGGAGATTGGAGCGCCTAATTCTGTTTAGCTTAGAGACGAGGAGGTTGCGGGGTCAGCTTATTCAAGATGCTCAAAGGAATAGACAGGGTAGATTACAGAAACTTATTCTCACTTAATGCCAATCCGACAAGAAATAATGGGTTTAAACTGGAACTAAAGACATTTAGGACCTCTGTCTGCGGAAATTTCTTTTCCTATAAAATAGTTAATATCTGGAACCAACTTCCCTCAGAGGTTGTTTCCAGTCAAAGTGTAAATGTGTTTAAAAATAGGCTAGACAAAGTACTGAATACTATCATAGTTTAAGATTAAAACATAAAACTCTGCAGGAGTTCGCTTGCACGGTGTCTCTGTGAGCAAGCTAAATATAGAGCTACTTATATATTCTCCACTTTCCTGCAAAATTTCCTTGGCTACTTTTCCAGGGCCAAGGTGTTTTCTTCAACTTTTTTCCGTACCTGACTCTGGCAGGGAGGGAGCAGAGGGTGGGGAGAGAGCCTTCTACTTTTCTATCCAGTTTTCTACTACTGCTAGGATAGTTGAAAGAAAAATAAACTTTTAATAACAGGAAAATCCCAGAGTGGACCGAAAGGTCTTTGAGGCTTCCTCTTGTCCTTGTAACTCCTTGTAACTCTCTCTCTCTCTCTCCATCCTCTCTCTCTCTCCCCATCCTCTCTCTCTCTCCCCATCCTCTCTCTCTCTCTCAGAAAGCCTTTGATAAGGTATCTCACCGCCGGCTAATGGCGAAAGTGCGCGCGCTGGGTATCGGTGGGGAAGTAGGTAGGTGGATTGAAAACTGGCTGAAGAATAGGCGGCAGAGGGTTGTAATTAAAGGGGTTAGTTCGGGTTGGGCCTCGGTCACTAGTGGGGTTCCTCAGGGTTCCGTTTTGGGGCCATTGTTGTTTATCATTTACATAAATGATATCGACGGTGGCATCGTCAGTCGGATCGCCAAATTCGCTGATGACACCAAGCTTGGGGCCAATGTTGGGACGCCCGAAGCGATCGAGGAACTGCGTGCGGACCTAGGTAGGATAGGAGAGTGGTCCGAAAAATGACAAATGCCGTTTAACTTGGGTAAATGCAAAGTATGTTGGGGAGTAATATCGAGGTGACTGATTTGGAAAAGGAGTTGGGTGTGCTAATTAGCAGCGACCTTAAATTTACCAAACGGTGCGTAGAGGTTGAAAAGAAAGCCCAGAAGCTGTTAGGTTATATCAGGAGGCAATTTCAGTTTCGGAACAAGGAGATTGTGCTCTCTCTGTACAATTCCCTGGTTCGGCCGCACCTGGAATATGCTCTGCAGTTTTGGTCGCCCACCCTCAGGAAAGATATTGAGAGGCTGGAGCGAGTGCAGGCGAGGGCCACAAAGTTAATCCCTTCCGTTAGGCATATGGGCTGCAATCGACGGTTACGCGCCCTGAACTTGTTTTCGCTTGAAACTCGGAGGCTGCGCGGTCAACTGATCGAGGTTTTCAAGTTCTTACGCGGGTTCAACGATGTCGATTTTAGAAGCATGTTTTTTAAATGATAACCCAACTCGCAACAATGGTTGGAAGTTGGATTTCAAGCGGTTTAGAACTAGTGTGTGTGGGAATTACTTTACGTATAAGATCTGTGACACGTGGAACAGGTTACCTTCAGAAGTTGTGAACAGTTCCTTTGTGGACCAGTTCAGGAAAAGGTTAGACGAAATCTTGCACACTATTTGAGGGTGTAGAAAATTTTCCCTGGCACCCGTTGCCATTGGTACCTCCTCGGTATGGGCCACAAGGCCTTTTGAGGTACTTCTTTTCCTTGTAACTCCTTGTAACTCCTTGTAACTCTCTCTCTCTCTCTCACCGCATGGCAATGTATCCATATAACGTTAGTAATAACCGAAACTCGAGAAAATATACTCTCTGCCTTCCGCTCTATCCCAAATCCTTTTCTCTTAGTAACCTCTTAATACAAACTAATGTATCATATTTTGCGACTTTTTAACTCTGGTAGGATTCAATTCCATTCCTATAGTGTAAGATACTTAAATTCATGTGTGTATTATGCCATATGATGTGCGTAATAAATAATCATTTTTAAATAGTTGGAGCGTTCAAGGTCATCTGTAGTAATCTATAGACTACCCCTCAAGCCCACTCTCAACACTTAGATTCCCCTAAGACACAGGCGTCTTCAAGTAACATGAATGCGTAGAGATCTAAGGTGTTAGATTCCATATTATATAATTTATGTGCTAGGTTTAAGAACGCTGGCATTGAAGGATGGAAGGAAGGGACAGTAAAAGCGATAATAGGTTTAATGAAGGAAGTGGAATGAGGATTGAGGTAAGCGTTGCTATGTCGAAGGAAACGAGGTTGGGTGGGGAATTACGAAGGGAGGAGGAAAGGGAGCCAGAGATTATTAATCTAATTCTGCCACCGCGTTCTCCTGATATGAATCCGATTGAAAAGCTTTAGGCAATAATGATTAACGAATGGGAGCAACGCAATGAAAGAACATTTGAAGCACTTTTAGCTCACACGAGCAATAGTTGGGAGAGCTTACGTCGAACACCAAGCATTCCCTACAATCTGGCCTCTTCTATGCCGCAACGATTGCAAGAAATTATTGATGCCGGAGGAAGCTATACGATACGAAATACTGATGTTAAAGCCATGACGTAAATGTGTATCGAATATATATTTATGTTAATATAGAATTTTATTATATTTTTATGTTTGACATCTATAAAAGTATATATTGTGACCATGAAAGAACTTTACTTATCCTTAGTTAGAATCTTTTCTTGCAATGTCTACGCTCGTGGAGATGATAATACATGCATTGCTGAAACAAACTATGAGAAGGTAATAGTTTCAGGAAAAAAATAAAAACTGGCAACATCGAGGCCATCACATGTTTATGAGAATTGTCATATGATATGCTACCAATAAATTCTTATATACTACTATATACAGTATACTATATTACGTAATAATTACGATGAATAAACCAAATGCAAATTTCTCTGATTCACGGCCCACCAGTCTTGCTTTAGACTAATGACTTTCATAAGATGGAATAGTTTATCACTTAAAACAATGGATAAACTATCTATTAATGAGACGACCGTGATTTCCTCGAAATGCGAGCGCGTGAGAGGTTCACTGAGGAATTTGATCATTAGATTCTTCACGTAGGATATGTATCACAAACAACAATATTGACAACAATTCCCAACAATTACTTAATATCAATCATTGCATTTGAGCAAATAATTTAGACCTGCGTCAAAATAACTTAGGTATCATGCCATGATTTGGGATATTTGCTGAATTAGTCGTTCTCTATAGTCCACAGTATACATTGAGACGGTATAATGTAATGCCCAGCTAATATTATGATGACTAGGATTGCTCCATAACCATCCCAACATCCCGAAACTTGGGGTGCTACTGTAGTATGCGGTCTACCTACGATTCGGCGGTCTACCTTTTAATTATAGCTTCTTATCTTCTTATTATTTTATTATTAGGTTCATTGTACGCCCTTGACGATTGGTTAGGTTAAGTCGTGATATTTTCGTTAAAACTAACGAAAATATCACGACTTAACCTAACCAATCATCAAGGGCGTACTGTAGTATGCGGTCTACCGTTAAGTATGCGGTAGTAGTATGTTTAACTTTAATAATTCCTTAATTGTGTAAATTAAATTATAATTCCTTTCAATTCATTTTCAATTCCTTTTAAATATTTTGAACGGTAGACCGCAGACTACAGTAGAAACGTAACGGTAGACCGCATACTACAGTAGAAACTTAACGGTAGACCGCATACTACAGTAGCACCAAACTTGGTCATTCTGCTTCTTAATCATTTGTATTTTAAACACTAAAATGTAGCAGAAGTGACGTAATAATGGACGTCATTGTCATTGATGGGGTTAGAACAATTATGTGCACCAATCCGAACACACCTCCGCTGCCATAAGGACCGCCCATTTTATACCTAACAGACTAGATTGGGACGAGACAGAGGCGCGAGACTTATTGTATGCACTGTACATTATTGAGTTGCCAGATTGCGTTTATTTATTTAATTAAAGCATATATTCTGGCTTAATCAGCCAGTTGACTTAGAAAGCGTAAATGGCTTGTTCAGGTGTACATTATTAGGGTTGCTAGATTGTGCTATCCAGATATTTTTGATAGTTGGCTTAGAAATCCGTCAGCCGTTTTAGAAGTCAGCCATTTGATGTAATTAAATGTCGTGTTCAATCAAAAGAATGAAATAAAACACCATTACATCATTCTGTTTATTTAGACGAATTAATGGATTCAATTTCACCAAATATATAGAAAATAAATATACAATGGAATATATATGATCAAAAATAATAATAGCATAAGAAATACGAACGATGAATATATAATCAAAAATAAAAAAACGATGTAGTATAACCATCAACATATTAGTACAGGGAAAAAAAAATGTATATATATATATATATCACACACACACAGTTATATTAAATAATTAAATATATTGAAAATAATAATAACAAAACGAAGGAGTATAATCAGTTTCATATTAGTACAGGAATATATATATATATATATATATATATATATATATATATATATATATATATATTAATAATTAAATATATAAAATAAATACATCAAAATACTTTATGTTCTACGGCGCAAAACGCTAAACTCACACGTAATCGAGTCTACATTCACATCGTTATTACTTTGCACTACACGGTAAAACCGTCCAAGCATTACTTCACCGCTCAAGTTATACGGATACCTATACTCGATAAATGGCTTTCATATCGTTCAATACTATTTTTGTGCCCACTTTACATTCGGTTGGCAAGTTATCTTTAAACACGGCTAGAATACAATCAAAAGCACGCACAAAGAGGTCATCGTTAACCACAACATCATTATTAAATACAAGTTTATAAACACTCCTTTCCAATCGAGGGTTTTTTCTTACCGTCCCGAGCTTTTCAATCGTGAACTCTTCTTCACTCTGCATAGCGGCAATTGAAATAATCTTCCAAGTCGTAACGACAGCTATCATTATATAGAGATACAGCTCTTCAGGGTGAACAGTGTAGGCAAGCTCTGCCCTGTACCGCTCAAGTGCTTTGTACCAAAGTTCGGATATTTCGAAGAGTCTAAACCTTTTAAATATGCATCCAGCTCTAGACCATTCTCGCCTTGTTCATTCCTACATTCGATAAATCCGTCGAGCAGAGCGGTGTATGCGTATTCAAGAACCGTGTCAAAATAAATCATATCCGTAACACGAGCGTCTAATATAGGCTTCAGCTTGCGGAATCCGACGATTTCAAACATTCTGTCGAGGATGAAACGGTTTCGCGTAGGGACAAGAACGTTATTATCAGATGCATTCTTCCACATCAGTCGTATATCAATGCATGGCTGATCGTTATTTATACACAACGTGCAAACAACGGCATATGAGGGGGCATCACTAATCTGCTCTCTTCTTGTACCTACACCTGCAGGTATTTTATAACGGTCCTCTCCCCACTTCTCAACTATCACGAAGACTCTATTCATCTCCTCAACACTTAAATAAATAACATTACGTTTGCTTGCTTGCCTGCAAATCGTTTCAAGTACATAGTTAATGGTGCCGGTTTCACGCCTGAACACGCGCAATGACTTCGTCACGGACACATCGTACGCGGCGTTGAGAATGCTTCTCAAAGGAAGTTCCATCGTATTCGCACGTCCAGTCGGTTCAAGCTCTGAGATGACTATGAGCCACAGGTGGGCGGATCGGCTCGACGGGCGGAGTGAGTCACGCTGATGAAACGTGTACGGGTTTGTTCGAACTCGTGTGTTTCGGAGGGGTGAGGTACACGGGTGGGCGGCTCGATGGGGGGGCGAGTCACACCATAAACTGCTGAAGCGTGTACAGGCTTGTTCGAATACTTGTGCATTATACTGGACAAACAGAATTTTCCGCTACATGAAGCAATACCGTTTAATGTTTTATCACTCACCAGACGACAAAACTAAACATCTTCACAATCCGGTGCACTATTTGAGAGAAACATATGCCCATATTTATCCTTTTTGTTTAACAAGCGATACTCGTCTCTAAAGTCTGTTAAAAACTCACACAGCCATTAGCCACAACCTCACTACAAACCTCGTCATGATATATATTAATATAGTGGTAAAAATACTTAAGATTCTCCATGATGACAAGATTTACATTCTCAACCGTAGGGTACGAGTAGTCGGTATGATGTAACATGACATAATATCGCTTGTCACACCACTCATCAACAAGACTCACTATCCATAACCGTTGCTTATCTTCTGAACGTGTTGTTCTTCTACTTCGCGGTATATGTGAGCTTTTATAAAGGTTAGGTCTACAACATACTTCAATACATCGTTTGTACTACGAAATCCTACAATGCCCTCGCCAGAATACCCGTAGAGTATTTGAACATCTTGGTCCTTCGCACGGCTCAATGTAGCCTTAAAAGTATCAAAGGAGGGGGAATAGGGAGTTTTTCAGTATCCACCACATCTTGGCACTTTGCCGAATACCACTTCATAAACGTTGAACACGCAATATTAAAGGTAGCCATTACTATTTTTCTTCGCGGGAGAATACACGTCTGAGCTCAAGGGTATGCAGAGGTCAACTGAGCACGCAGGGATAGAGATATGCTCAGGTAGTGGCAGGAGTCACGTGACCGATCTTACAGTGGGCGGAGCTTAGCTTTTTACTGTACACACACACGCACGCACGCAAAGGAGAAAATGAAACCTTAATTGAAGCAAATATACGTGATAAATAAACATATCGTTAACAATACACATATAATAAATACAATCAAGGATTAAGGTAGCCAAAGGGTACGGTATCATAGGTACCAGGCACCTGGTAACGCTTCCTATAGGTGTTACGGCATACCTTCGTGCCCCTAAGTTCCTTACACACCCCAGTTTCTGCGCCCGAAAATTGTGCGTCCCCACAGTCAGTTGGGGGCTGGTCACCCTCATCTTCCAAGCACACTAGATCCTTCAACGAGTCAAAGTTAACGACTCGACGGTTCGCATGGTTAAGCGTGATACCCTTAGCCTTCACGATATACTTCATATCATCCCCACCCTCACCCGTACCCCATAGGTTTTTGGCCCTGTTGACACAAACGAGTCTGCGTATGCACCATCACCATACTCATCCTTGATCTCGTCAGTTAGCTCTCCGAGGAATTCCCCAATAGCAGGCATGTATTCACCCTCCCTCGCTGTGAATATCACGCTATCTGTGTCAGCGTACAGCACCCTCCGTCCAAGAGAGTGCAGTAGACCCCAAAGTTTGATGCGGGTAGGCCGTTGTGAAGCTGGCTACAGGTATGTTTGTAACCCGTGAGGTATCTGTGGCCAGTTCGGTGATGTTGTAAGTTATTACCTACATTCACGATCTCCATAACCTCTTTATCGGGAGCGTTGGCATAATCCCAGACTTCACTATAACTTTGTGCCAAATGAACGTTCCCTTTGCCGGTATTCTGTGCAAATTTCCCCCAAAGACTGTTTAGACACAACTTTGCACTAAAGCGCTTGCCAGGATTCTTAACAATTTGGGATCGGTCAAGCTGTATACCTTCATGGGCACGGTAACGCTGAATATAAGCCGTTTTTTCATCTTCGGTATCAACCCCTCGCGGATATCCTGATGCTTCTACTTTATCCTTCAAAAAAGCGTTTATATATGGTGTGAAAAGGTTGGGTAGCTTCTGAAACCTCCACACCTCATGTATCTTCAATATTCTATACCCATGGCGAACGGCTAGGGCCAGCTCAGGGCTTGTATATACACCTCTGATCTTACGCTGGTTGGTTGTATGGTTACAATCACCGTTGTTCTCCTCTGCGCACTTCACGCACAGGGGAAACATGAGCTTGTGATCTATAACGACGGGTAAGATCGGCATCCATAAATCGCGAGGGGGAGCACGTCTACGAAAGAGAGTCCAAAGTAGCGCTCATTCAAGTTAGCTGAAAACTCCTCGATGGTTGGTATGGTGGGACCCACCATTTTTTCAGGCGCACCTACGGGGTACGGATTGTTCTTCATCACGTAGGGGTATAAAGAGCAGAAGTCGTAGTAGTGGAGTTTCACGCCCTCCGTAGGCGGAAAGTATAGCTTGAATGGGTTTGTCGCCCTCCAAACAAGCTGTCACCGCATTTGAGGGGTCCAACACCATTGAACGTTTGATGGCCCTTATTTCTTCACGGTACTGGGCATCTGTTTCCATCCGTGCATCATACTCATGCTCCCACAATTTTGTGAGTGAACTGGGCCTATAAGTTGATCACGGTTACGGGTCCATGCGAGGCTGTCGGCGGGGATCTTCCATAAAGGTCCCCTGTGACGGCACATTCAGCGCGCGGGCATCCATGCCACCAGCAGCCGTTAAAGGAATACACAGTCTTCTCACCAGTGGCTGGATCCTCACTTAGGCCATCAACCCAAAAACACGACCATTGACCTTAACGGGTACTTCACCCGTGTTGCGGGCATGTTTTATGTATACCCCGGTCTGTTGCTGTAGGTGTATGAGCCAGTAAATAGCCTTGTGCCCATAACTGCGGGGGTTGTTTCTGTGAATGATGCTAAGGTGTCTTTAGGCATGAAGTTATTCTTGAACACTGTAAAACATAATGAGGCGATCGTGGTCGCGACTTGCAGCGGATCGCATTTGAAACGGGCTATGTACATCCTTCTAAAGGCTGAAATACTCTAAGTACACGCACATCATTCACGCAATAACGTTCACATTCATCTATATTGTATGGACTAGCTTCATTAAAACTGTTGTAGTAGCGGTCAAAATCTTCACGCTCACTATCACTCATGTTGGTGTAGTTAAAGTAATGTTTGGGTGGAGGTAGTCCTACGTAATTCAAAGTTTCGTTAGTGAGGAATGTGTAAGGGAAATACCCTTTTGAAACTTCAGCGGCTACGCCCATGACCTTGGGCAGCTTTGCTAATTTACAAGGTGTGAACAGCAGGGTGTCTTTAAACTGTACATTACCTCTTATCTGCATCTGTATTAGTTTGTTGCCTCTTTTCAAGGGATCACCTGTAAATATCGCAGACGACTCGTGTTCAAGCAACTCCTTATAAAGGAACTGTGTGTCAAATTTCGCCCCGTTATGGGCAAGAATATACACAGTCATTTTTTTTAACTTGTCCGCTAATTTGACAATATAGGATACAAAGAGTTTCACAGGGCTGCCGTGTGCATCGTTTTAAAAACGTTTGTCCGTTTTCCACATTTGTGGCACTCGCACACTCGATCTCCATGCACTCATCACAGATAGTCTGACTTACGAGTAAATGTGGAATAACCTCTTTGGTTTCAGCGTTCGTGTAAGTTTCTATATCGTAGTACACGGTTATACAAGGGCTATTTTTAGGCTTAGCATCTTTCATATAACATACATGTCTCACTCCATCCGCCTTATATTTTTCATGACATGTAGAACAGTGAATTTCATCGCATTTATGTTTGAAATTCCCCCAATTATCCATCATGTGAAACATACCGCACTTACAAATCCTCATTTTCCTGCAAGTGCCATTTGATTTATGGAGTTCAAAGCATTTATTATTGAAAAATGTACGTCTACACACATTACATTCCCTCTTCTCGGTTTCAACTACACGACTTTCACATTTGGGGCTTTTACACTGCTCACATACCATGTAGCAATCCTTACAATGTTTCACCATATCATCAGCAAACTCGAGACATCCCTTACACAAATCATGATGCCTTCCATATTTTCGACTTTTATCATAACTGGCGTAGAGAGCCCTTATGTTACGGATGGGGAGATACGATGTTCCTGACAATCCTAAAAAAGTAGAGGTCTTGTACGATCTCTCACGCTGCTTTTAAAAACATACACAGTCCTACGACGATCATCCATTCCAAATACGACTATACGTGCATTCATTTCCTGCTCGGCCCTTCTCAGTTCTTCAGGACCCATATTACACTCAAACTCAAGCTTACAATCTGAAGCCAGTTTACGGGCACGCTGCACAACCGTAGGCAGCCAAATTTTTTGCGTCCAAGTATTTAGCACAGTGAACATATGAGCTAAGATTATTGCTATAAAACCACAACCACGATCGACGTTTAAATGCTTTCTGTAAATAACCGGAGAATTGAAATTAAGAGTATAAGGTGTGGCACTATGA
Source organism: Bathynomus jamesi (assembly GCA_023014485.1). Lineage (NCBI taxonomy): Eukaryota > Metazoa > Arthropoda > Malacostraca > Isopoda > Cirolanidae > Bathynomus > Bathynomus jamesi. The sequence goes on from JAJOZX010004290.1 coordinate 204,576, forward strand.
CCCGCAACCGGAATACTCTGTCAATATCTATGAAGTTGTCCATATTGAAGGCTGTACTACTTTGAGAGGCTTGCATTATACGGCCCAAGATATATTCTATGTCTACAGCCGCCAAACGTCTGAACGGTATTACTACCCAAAAATCGTCCCCTCATCTGACCCGAACCTGAAGGAACCTCGTCCGGACTTCACGTTCGTCGCGGTTCTGAAGGGCAAACTCCACAATACGTTCAACTACGCGCCGCAGTCCGTTGGTATACAGGGATCCAGGGTCAACCCTGACCACGTACCGATTTCTAGTCAGGGCAGGGGTGGGGGTAGCGGTGCGCACCAACTCGAATGTTATACCATCCTCCACAGTATGAGAAGCTGCTGTGGAGGAAGTACCCGGAACTGAATAATGGGGCATATTTGAGGAAGGTACTATTGTGGGGGTTGTGTCGTAAGACGTAGAGGGTTGGGGCTCTATTACTGGGGTCTAACAACCGGCGCAATCCTGGCACGCTTTATACCTGACGTGGAGGGCTCTTCATCATGCTTCCGCTTTGAACTGTCGCATGCTACAGGTGTCGCTGGTGAGGGTTCGTCAGCGGGGAAGGATTCTGTAGCTGCACGGTCATCGGGTTCGTCTGTGATATCGATGATGGGGGGGGGCTGTACCTCGTCGTCATTTACGGTTCTGTGGAAGAAGCAAAACAAAATATAAGGAACAGCACTCAAAATTTTAAATATTTTGTAAATGACCCACTTAAGGGTGTGACGTGTTAGAGATGGAATCTGTAGAAAAATTCAGGTTCACAAGCCCCTCCACATGTATTATATCTGGCCCTACAGGATGTTGAAAAACTGTATTTATTCTTAAAATCATTAAAGAAAAGGGGGACATGTTCTCAAAATTTGAGCATAAAGTAATATGGTGTTATTCGACGTATCAGTCAGTGTTCAACGAGTACCAAGATGAAATTTTGTTCCACAAGGATGTATATGACGTTAATTCGTTAAAAGGTGATGACCATACAGTTATTGTAATTGACGATCTCATGTTGGAAATGGATAAACGTATTCTTCATCAACCAGAATCTATTTTTCAAAAATAGATACATGCGCGATGTGTCGCTAAATACAAAATATCTAGTCTTATTCGCACGACGTAGAGATGTGTCACAAATTGGGATATTCGCCAATCAAATGTTCCCGAATGAACGTAAGGAGTTTTTGGAGGTTTATAAAGAAGCCACATGTCAGCGTTATGGATATTTGCTTTGTGACCTCCACCCGCGAAACACGTTTAGGGTGCTTCTAAGAACGAATATATTCCCAAACGAACCAAACGGTGTAAATTCCAGAGTGACAAATAGGCTGAAGAAATATCGTGAATTAATAAAAATCTATCAACGATTGCCCCGGGCACTGCAACAGATGTTTGTTAAAAATATCGACTCGGACTTTTTAAAATGCATCTGTAAAATCTCTCTTAATGTTATAAAATGTAATGTGCCAATGAAACCCCCTCAGAAGGCTCGCTTACGTCGTTACAAGGACATAATACGAGCGCTCGCTCATAAAAGTCAAACTGTGGGTAAGAAAAAGCGAATTATTGTACAAAGAGGAGGATCATTCTTACCCATCTTATTTTCAGTTTTGGGTCCTTTACTGATTAGATTAATATAATAAAGAAGGTTTTAGTGATTCCGCACGAGGTGTATGCTTCATTGCAAAGTACAAAGATTCCAGACACGGTTCTAGAACCCCGTAAAAGTAGGCTTAAAAGCAGTGGCGGCTCGTCGGTAGGCACTGCGGAACTGCAGCACCCGTAAATTTTTTATTTACAATTGAAATAATCAAGAACAGTATAGGGATGAGCTCACTGAATAACTTTTTCAATAACTTTTGAAACTTTTATTCATTGCTCGATGCTCATCCTTTTATTTCAGTAATTATTTCAACCCATTCTTAGAGACAGCACCTCTAGAATTTTTAGTCACGAGCCGCCACTGCTTAAAAGAATGGAAAGCGAGTTGCAATCCCTATTAAACAGTGAAAAGTCACCTGATGAGAAAAAGATCTTGTACCAAAAGGCTTTGCAGAAATTTCTTCATGAGTACGAATATTATAAGTATCCGACAGAGCTCGACGTGTTTATTAGGCACAGCGTGAGTAGCGCTGAGCATGGCGACGCAGGACCTGGGCCTGACGTTAGAGATGACCAACCAAAGAATAACGGAACACAACACATCGAACATGTATTAAAAAACAGTCTCCCACATACATTGAGGAATAAAGGCTTAAGTCTTTATAATCTATTGAGTGAGGACCCCATCATGCAGTGGGTCGATACAGGCGAAGTTGTTGTTGAAGGAACAAGGGTACAAGGATTCAATATCGTTGATATTGTTCATGATCTGGTGTGAAAGTAGGACAGACCCTCACCAACAGGATGGAAGCATATTGAAGCAAGACTACAACAAATAAATGTCCCTAAAACATTGATAGGTAATCTGAATTGGTTAAAAGTCCTGGATCAAGTTTCGCATGTGTCACAACTGAGTACGTCATCGCCCCCAGCAGCAGCGTCTCTGAAGAAGAGAAAGAAGAGAAAGAGCGGCCAACCTTATCCACGTGTCTCTAAAATACGCAAATGTCTAACATATTAAGTAAACGCTATTTTGACATTTCTAACCCCGCCTCCTATGGCGGCGTTAATAGACTGTACAGAGGTGTTTACGGAGTAGGGAAAAAAGATGTTGAGAGGTTTTTGCGGGAGCAGGATGCCTATACACTTCATAAGCCGGTGAGAAAAAGGTTTAAAACTGCCAAGACAACAGCGGCTTCGATTGACTTTATTTGGCAAGCGGATTTGACAGACATGCAAAGATATTCAGTGTATAATGATGGCTACCGCTACATCCTATTCATAATGGATGTCTTCTCTAAATATCTGTGGCTAATTCCACTGAAAAATAAATCGCCTGAAACAGTTGCTAAAACGACCAAAACGTTGATGTTAAAAGAAGATAGGGTTTCTGGCTAGTTTTGTACGGATATAGGGAAAGGATTTATAGGTCGCGCTTTTCAGAACATGCTGACAGGGTTTAATATTCAGTTACTACACTAGCAGTTCTAGACCTAAGGCCGCTTTAACTGAAAGAGTTTAACGTACCATAAAGGAATGCATGCATCGCTATTTTACACATAAATACACATACAGATATATAAACGTTCTTGGTTCATTGGCGTCGTCATACAACCGTTCACACCAACGTACGATTGGCACAACACCTAACGAAGTTTTGGAAAGAGGTACGCGTCCAGAGGTGAGAAGAGATGGAGCATCGCCACCACACTCTACATGTTTCAAAATCAATGATTATGTAAGGCTATCGCGTTCGGGAAATAAATTCGCGAAGGGATTTGAGCAATGATGGACACGTAAGATTTTTAAAGTTCGTGCTATGAGACCTAAAGGCGAGATAATGATGTATTATGTCGAAGATTTGAATGGGAAAGAGATCGCTGTAGGTTTTTACCGCGAGTTGCAGAAAGTGAAACCTAATTTAGGAAAAAGTGTGTTCAAAATTGAAAATATTTTAGGCAGCAAAGTTTCAGGAAAAAGAAAAATGTACCTAGCGAAATGGCTGGGTTACCCAGAAAGCTTCAACACCTATATAAAAGCTGCTGCAATAATGAAGCTTAAATAGTATGCAACATGGCGCCGAGCCACTTCTGTGTCACACTCCCATCCTATTCTTCTCTGTCTGTACATCCTAACAACACCCTCGCAAACTTTGTGACAGAACTTCACGGACCATTGAATTGGAGCGTGATTCGTATGAGGTGGGTTTATGTGAACTCCAACTAGTCTCCAAATTTTTAACTCTTGAAAATGAGCAAATCATATTTCTGATCCTTAGAAAAATCGATGAATGCGAAAAAATAGACATAACATTAGACAATACTATGCAATCAGTCCTGTTCGGTGAGGTGCAGTACTATAGCACAAATGTATCGCTAGGAATCGGACACTATGATACAGCCGTGGACATTGTGAAGGGATTAAACAAGAGTCTTGAAAAGTCGTACCTGACAAACGATTTACTCTTTGAAGTCTTAAACATAGACACTCCTGCATGCACATTGAAGTTAAAATCAACGCTTAGTAGAAATATTAAAGATAAAGAGCTGTTCACAATTATGGCTGAAGGCAGTTGAAGATGGAGAAATTGGGTGAAAGCTCTCCATCCCCAGACATGTGCTATATTTACAGCAATATCGTAGAGCATCAATTTGTTGAGGACACCCAGGCGAGCCTGCTGCGCATTGCACACATCCCCAACCATAGAGGGAAAAGTTTGAGCATTACATATGACAAGCCCCATTATGTGAATGTTGCGAGTAATCTATTAACCAACATCTCGATATATATAAGAACGATTGAGGGAAAAAATTTCCCATTCGGTGATGGGAGCTTAATAGTGAAACTACACTTTCTTTGGTTATAATGACCCGAAGGCTATTCACAATCTATCGAGGGGTGAGGTATCAGCGTGGGAGTGGGGTTGGATCAATTTTTTTCATCCATACTACGCACCGCTGTCCCACTGTTGAAGAGGGGTGCTAGATACCTAGGGAGGAAGGCGTTACAAACAGGTTTTAAGGCAGGAGAAGACATAATGGGTGGAAATAAGCCTAAAAAAGCTCTAAAAAAACATTTAAAACGTACACGGGACGAAATCATCAAAGATACAAAGAGAAAAATGCGTGGTGGCGGAAAGAAGAGAGCTGCCAGGAAGAAGGGGTTACCATCACGTGGGGCTAAACGTAAAAGGAAATAAAAAAAGAAGTGCTCTAAGCGTATGAAGCCTTGGCTGATCATTTTTTTTAACGAATCATAGGCTGATTACTAGTTGTCGAGAGAGGTGGTACTATTTCTGACTCGTCATGGCGCGTTTCATCCATCTGTGTAGTTCACAATGCTGTAAATCGAAACTGTCCCTCTTTGATATGCCCCCCACTCATGTTTCTATTGAGCACAGTGACTTTATTAAAATTAACCCATTAAACACAATTAGTTCACTGAGTGCCTCAATAGAATTCGTGATACCCAGCTCAGGCCCGTACTTTTTTGACCCGAGCTGCATGCACCTGTACGCTAACCTGTGTATAGCCCATTCAGATGGAACGGACTGCGATGATAGTTACTCAGCATACCCTGAAACCAACTTTTTACACTCCATATTCAGCCAGTGTGAGGTGTATTTAAATCAGGTTAACATCTCGGCAGGAACGGGGTATTATAACCTACGAACCTATCTGGAAAATGTTCTTAACTTTTCAAAAGGAGCGAAGGACACCTTTTTAACCGCCGAGGGCTATTATCAGACTGAAAATGAAAGTGGTATAAAGGAAAAATTTAAAAATTCTAAAAAAAAGATATACGAGTGTTTTCGATGTCTTCCTACAGATTTCACATTCCAGGAGAAACTGCTTATGAATGGCATCGATCTGAAACTAAAGCTCAACCGTACGAGTCCTGAGATCCTCATAAATCTGGGGTCTGATCAAGAAGAGGGCGCGAAACCTGTTGTGATTCACATCATGGAGACATTTGCGTGTACGCCGAGTGAAATTAAGTTCGCCAAAACAAATAGAAATTGAGAAAGACTTAATACACGCCACAGTAAAATACCCAATTAACAGGATACAGATCAAACTATACATGGTGCCCGCCGGGTTGACTTCGAAGCAACTAGAAAACATAGCCCTTGGAGTCCTACCTAAAAGGATATTAATTGGAATGCAGGACCACGCCTCGACGAATGGAAGAATGGAAAATATAAAAAGAGTGCCTTTAAATTCGAGAATTTCGGCCTTAAAAATATAACTCTATACGTAAATGGCATCGCGTTGGGAGGGACTATGATTACGGACTACTCATCAGACGCTGTGTTCCCGCTCTGCACGAGAGTTTATAGTAGTCTGGCTCATAATGCAGGAGCATGTGACGAACATGGGTTTGGCGTAACGCAGAAAGAATTTGCCGAAGAATTTAACATTTGTTTATTTGATATTACCCCTGGCTTGTCTGCTGGCGTAAATACACACTTAAGTTCACAACAGAGTGGGAATATCTCAGTCAGGTTGGAATTTGCCAAGCTTATAGACGCTCCTATTAGTGTACTCGTGTACCTCGAATCACAAGCACTAATAGAAGTTGATCGTTTCAGGAACGTGGTCACAGACTTTTAAAATGGACGCGAATACACTCCAGAGAGTAATGAAAAGTGATCGAATCACACGCTCCAAATTTATGAGCGTGTTTGTGAAGAATGAAATATTGAAATTGCCAAGTACGAGAAACTGGTACGGGATTATCGTGAACACCGACATTGTGGGGTGTGAGGGAATTCATTGGTTTGCAATCTATTTTAAAAATAGGGAAAGAATGTACTATTTTGACTCACTTTGCACTCAGCCCTGGAATGATCCTGTGGTTGTACAATTTATCGAACAGATACATGTACCTGAGATTGTATGGAACCCGTATCGCTTTCAAGGATATTATAGTACCACGTGCGGGATGTACGCCCTCTCATTTATCATGCACATGTCACGTGGGAAGAGATTTATAAATTTTTTAAAATTATTCAATTTGTGCGACACTGAAATGAACGATAAAACGGTATGCAAACAAATAAAAAAAAGTTCCCATATATTAGCACCCGCTGTATTGTGTAAAGGTGTGTATCTATATTGTGTAAAGGCCTATTTGTCGCCATTAAGACTTATTTAATGGACACTGGTTCCGCTTTGTACATGTTTTCTACCATTTAATAAATTAAATGAAAATACAATGTATTTTGTTCTTAACCCCAAAAAATACTTCTTACATTAGTTCCTCAATGACCTGGCATTCGTTGGACCTGATGTGAGCCAATACCTCGACCTCTGTGTTTAGGTCGCTGGGTTGGCTGTGCGGAGAAGCATCCATAGCATTTATTCCCCTTTCATCAAAACGACAACTAGCTATAACACGATCAAATTCTGCATCGGTCCTATAAGGAGAAGTTAACATGATTTGTTCATGTTGAATCAAATAAAGTTAAGTAAAATAAATTAGTTTAATTAAAGAGATGCAATAAGGGAAAATCCCGATTAGGACGCCTGGCAAATTGTAATCACAAAGCAGATATCCTGACAGTTTTCAAAAGTAAGCATCGGGATAATCTTAAAAGATTTTAATATTTCTAAAATCCTACCTGTACAACTTTCTGTAAATTTTTAAATTATCAAGAAATGTACAAATAAAACAACACCATATATATATATATATACACACAGTATATATATATATATATATACAGGGTGTTTGAAAACTTTCTGTACAAATTGTAATGGGGGATAGGCAACACCAAGACAAACCCTTTTCGTCTATAAGTGTATGTCCGCTGACGTCACCATTCGGCGCGAGAGGGCGCCGCTGCAATTGGCTAAAAGGTGAAGTGGGCTAGACTCGCGCTTGCCGCGGGCATTCTTAAATCGGACGTAGTACGCGTAACATGGAGCGCTTCACGACTGCTGAGATGGCTGACATGCATATGGTGTATGGGGCTGCCAATGGAAACGGAAGAGCTGCTGTGAGGTTGTACCGACAGCGCTTCCCTAACAGACGTTTGCCAAAGGAAGAAACCGAGGCATGTTAAATCGGGCGATCTCCGTGGCCAGGCTACGGGCCCACCCCGGCCTATCCATCGGTCCCCAAAAGTGGCGTTCAGATAATCCCGCACATCGTTCCTGGAGTGTGCTGGGGCCCCGTCGTGTTGAAACCACATTCTTCTACGAATAGCCACGGGAACATCTTCCAGCAGTTTCGGCAACGTTTCTTCAAGAAATATCTGATAAACCCGCCCGTCGAGTCGGGTAGGCAGCAGGTACGGCCCAATCAACTTGCCATGGACGATACCCGCCCAAACATTGACAGCGAACCGTTCTTGATGAGCATGCACCCGTGTAGCATGTGGATTTGCGTGCGCCCACACGTGAGAATTGTGCATGTTAAACACACCCTCACGTGTGAAACAGGCTCATCTGAGAACAGCACATAAGCCGGAGAATTAGGCTGCACCGTTGTCTGCTGCAGAAACCAGCGTGCGAATTCCACACGAAGAGGGTAATCCCGAGGTTGTAATGCCTGGACTCTCTGACGATGAAACGGATGTAACTGCTGCTCGTGCAACACTCTCCAGACCAGGTCGTGGTTCACACCGAGGATACGTGCAACACCTAGCGTGCTTGCGCTTGGATTGTCCTCAAATCGCCGTAGGATTTCTTCTTCCATGTCAGGAGTGCGCACGTTTCTCTCCGGACCAGTGTCATGCATGTTTGCATGGAATGTTCCAGGTTCTCGCAGTCGCCGATGCAAATGCGCAAACGTTTGGTGGTTTGGCACACGTCTGTTTGGGAAGCGCTGTCGGTACAACCTCACAGCAGCTCTTCCGTTTCCATTGGCAGCCCCATACACCATTTGCATGTCAGCCATCTCAGCAGTCGTGAAGCGCTCCATGTTACGCGCACTACGTCCGATTTAAGAATGCCCGCGGCAAGCGCGAGTCTAGCCCACTTCACCTTTTAGCCAATTGCAACGGCGCCCTCTCGCGCCGAATGGTGACGTCAGCGGACATACACTTATAGACGAAAATGGTTTGTCTTGGTGTTGCCTATCCCCCATTACAATTTGTACAGAAAGTTTTCAAACACCCTGTATATGTATATATATATATATATGCATATATAACTGCAATGACCGCGCAGTATATAAATGAATAGAAACGACATAAGTGTTAAGGAACGTTTCTGCACACGAGGAGGAGAGATAACGAATAATGAAAAATGAGGCGAACCGCCCGGGAAACGAACCCAGGGCCTTCCAATTGCCGGTCGGATGCTCTACCATTATGCTACGGACCTCACTCAATCACAAATCGAAATTCTCCCACATAGGGCAGAAACCAATGCCCTGAGAGGGCACCCTCGCAAATCGTGAATATGCGCATATAACTGCAATGACCGCGCAGTATATAAATGAATAGAAACGACATAAGTGTTAAGGAACGTTTCTGCACACGAGGAGGAGAGATAACGAATAATGAAAAATGAGGCGAACCGCCCGGGAAACGAACCCAGGGCCTTCCAATTGCCGGTCGGATGCTCTACCATTATGCTACGGACCTCACTCAATCACAAATCGAAATTCTCCCACATAGGGCAGAAACCAATGCCCTGAGAGGGCACCCTCGCAAATCGTTATCTCTCCTCCTCGTGTGCAGAAACGTTCCTTAACACTTATGTCGTTTCTATTCATTTATATACTGCGCGGTCATTGCAGTTATATGCGCATATTCACGATTTGCGAGGGTGCCCTCTCAGGGCATTGGTTTCTGCCCTATGTGGGAGAATTTCGATTTGTGATTGAGTGAGGTCCGTAGCATAATGGTAGAGCATCCGACCGGCAATTGGAAAGCCCTGGGTTCGTTTCCCGGGCGGTTCGCCTCATTTTTCATTATTCGTTATCTCTCCTCCTCGTGTGCAGAAACGTTCCTTAACACTTATGTCGTTTCTATTCATATATATATATATATATATATATATATATAATATACACACACATATATATGCCGAAATAACCACGAAGGAAAAAGACAATAATTAATATCAAGTGCACTAATTTACAGCTCAAAACAAAGATTAGCTTAGTGTGCTAAGACATCTCAGAGAATAATTAAAAGCGAGTACGCTAATTTACAGCTCAAAAGTAAGTTTAGCTGGGTGTGCTACGCTTCGTCTGCCTGCAACGGGTCTCGAACCCGCAGACAGTTCTTAATAGTTTTTAATATTTCTATTGTATCTATATTGTGTAAAGGTGTGTATACACTTCCGCTTAAATCACAAACTAATTTTCAAAACATTTATTATGGCGTTTATAAGTTAATCCACCATATATATATATATATATATATATATATATATATATATATATATATATATATATATATGCCGAAATAACCGCAAAGGAGACAGAGAATGAGGCAATAACTTAAAGAGATACAATAAGGGAAGACCCCAATTAGGACGTCTGGCAAATTGTAATCACTAAGCAGATATCCTTTCACTTCACTTTATCACGAATTTTAAAAATTATAATACATGCAATGAATGAACCGGAGTACATAATCACAAATTAATTAATTACATCTCTGCGAATTCGTTAGCGGGAAAATCGTTCTTCCTGCCACAAATTTCTGTAACAACCTGCGTTGAGAGAAATTCATTCTGGTCAACAGCGTTGAAAAGGTGGAGCGCAGCCGCTGGGTAGAAATCTTCATCTTCAAACAATGGTTAGTATTTCAAAAGCAGTAAGCGAGAAAACTACTGAAATGAGGTCCTGAGATGTAAGTGCCCCCTTTTATAAACGGGATCGTGGTCAAACTACAACACACAAAACGCGAGCTTCCTATTGGCTATCAGTGAATTTTGGGCGGGGCTTGACGGGTAGGCCCGCATAGCAGCCAAATATACGTTCTGGCCTCCGCCCACAGGGCTGTGATTGGCTGCCCCGTGAAATCTGAGGGGTGTCAGATATTCCCATTCGTACAGAGAGAGAAACGCGTTGTTTCCTGATCTTGTATTCGGCCCCGAGAGAGAGAGAGAGAGCTCGAAAGAGAGAGAGACGAGGAACTTGACGAGGATGGTTTGTGAATTTATTTATGGTGCTCTATCTAAAATAGGATCGGAAAAAATTTAATGCCTCTGAAATATAAAACGTCTCAAACTGGAAGGTAATTATCCATGAAGGAGAAAACTCATCAGTGCGTGAAGCTCGCTCTCCCATCTGTAAAAGTTTATTAGGCCCCAGAATTCGCATACGATATAATAAATAAATTAAAAAAATAACAGATGTGTGATGGATGCGGATCATTAAACGCCAACGTTTATTTCGATATCATAAACTTCTGCGCCAGACACAATTTTCAGAACGGTGTTTATATATATATATATATATATATATATATATATAGCGAGAGAGAGAGAGAGAGATTTGTACATATAGGATCACCTTTGCTTTCGATGGCTTCGGCCCGAATTGTTCATTCTGGAGAAGGTAAAACTTTTCACCCACCCATAGACCTACTTTTTAACGGGGTATATATAAGAGTGAGAGAGAGAGTGGGAGAGGGAGAGAGCAAGAGGGAGAGCGAGAGAGAGAAGGAGAGAGAGAGCGAGAGGGAGAAAGAGCGAGAGAGCGAGAGGGAGTTACAAGGAGTTACAAGGAAAAGAAGTACCTCAAAAGGCCTTGTGGCCCATACCGAGGAGGTACCAATGGCAACGGGTGCCATGGAAAATTTTCTATACACTCAAATAGTGTGCAAGATTTGGTCTAACCTTTTCTTGAACTGATCCACAGAGAAACTGTTCACAACTTCTGAAGGTAACCTGTTCCACGTGTCACAGATCTTATACGTAAAGTAATTCCCACACACACTAGTCCTAAACCGTTTCAAATCCAACTTCCAACCATTGTTATGAGTTGGGTTATCATTTAAACTAAACATGCTTTTAAAATCGACATCGTTGAACCCGCGTAAGAGCTTGAAAACTTCGATCAGTTGACCGCGCAGCCTCCGAGTTTCCAGCGAAAACAAGTTCAGGGCGAGTAACCGTCGATTGTAGCCCATATGCCTAACGGAAGGGATAACTTTGTGGCCCTCGCCTGCACTCGCTCCAGCCTCTCAATATCTTTCCTGAGGGTGGCCGACCAGAACTGCACTGCATACTCCAGGTGCGGCCGAACCAGGGAATTGTACAGAGAGAGCACAATCTCCTTGTTCCGAAACTGAAATTGCCTCCTGATATAACCCAACAGCTTCTGAGCTTTCTTTTCCACGTCTACGCACTGTTTCGTAAACTTAAGGTCGCTGCTAATTAGCACACACAAGTCCTTTTCCAAATCAGTTGCCTCGATATTACTCCCCAACATCGAGTAGTCCGACTTGGGATTGGCGTGGCCAATGTGCATCACTTTGCACTTACCCAAGTTAAACGGCATTTGCCATTTTTTGGACCACTCTCCTATCCTACCAAGGTCCGCACGCAGTTCCTCGATCGCTTCGGGCGTCCCAACATTGGCCCCAAGCTTGGTGTCATCAGCGAATTTGGCGATCCTACTGACGATGCCACCATCGATATCATTTATGTAATTGATAAACAACATTGGCCCCAAAACGGAACCCTGAGGAACCCCACTAGTGACCGAGGCCCAACCCGAACTAACCCCTTTAATTACAACCCTCTGCCGCAAACTGATACAATGAGCAAACCAACCATCCAACATAGTAAATAAATTAATAAAGAGAACACACAAAATGGTGGTGTTCTTTAAAGGTATGTTTAGGACATGAGCTATAACGCAAAAGTCAATCGGTGTATACTTACAGATATAAACAGAAGTTTTACATCATCAATAAATTATAAAATACAATTTATTAATTCACAACAAAGAAAGAGATCTGATTATATGTATATTATAAAGCGCGGTACTCCAGAATATGTGATGAGACAGACCATTTCACGTATTGTTTTTCGTTTTGGATATATTAAAATTTCTTTTAAAAATTTTTAGTAATTAATTTTATTGTACATTGAAATCTTCATTATGCATAACCAATCAATTAACTTCTAACTTAGTATTTTCTAAAACTAAAGTAAGCCCAATTTCCTCTAAAACTCTTCCAACATTAGAAATTCGAGCTATTTACTTAGGATTTAAATGTCTTCCCACCTTGCTAAAAGTTCTGAATAAAGCAAGACCTACTCAAACTAAAATTGTCTGACTTCCAGGTTGCTTTGACCTGGGTAACATCAAGTAACATCGCCAAAAATCTTTTTCTTAGAAATAAGATTATTGTCATTAAAAATATGAAGAAAATTATGCTCAGTAATTCAAACAACATAAAACTTAGATTCGTAGAAACAGGCGACAACCTGGAAGATCTACTAACGAGAGGTTTGTCGATCAGAGAATTCACAAACAAACTGAGTCTTTGATAGACAGGTCCTCAGTCGCCATCTAGGACGTTATGGCGCCGACATTTTGGCGCTGGACGTTTTGGCGCCGCCGTTTGAGCGCCACCGTTTGGGCGCCGCCGTTTGGGCGCGGAGCTGGTTTGGCGCCCGCCGTTAATTAGTATTAAGTATTAAGTAGTAATACTTGGTTATTAACCTGAAGTGCTGTCTGTCTTTTCAGATAAGTTGTGTTGTTGCCCTTAATAGCATAAATGTCTGAAAATATATCAAGTAAGAAAGGGAAACAGAAGTTTTCACATACTGGATATTTGTATGTGTTTGATAAATGTAGCAAGCGCGACCCTTCGTTACATTTTTGGCGGTGCGAGCAAAAGAGTCAGTGTATTATAAGGTGTATATATAATATGGGTACTTTTCCGTTATCTGCCCGATTGACGATTGGTTAGGTTTAGTCATGATATTTTCGTTAAAACACAAAAATATCACAACTTAACCTAACCAATCGTCACTGCCCGGTTAGATCAACTGTACGCCCTTGACGATTGGTTAGGTTAAGTCGTGATATTTTCGTGATATTCTATGAGGAAAAAACTTTTGTTTGAAGCAAAACTTAACGAGTCTAAGGTAAAATTAACTATACAGTATTCCCAAATTACTGAAAAATCTCAACTTATTTTTAGATGATTATGGAGTCATACTGAGTAAACGGAGATTAACTAGGGCTAACTACTACTACTTTTATGACGTACAAAATCCTATTGTACTGCTAAATCTCACCTCACTAAGCTCATGATTTGTGATTTTCATCCACGTTGCAAGCATTTGGGAGTTCAGACGACCCTTTTTCAACTAAGAATTAATGGCTAATTAATGGGAACTAATGGGGTTTTTCTGCCCAGTGTGACGGTTACACGTGTTTCGTTTCGAAGTCCGAATAAAAGTGATATTACAATAAAAATCCTGCAGTTAATTAATCCTTTTTAAGTCGTGCCAATTTTTCAGTAAATATTCTGTGTACACAGTCGTACTCTCTTTAAGTGGTGAAATAGCGGTGTATGTTGAAATAAAGCAAATAAAATCAAAGCACATCAATCTGTACATCGTTTTTTTCTGAGTTTTTCTCTCCGAGAAAATTTAACTGCCCATCGAAAGGCAATATCCCTGTTATCTCACCCCCGGTACACTCCCGGGAACCAATCAGTGAGAATCTACAGCGTGCTACATCCCCCATCCCCCACCCCCCAGAATAACGGAAAAAACTTTCCCTTTCAAAAGGCAAATCAAGTACTTCACTTAATTGATTATCCTATTGAGTGAATATTTCGTGCACAATCATTTACATACCATTAGAAACATAGCAATGTCAAATAAATTCATACAACCCTGTGGATACGGTAAAAAAATAAACAGCCCAATCAATAACAATCCGTTGCGATTTTTGCCAGTCCTTAGACGAATTTCAATGCCTGAGATGGAGCGACGAAGAAATCTCTTTTTAACACTGGGTAACAAAATGTGAAAAATTTTGTTTATTGTGATTTTTCTGTCGTTTCTTAATGATTTCGAGGCGCTGATTCCAAAAATGATATTGGTTTTGCTCTATCTTCAACCGTTTCAAAAATATAGGTTATCACACTTTTCATATGGCAAAGTATATAAAGAAGGCTAACATAAATATTTTCTGAAAATAAAAACACTATTGGAAATTAATGTTTATTGAGCCAAAATTGTTTGACAAACCCAAAATGGTGCAAAGGATATAATATATATCATGAGGAGAACCGATAAGATAATAACAAGCCTCGTTATGCAGTGTGCGTTCCTTAAAAATGCACTGAAGAACGCGACTTCCGCGTATGAACATTCTTATCCTTTCTGATCAGCGACCATACGTAGTCTCTCATCATGGAAGCATCCCAATTGCCCTGGTACCTTTTCTCCATTGTTTGAATATCTTGATGGAATCTTTCGCCATGTTCTTCACTCACATCGCACAGGTTATCACGAAAAAAGTCTAGATGTGAATGCAGATAGTGTAATTTTAAAGACATACGGCACCCCATTTTGCCATAGCACTTAATCAAGTTTGACACTAACTCCTTATAGTTTGGTGCTTTATGGTTGCCTAAAAACACACGAACCACATCACGGAAAGCACACCAAGCCTCTTTTTCGATCGGAGTCATCGTGGCTTCAAGGTTCTTTGAATTCAACAGCGCCTTGACTTGTGGTCCTACAAAGATGCCAGCCTTGACTTTGGCCTCAGAGAGTTTAGGGAACATGACCCGAATCTGTTGGAAAACTTCCCCTCCTAAATCTAACGCAGTTACAAACTGCTTAATTAGACCCAACTTAATATGGAGAGGTGGTAGCAGAACTATGTCAGGCTTCACAAGAGGTTCCCTGAGTACATTGTACTTTCCTGGTTGCAGTCCTTCACGTGGAGGCCACTGAACTGTTTTATAGTGTTCAGTTGAAGCTCTGCTATCCCACAGGCAAAGAAAACATGAATATTTAGTAAACCCTCCTTGTAAACCTAACACGAAACCAATCATTTTGAAATCACCACACACGTCCCAGTTATATTGTTCATACCTGATTTGAGTGAGCAGTTGTTTGACATTTTCATAGTCCTCTTTCATTTGAACAGAATGTGCAACTGGTATAGATGGATATTTGTTCCCATTGTGGAGTAGAACAGCTTTTAAACTCCGAGTTGAATTGTCAATGAACAGAAACCACTCTGAGGGTATATGTGTTAACCCAATAGCTGTGAATAGACCATTAACCTCGCTGCAATAACAGAGAGAGCCATTGACATCGTAGAACCTTGCAAACTCTTCATGCCGCTTTCGATATACAGTGCTCTTGCAGTCTTCTCCAAGCAAATTCCACTCTTTGAGTCTGGAGGTCAGAAGCTCAGACCCTGATTTCGTCGGACCCAAATCTCTAATTAAGTCGTCCACTTCCCTCTGATTTGGAAAGTGAGGGTTTGTACTGAAAGTTATTGTATATTCTTCATCATGACTGTCCTCACCAGCCGACATCTCAGATGAACTAGCTGCATCCTCATTTTCAACCTGCAAAGCAAAGAAACAAAATATAGGCATAGCTATATATGTAGAAGAGCATCAGCACTAAGAAAAATCGACACATAATGACCCACAGTCTGTAAATACAGAAGGTAAAGTAATGGATAGATACCTGTTCTGGTGGACGTGGTATTGGAAGACATTCGCCATGTGGTGCAGGAGCTATGGACGACGCTATACTTGGATATCGAAGAGTCTGCCTTCCTTTAACTTTCCTGTACTTAGAAACATCTACCATGCAGTAGTAGCAATCGTCGTGGTGGCTCTTTGGTTCTCTCCATATTCTGGGTACCGCAAAGGGCATTGCCTTGCGTACTCCCCGCAGCCACCCTTCAAGTGTGGAGCGGCAGCTTCCACAGATCAGATGGGGTGTCCAGGGCTTATCTTGGTCACCCATAGGCATACCAAAATAGAGCCGATACGCGATCCAGAACTTGGTGCCTTTCACAATCTTGTGCGATACTTGCTTGGGGCCTATGTAATACCCACAAACGTAGCAGAATATATCCGGCGAGTGTTTACAAGCTCTAGTTGCCAGTCTCTTTACTGAACTGTACTACATTAATCATAACCTGCAGATATAGAGAGAAGAGTTATTAAATCTGCAACAGATTACAGATTCCAGAAAAAAGATGTATTCACAACACTGAAATAATGTTCGCAATAAAAAAGGATCGATAACACTCAAATCGTCAGCACAGAGAAGCACAGAAACACAGTACCTCAGTGCTGGTAACCATCAGACAAACAACCTGCTTTCTTTGTGTGCTCACACTTACTGACTTCTCAGACTCTGCGCTCTTCTTTATATAGCACAGTGGAAGTTTCGGGCAATTTCTAGAGCAAGAAACTCTCAACGAACATCCGGATTGTTCTCAACAATTCCTGATTATTCTGATATTGCTGCGCCCATAATAACATTATACTGGTAAAACATGAAAAATGGATTATCTCTGAAACTATTGATGATACACACAAACTAAGGCCAGATTTGGACTCAGCGCCCACAAATGCACATAAAAACATAAAATATTATATATATAAACAGTATCAGTGTTACACAGTGTAATAGGCGCTAAACATTTCAACGGAATCAAGTTCTTCTGCAAAGCTGCTTAATCGAAATAAACTCGTTTACAGTCTTTAAAGCAGAATGAGACTATGAGGAAAAGGCAAAAGAGGAATGTATGCATAGCGACCAGAGAAAAAAAATAAAAGGAATAAAGATAATACAAGAGGAAACTGCGAAAAATGAGCAGGAAAAATACAGAAAAAGAGAGTAAACGGGAAGCAGAAATAAAAGAAGCACCAACAGAGGAAACAGAGGCACAAAGCCAAATACAAAGATTTCAAACAAAAGACATCAGCAGCAATAGGAAAAAACAAGTAGACAATAAAGAAATCAAATTGAAACCACCTAAAACAAAGGCCCCAAGTAAAGATGGGGAAGAAACTATATGTAAATACTATGTGAAAGGAATTTTCAGATATAAGGGAGGACAATGTATTTACGAATACCCTCCCGTGTGCAACTACTACTACAATAATGGTCACTGCAAATTCAGTGGAAAGTGTAAATTCTACCATCCGGACATTTGCAAAACCTACGCGACGTATGGAACCTGCCAGTACGGGAGAAAATGCTACTACCATCATCTCCCGAGAAGTTAAAAGGACAAAGGAAAAGTTTCAGATGACAACAGGATGAATGTGAGAAAAAAATATGTACACAAATAGCAAACAAAATTTTTTCAACAACTCGGACACAATAAGGCTGCTAAGTCTTATACAGCACATGCAGCTGACACAGCTGGGAACCCTCGAACCGGACCGCTTCCTCGCAAGAAACTACCAGGACAGGTAGGCTGGAACGGATCCATCACGGGGGACCACAAGGCTAAAAAAACACGCGATATCAAAGAACAAAGAATTAAAATGCACAAGGGGCAATGCAAAACAAAGAAATAAACACTGTCCTGACAAATATTCAAGGAATAAAACCGGACAACTCACTAAACAAAGTTTCATACCTGAAAGGTTTTATGGACGAAACAAGGGCGGACATCGCATGCTTCACAGAAACAAATCTTAAAAATTGCCAAGGAAACTGCGATAACTGCGAACACGGTGTCGATAAGAAAGAATTGCACATCGATGGACTGAACTTACTAAGAGCGGATAGAACTGCGAGACTTAAAGGTGGCTGTGCTATTTACGTGCATGAGAGGCATCTGACAGAGACGGTAATAAGTAAATCCAACAGCTTCGTGGAAACCCTTGCAGTGAAAATAGAGAAACTAAACATGGTACTGATAGGCATCTATAGACCTCCAAACTCTCTAACTGAAAACTTTCAGGTGCCATTGATGATATCAGAACCCTAATAAAGTCCGTAAACTCTCCATCCCCTAATATAATACTCTGCGGCGATTTTAATTTCCCATTTATAAAATGCAAAAAGTTGGGTAGAAATATATTTATACAGCAAGATAGAGGGGGCACAAGAGAGGACCAAGAGCAAGGAAAAATGCTGATGGTTCTCACAAACGAGTTTATGTTGACACAGGAGATAACAGAAAATACCAGAAAAAATAACTGTCTAGATCTGGTATTCACGAATAACACGAACTTCATTGCTGATATAAAAATAACCCCAACTATTATCTCAGACCACACCATAATCAAGTTATCAACAAATATGGCGATAACATTAAAAGACAATACACATACGGAAGAAAAGAAAATTTAGGGCTTTTAACTTCAATTCCAAGACCATAAATTGGGAAGAATTCAGATCACATTTGGCCCAAATAGAGTGGAGAATAGTCTTGGGAATAAAAGAACGGAGGAAATGGTAACAACCATGGAAGAAAAGACGTTGAGAATTTTATAAAAATATGCTCTGAAAGTACAGCCAAAAGGAAAGAGGAACTGGCTTGAGAGGCAAAAGAGAAGAATATTCCGCAAAAGAAAGAGAGTAGCGGCAAAGTTAGCTAGTTCCGGAGAAAATAATGCTAGGAAAGTAGTACAAGAAAAACTGGAGAGTATTGATAGGGAAACACAAACCCTGAATAAGGGCCATACAGAGAGGGAAGAGGAAAAGGCGGTAGAAGCAATAAAGGAAAATCCAAAGTACTTTCATAGCTGTGCAAAAAGGAAAGCAAAAACGCGCGCTACTATCGGGCCCTTAAGGAAAGGAAATAATGAACTAACGGACGATCTAAATGAAATATGTGCAACATGGAGAGCACAGTATGAATCGGTGTTCAGTACCCCAAAAAGTGACAAAGCGATACCTGACATAGGTGCATTTTTCGAAGAGAAATTGCAAGAAGAATGTATAACAGACTTTGATTTTACCCCAGAAGAGCAAGAGCAAGAGATATAGGACAAATGATATCAGATTCAGTTGCAGGTCCGGACAAATGGAACGCACTATTGATTGAAAACTGTAAAAATTAAGTAGCTACACCCTTATACTGGATATGGAGAAGATCCCTAGACACTGGGGAAATACCGAGCATCTTGAAAAGGGCGAACATTGTCCGGACACTATATATAAAGGAGGGGATAGATCTCAAGCAAAGAACTATAGACCAGTGTTATTGATGTCTCATCTCACCAAAATATTTGAAAGAATATTCTGAGAGAAAATCTATGACTTCTTGGAGAAACTGGAAATATTCAACGAAAATCAGCACGGATTCCCATCAGAAATATCATGCCTATCACAATTTATAGAGCACTATAACGATAGCCTAGATTCACTTGAAGGCAATAAAAACTATGATGTCACGGATTTTGATAAAGATTTCGACAAATGCAATCATGGTATAATAGCACATAAAATAAAAAATATGGGAATAACAGGCAAAGTGGGAAAATGGGTCTACAACTTCCTCAGGGAACGTCTTCAGGTCGTCAAAATTCAAGGTGTATCAACAGCAGAATCAGAAGTACGCAGCTCAGTACCACAAGGTACAGTACTGGCCCCACTTCTGTTCATTATCATGCTAACAGACAAAGACAGTGGAGTAAACAGCAACAGTATAGCAACATCCTTTGCAGACGATACAAAAATCAGCAGAAAAATCAGCGATGCAAATGAGGTGGAGGTCTTGCAGAGGGACACGAACAAAATATACAAATGGTCAGAAGACAACGATATTACTTTAACACCGAGAAATTTCAGCTCTTGAGATATGGTAGAAATGAGGAATTTAAACAGACTACATATCATGTTCCAGATAGACAGGAAATTAAAAGAAGCACAAAAGTGGTCGACTTGGGGGTAATAATGACCGATGATACCAAATTTGAGACACAAAATCAGATAGCAATAAACAAAGCAAAAAGAGTCGCGGGACAAGTACTAAGAACGTTCAAAAGGAGGGACAATTGAGTAATGATTCTCCTGCTGAGAACACTGATCATATCAAAACTTGAATACTGCTCAGTTTTGACGTCCCCATATAAAATGGAAGAAATTAATAAACTAGAAGAAACGCAGAGACATTTCACAGCCAAGACTGATGGCTGCAAAGAACTCAACTACTGGAAAAGACTACGTAAACTAAATCTGTACTCCCTGGAAAGAAGAGATACTGTAGGTGCACCATAATCTACGAGGGCCACTCAATATATTTTTCCTCACCTTTTTTTTTTCTTTCCAAGTTTACTTGTAATTTCCAGAAATTTTGTACACAAGTAGTTACATACCTTTTTTACAAGTTTTTATTTTTCCACATAGTCTCCATCCTTTTCTACGCTTTCCCCCACCTCGAAACAAGGACCTTTATTCCTTGCTGGTAAAAGTCCGCTGGGTTCCGCTGGAGCCACCTTTTAACCTCCTCAACCACCTCATCGTCACTCTGAAACTTTCTTCCACGGATAGCATCCTTCATAAGCCCCAAAAAATGGAAGTTTGAAGGTGCCAGATCCAGGCTGTATGGAGGGTGGGGTAACACAGTCAAGCGCATTTTCGTGATGGCCTCTCTTGTTTGCAAACTGTTGTGTGGTCTTGCGTTATCGTGCAAAAGAAGGACGTCTTCCACTTTTCTCTCCGGTCGAACTCGCTTTATACGTCTCTGGAGTCTCTGTAGGGTAGCAATATATGCCTCTGAGTTGATTGTTTGTGATTTCTTCATAATGTCTACCAAAATCACCCTTTTCATGTCCCAGAAGATGGTAGCCATAACCTTTCGTGCAGAGGGAGCCATTTTGAACTTTTTCTTGCGTGGGAGTCTGCGTGATGCCACTCCATGGATTGGCGTTTTGTTTCAGGTTCAAAGTGGTGTACCCAAGTCTCATCCCCAGTCACAATTCGTGAAAGGAAGTCATCCCCTTCTGTCTCGTATCGAACCAACGACTCAGAAGCAATTTCTTTTCTTTGGGCCTTGTGATCTTTAGTCAGTTCGCGAGGAACAAACCGTGAACACACTTTTGAGTATCCCAGGTGCTGAATTATCGTATTCACACTTGCTTCACTAATTCCTATCTCATCATCGAAGCTAGCTTTCCCTCTCTCTCATGATCTCACACGTTTAGACCAGCGTCCAACTGTGCTTCGATCAACAACAGCATCTCCGTAAACGTTTTGTAGACGTTTGTGAATATTTTCAACTGTTTCCTTCTCTGCGGTTAAGAACTCGATAACAGTTCTCTGTTTAGGACGCACATCACTGTCAGACGCCATTTTCAAAGTTGCGTTAATCATCGGTTTTATACAAGGGCGTTTTAAAGCGGTTTTATACAAGGAGGGGAGGTTCAAACTGGAAAATTCCGGTTATGTGAAGCGCAGACAGTTCAAACTTACGGCTCAAAAGACATTTCAGCCCCATGGCCTATTATTTAGCTAAGAAAAAAGGGTGGGGAAAAATATATTGAGTGCACCAAGTAATTGAATAATTTTTTTTAATTGAATAACTTTTATTAATAATAAAACAAATACATTCTTTTCAATTTACAATGACATGAATAATTGTGAAGCTCGACTATTTATTTTATTTAATTTGGCCCTTAAGCTTTAGGCTTTACTGGGCTCTTATTAAAAAAACAGCTAGTTGTTATTAATTAATAATACTAAATAAATAAGTAAATAAGTATTATTATAGTTAAAACATGTATTAATCTTAAATTATCACTACTGACATGACAAATACAAGGTCACCATTGAAGGCACTATACCAATATCATACAAAGAAACCAATATTATACATGAGAGATAAGAACTAATAATCCCAAGAAATGTGTTTTTAATACTAGATTACACACAAGAAATTAATAATTAGTAAACAATATTAATGGACATTAATCCTAGATTTTTGTTAGTATGCCATTATTAATCGGGATTTCAACTTTGTTTTAAACAAATTTACATTCATAATAATTTTTATATCAGCATGTAAGTCATTCCATAGTTTCAATCCAATGAAAATGGGTAGTTTTTTAGATGAAGATAATCTAAATTGAGGTATAACAAGCTTTGATCTATTTCTGGTCTGATATGAGTGGATTTCTTGATGCGTTACAAAATATATATTTACCCATTGTAAATTAATGATTTTGTTCTTACACTTGTAAATACAGGTAAACCTCGTTTTACGCTGCTTTAAATTATGTCACTTCACTTTTATGTCGCTTAAAGCAAAAGCTTAAATGTAAAATTAAAAATGGTAAAAAGCCATAAACTACGCAAAATATGATTATGTAACTGTGCGGGACTACTGGAAGTCATATGACATTTCAAAAGGCATTTCCAACATAGCTGCAGCTTGAAATGAAGTTTCGAAATCATGTCTAAATGGTGTCTGGCGTAAGCTGTGGCCTGATTGCATTGCTGATTTTAGTGGATTTGACAGTGTTGAAACTGTGACAAAAGACGTCACTAAGATAGCGAATGAAGTAGGTCTAGATGATGTGGAAGATGATGATGATGATGATGATGAACTGCTCAATTCTGCAGTTCCTCAGCAAAAAAAAAGAGGATATGGAAAATGATCGAAAAACTGGTACTAAACCTCAAACTAAACCCAATTACCATCCAAACAACCCTGGAAACTAGGAAAAGCAGAATGTGTAGTGTTCCCAAATTAAAGGCCCGACAAGGAACCTCCTCAACACTGAAGGAAAATAGCTTGGTTGTCTGGGGGCCAAGACTTTTTAACCAGCTTCCAAACCTCAGAAACGTTAGAGGGGTCAATGTTGAAGTCTTCAAGAGAAGACTAGATGCCTGGCTCAGGACGGTACCAGATGAGCCAGGTGTACCTGTCTATGTGCGGTGGAGAGCGCAAGAGAGCAACTCGCTCCTCCACCAAGCCAGGCCTAGAGGCGGGCCCACCAGCTTGACCTTCGTGTGGAGAGAGACCAACACACTGAACCGGAACAAGGTTAACAAGGTATTAGATTCTGGGCGGTAGAGCTGCAGTAAAATCAGTCCTTTCTACTTTTGTCACTTGTGCCAAATTTAATTCGTTTGCTTCAGATACTTCCGTCTCACTAATTTACCTAAATCCAAATTTAACTTAATTCGTCTGTTTCATCAAACTGAAATAGATTACACCAGTCACCTCTGGATCTGAGATCTAAAACAAAGACTTTATCGTAAAAGTATATAATTGTGGAAAAACTATACATGTTTACAATATGGTATCGTATGTGATACCTTTATTTCTTAACTATATACAAATTATTAATTTAACGAATTAAATAACTTCAAAATTGCCCCGGGATTGGCGACATAGCCTATTGGGAATAAAATTAATTACCATACGTAGAACCCCATATGTAGGCATTGGGCCTGCATGACAACAAGAAAACCAAATTTATTATTTCGTATTCAACATTTTTCATTGCTGACTCATGAAAATTACATCAAGAGAAGTCAACGAACTTGGAAGAATCAGCAGATTCCTAACGATTTATATTTTGCGGCATTCTGAGCTGCTTATGTTACAGCGATGCTTTAAGCAAGGAAGATGTACTTTATCTTCCTATAAGTTCTGAGTGAAATCCTCTTAATATAAAACTTAATAACTATAAAAAGGATAGGCCTCTTCTTCAGGTATTTAAGTGTAGTGAATGCCTAGAGCAAATAAACCGAAAGAGGTCGTTGCGCCCTACGAACAAAAGCGAGGTCCAACGAAATAATAAGGTGAGGTAATTTCTAGTGATGGATCGAGTGGTCGGTTTTTCACAACCGCGGTTGCGGTTGTGTTTGCGGTTGTCGAATTTTTTCCAACCGCGGTTGCGGTTGCGGTTATCATATACTAGGAAAAATGTGTAATTATTAACTGGATTTAGCCACTATAGTGCGATTTAGCCACACTTGGTACATAATATATACTAAATAGTATTTATTTAGTAAATACCTTATGTTGAACACAAGTTTTGCAATACACCGCTACCGCTATTTGTGTGTTGCAAAACTTGTGTTCAACATAAGGTATTTACTAAATAAATACTATTTAAATGAAGTATATTCTAAACTTATATAGCTATTATGAAAGAATAGGTCAAATTAATTAAAACCATATTTTGCACTAAGTGTGTTACCAAGATGAGGGACGAGGACCCATCGCACTGTTCATCCCACCTACGACTTTCCCCAGCCTCCACCCATTGGAAAGTTATGGATTATTATTCATTTGAAAAACTGATGTCAAACTTAATGACAGGCAGTGTGAATTTCAAGAATAATATTTTTGCATGGAGCTCACAGAGTAATAACTTAGAGCGCAGTTTAAACCAATTTTACTACGGCAGCCGTATGACGTCACGTTTAAGCACGCATAAGAAGACCCATCATTTTCTTTTTAAAAAAAGAAATATTTCTAATTAACCTAAAATTAAAATTAACTAAGCTTTTACAACCGCAACCGCACTTATGGAACGGCGGTTGCGGTTACGGTTGCGGTTGTGAATTTTTGTGCGGTTGTAGTGCGGTTGCGGTTGCGGTTGCGGTTATTCGATCCATCACTAGTAATTTCTTTGTTTACCATTAGGCAGCGCAAATACCGAAGGCAAATAAACATAAAGAGGTCCTTTGAAGACCTACACATACATAACTCTCTAACTAAAAAACGTAGGGTTTTGTCGTTAACTCTCCACTGTAATCTTCTGGAAATTTCCAACGGATGAGAGGTAACAGGCAATCAACCCATAGCCCTAAATAGTTTTTCATATGGTGGCCCGTCTGTGGGGAACTGACCCCTCTAAAATTTACACTGACACAAACAGCGGTTAGGCTTAGCTCGTTAGGCGTAACTCTAACTTCACCCTAAGCCTGTTTAGTAGGCCCACAACATAAGTCTACTTGGTAGGCTCACAACATCGGCCTACTTAGTAGGCCCACTGCACAAGCCTACTTAGTAGACCTACCTTACTTCACCTTAAACAATAGGCCTACCTCTCAAAGTAGGACTTACACTCAAGGCCTATCCTAACTAAAAATATTGTAAATTTTTAATTCAACCTGTGGTGCAAGTTATATAAAAAACTTATTACAGCAATTTAACTCACCCATAAAACTCTTTAACATCATAAAATTAAATTCAGAACTTTAACACTAACAACAATTATGGAAGACTTGGACAAAAGGGTTAAAAACCCGGACCAAGAAAACAAAAAAACAGACCTTGGAGCTATGGCACCATCTCAAAACTACAAAAAATTAATGAAAAAAATCAGCACGTAATGGTGTCATCATCAAACTGTACAATGATTACAAACAGAAAGAACCTACAAGATATGATCTTGAAACAACATTAAATTCTATTACTCGTTACAAACAAGAAATTCTCACACTAGATGAGGACATAATTACAGGAACTGATGACACAATTGAACTAACAGATGATAAGTATTCTACTCTCCTACTTGAAAACGAAAATTACATTACAAAAGTTAATTCCTATATTTCTGAAATTCAAAACCAACTTGATGAGTACAAAAAACAAGACACAAATGAAAGCTTCTTAGAAGCTATCCGAAATGCTTCACTTAGCTCTCCCAATATGGCTGAGGGCAACGAGCTAAAATCAAAATTGCCTACACTTGAAGTACCCACTTTTGAGGGTGACAGAGCCAAATTTCAATCTTTCATTGAAAAATTTCATAGCCTTATAGGTAATAAAAACTACATTACAGATGTTGATAAATTTAGTTATTTAATGAACTATCTGAAAGGCCCAGCCTTAACATTAGTGGAATCACTGCAAGCCATAGGTACTTATTCTGTGGCAATAGAATTACTTAACAGAAATTACATGAATAAGGCTGAAATTATACATGATTTGGCTCTTAAAGTAATGAACATGCGAACCCCAAAAGACAACTATGGTGACCTCTTTGACTTTTACTGTGAGTTTGAATGTCTCATGGGACAACTTAAAAACAATAATTTAAACATTACAGAAACAGCTTGGATCATTCAAGCTGTTGTTTTTGAAAAACTCCTTCTAAAGTCAAAGAGATATTTCATCAGAGAACAACTGACATATACCCTAGCCTTAATAAGCTAAGAGAAGATTTCCCAACTGTACTTGCACTTTACAAATCAAGTTACACACTCCCAAAATTTAACACAGCACAAGAAAAAACCAACAATGCAGAAAACCAAAAACCTAACAAAAGATTTCAACACTTACCAGTTACATCAAACACAACCGCAAAACTCAATTTAGAAAATAAAGTGACAGAAAAAGACTCAAAGACCCTACTCTACAAAACTTTAATGTAACTACTTTTGAGTATAACCCATACCATGCAAATTTTGTTTTAGCAGTGAACATATTCTACAAATTGTCCCAAATACACAGACTTTACAGCAAGGTCAAAACGTTGTGAACAACTAAACTTATGCAAAAAATGCACTGGATCAGGGCACCATAAGTAAACTGCAAATCAAATTTGAAATACAATTGTAAGTTTTGCAACAGTTTTGACCATGTTACCCCATGTGTAATACACACACAGACATTGGAAAAACTACAAACATTATGAACAAACACCCAAATCAAACCAAAACAAACAGAAACAAACTCAAATGCTATGAATGGGCATATCAGTTCATCTAGCATTAACCACAATTCAAAAATTCTTTTACCAACCACAACCTTGGAAATCCAAAACAAAAGGGACAAATAGTACAGGTTAGGTGTCTTAGATACCTGCTCACAACAAACATTTGTAACCAAACAACTGATAGAAAAATTGGGACTCAGAACCAACAAGGAAATGAAGATCTCTCTATTTCATCATTTACTAAAAACCCAGTACAAGCCAGTTTTAAAACTGCAAATGTAACGGTTGATGGAACATTTGAAACCCTTAAGGTTGTTGTTGTGAACAAAGCAGAACAAGAAAAATTACAAATAGCTCGGTTAAAACAAACTTTGCTGCAACTTCAAAACAAATATACGCTAGCTGATAAAACCCTTAATGCAGATGTAGTTCATGATATACATATGCTCATGGGGGCTGACTATCTTCATCTGGTCCATAGAGGCATCATTAAAATTGGAGATGGAATAGCCATACAAACTCCCACAGGTATTGCCCTTTGGGTGACATAACTAAATACATCTTACTACTGACACAGAAAACACAGAACATGAACAAAATTCACACAAAACAAAATCACCACATTCACAAATTTCTGACTGTGACAAACTCGAACAAAAACACTGTATAATCCCACATCATTTGAATGAAAATGATTCCACATTGGATGAAGGGTTACAGCAGTTGTGACTATTAGAATCAGTTGGCATAAAGGACAGTACAATTACACATGAAGACCAATTGATGACAGAACAATTTAAGGATACATTACAACACAGAGACAATCAATACTATGTGGAGCTGCCTTGGAAAACACCTTGTCCAGAAATAATGGACAATTTGAAAGTAGCTAAGGCACATCTGTATAAAAATTACAGAAAACTTAAAAATGACAATCTTTTAGAACAATACAACAACATATTCAAAGAACAAATAGAAAGGGGCTTCATTGAAGAAGTTACTGATGAACCCTTTAAAAAACGAGGTTGTCATTATTTAACACACAGGGAGTTTACAGAGAAGACTCATCCACAACTAAACTAAGAGTAGTATACAACTGTAGTTTAAAACAAATTTTAGTAAATGATTGTCTCATGGAAGGCCCAAACCTTGTCTCAGATCTTGTAAAAATTCTCCTTTGCTTCCGTTTAGACAATTATGCAGTACAAAGTGACATAGAAAAAGCATTCCTCTGTATAAATTTGAAGCTTGAGTATGATAAAAATCATCTCAGGTTTTTGTGGTTTAATGATCCACATGACTTAACAAAGGTTTCAAAACCTACAGATTTAAAGTAATTATTTTTGGAGCAAATTGTTCTCCAAGTATTCTTGCTTTAACAATTAAAAACCACCTAAACTTATTTCAAGAGGACTTAACAGTTCAGTTTTTAAAAAAAATTTATGTGGATAACCTCATTGGTTCCACTGTAACTGAAGAGGAATTGCTTGAAATTTAAAATGTCACAACCCATAATGAAGCAAGGAAATTTTGGACTGAGAGAGTGGGTTTCTAATTTCCTAAATTAAATGAACAAATAACAAAAGACAACAATGGGAACATTGAACCAAACAATTACGAAAACACTTGGAATGCTTTGGTTTTTAAAACAGAATTCCGAACACGATGACACTCTTTGCACAAAGAGTTATAACTTAAATCCAAATGCCAATACAAAAAGACAAGTGCTTTCAGAATCATCCAAAATTTTTGACCCCATTGGATTATATTTACCAGCAACCATAAGATCCAAAATCCTTTTGCAAGACTTATGGAAAAAGAAAATTGATTGGGATGAACCACTTTCAGTGGAAGACCAACTTCATTGGAAAAAATTAGCCACAGACTTAACAAAGTTCAACATCTACGTACCAAGATGTGCTGGTACAGATTGAAACCTCAAACACTACACATTTTTACAGATGCCAGCACACAAGCTTACGGGTGTTGTGCCTATTTAACAAGTGAAAATGAAAGTAACTTGGTTTATTCAAAGGCAAAAGTGGCACCCTTAAACCAAAAGAAAACTGTACCACAACTTGAATTATTGGCTGTCTCATTGGGAGTAAAACAGCAGACTTTCTCTCACAAGTGTATAAAGAAGTTGACATAACAGACATTTACTTATGGACAGACAGTCAAATTTGTCTAACATGGGTGACCAACACAGATACAACTTCTTGCAAAAACATATTTGTGAAAACAGACTAACAGAAATCAAAACTGCAAACACATCCTTGGTATCAAATTTAGGTACATACAAACAAAACAGAATCCTGCAGACTTTTTGACAAGAGGGCTCTCTTACAAACTGTTGAAAACAAATAAAATTGGTATGAAGGGCCTGAATGGCTAACATGAGGATCTTTGGCCAGCCAAAGTAGTTAACCTCACACTCTACAACAACTGAAAAGATCACTGAGGACAAACCTTTTTGACTATAAACATTATTCAGACCTCAACAAACTCTTGAGAATTACAGTCTATTTCTGCAAATTTGTCAAAAGCTACCTTCTCAAACACTGTCCTCAGAAGGCCTTTTCTAACAACAGAAACTGCAACAAAATACTGGCTCAAACACATGCAAGCTTCAGAATTTGACAAGTAGTTGAGGTATCTTAGGTCCAGTAACACATTAAACAAAGGAATTCCTTCACTTGTCATGGATCTAAATCTGTACCTGGATACAGACGGTCTAAGGTGTAAAGGAAGACTTAACAAGTCAACTTTGACTTACAACTCTAAGCACCCAATTCTTCTTCCGAGGAGGAATCACTTCACAAATCTCATCATCAGGGATACCCACAACAAAATACACCACATGGGGGTTCCACAAACCCTGACAGAAATGAGAAAAACTTACTGGCTACCAAAGGGTAGAACTGAAACAAAGAAAATTTTAAACACATGCATTCTTTGTAAACATATCCATTCACGACCCTTTAAGACCCCAAGCCCTCCAGCCCTACCTGTGGAACGAGTAACATTTACTCAGCCATTTGAAACTACGGGTATTGACTACACTGGAGCGGTGAATGTAAGTTTTGGAGAAAAATGGATTCAAAGAAATACAAAGTGTATATTGTACTCTTCACCTGTGCTGCAACACGTGCCATATATCTAGACATAGTAGAAGATCTGATAGCAGAAGCTTTTATTGCTGCTTTCAGACGATTTTGTGC
Source organism: Bathynomus jamesi (assembly GCA_023014485.1). Lineage (NCBI taxonomy): Eukaryota > Metazoa > Arthropoda > Malacostraca > Isopoda > Cirolanidae > Bathynomus > Bathynomus jamesi. The sequence continues at coordinate 234,988 of JAJOZX010004290.1, forward strand.
ACACAATTCTGTACCTAAAAGTATATGGTCAGACATTGCCACGTACTTCAAATCCGGTGAAAGAATTATTCATCAGATTTGTGAGAGTGAAACAGTACAAACTCATTTAATCAAACACAATATAACCTGGAAGTACATTCCTGTTAATACACCATAGTATGGTTCCATTTGGGAAAGAAACACAAACTGTGAAAAACTGCCTTAAAAAGACTATTGGGTCATGAGTAACCTTTCCCTTTCTAAGTTCCTACTTTATTCCTTTTAACTCATTTCACATGGTTTAAAAAACACTGTTTATTAAAAAATTTCATGTATAACACAAATTTTTCCTTCGGGCCCCTCAGTATATGGAAAAACTATACACGTTTACAATATGTTATCGTATGTGATACCTTTATTTCTTAATTAAATGCAAATTATTAATTTATCGAATTAAATAACTTCAAAATTGCCTCGGGATTGGCAACATAGACTATTGGGAATGAAGTTAATTACCATACATAGAACCCCATATGTAGGCATTGGGCCTGCATGGCAACAAAGAAACCAAATTTATTATTTCGTATTCAACATTTTCCATTGCTGACTCATGAAAATTACATCACGAGAAGTCGACAAACTTGGAAGAATCAGCAGATTCCTAACGATTTATATTTTGCGGCATTCTAAGCTGCTTATGTTACAGCGATGTTTTAAGCAAGGAAGATGTACTTTATCTTCCTATAACTTCTGAGTGAAATCCTATTCCTTCAGGTATTTAAGTGTAGTGAATGCCTATAGCAAATAAACCGAAAGAGATCGTCGCGCCCTACGAACAAAAGCGAGGCCCAACGAAATAATAAGGTGAGGTAATTTCTTTGTTTACCATTAGGCAGCGCAAATACCGAAGGCAAATAAACATAAAGAGGTCGTTTGAAGACCTACATATACATAACTCTCGAACGAAAAAACGTAGGGTTTTGTCGTTAACTCTCCACTGTAATCTGCTGGAAATTTCCAACGGATGAGAGGTAACAGGCAATGAACCCATAGCCTTAAATAGTTTTTCAAAATAATCATATTTACCTGCCTTGAAATAAGAGCGATTCGTTTTAGTGTTCGGAGCTAATTTCACCTGGTAGTTAGTATATATATATATATATATATATATATACACATACGAGTATAGTTAATTCTATAAAATTTAACATATAAATTTTCTGTAGCCAGACAGGAACCTGCATCTATATAAACAAATGTAAAAAAACTTACAGGGAATCAGGGTTCAGAAAGGGGGATGCTGCGTCGGTTCAGCCTTCAATTCCTGCATCATTGCAACCCTCTCCGGTGTGAATGCAAGCCCTATAAATTGAAAAGAAATCACATATAGCAATCGTGAAAGTAGGAGGATTGAAATAATTTATTAAAATCTGATGAGCCAAGGTCGAAAGAAATGAAATTCTTCCCTTCATGTTATTAAACTATATATATAGGCGGCCGTTATAACGGGATCCGCTATAGCGTGGAACTCGATATAACGTGGGTCCGTCGTGACGGACGATATCAATACATGGCTGAATATCGACGACCAAGAAACTCCCATCGAGATGATGAGAGATGACGAAATATTAGCCAGTGTAACAGATCCAAACCCTCAAGACGCAGAGACCGAGCCACTGACATCATCCCATACAGTCGTCCACTACCAAGAAGAATCGCTGAGATGGTTGGAATCCAAGGAAATGTCAACTCCTACAAGTGTGACACAACTTCGAAACATCCTACATCTAGCAAAGGCAGAGGCGAGGAGTAAATGTAAACAGTTAAAAATTACTGATTTCTTAAACATGCGTTCTTCCGTTCAATAAATGGACTTCGATTTTGTCGAGTACTGACCGTTTGTGATTTATGAGCTTCATGGATTTGTGTATTCTCATTTTTGTTACTACATACTCTGAAAGAAATAAAATTTAACTTGTATATTTTAAATTATTGGCTTCATTTTCTTACCGGAAGATTGTTTGTTTATCTGTAGCTCGGCATTATTCTGGCTACTGGCTTAGCGCTTTTGAAAGGACCTCGTTATAACACGGTCGCACCTATAATACGGTCTCATGATATGGACCCCGTAGACCGCGTTATAGGTGGGCTACTATACTCTTTTTTTTATGGTAGAAAGAAGGGGACCCAGGGCAAACGACCGCAAACGTGACCATTCCATAGAAAAAGGAGTGCCGAAAACAAGGTCGCCAAGACTCAACAATGCCACATTTTTTTATACATTTTTAAAACATTGTGTAGTGTGTAAGATGCACGTATGTGTAGTGAGGAATAGAGGGAGAAGTGTGTGTTTGAGAGCATGCTGGACAACTCACAGGGTAGTTGAGACACGTAAAAGGATTGGCTAAAGATTAAGGTGACAAGAGAAACGGAAGTTCCAGCACTCTCGGAGTCCACCCAGGAGCATTTCTCTGGTCGATTGGTGTCTACAAACTCCTCCTATGGTGTCTACAATCTCCTCATATATATGATAATAATAATTGGGTTTGTTTAACCTCCTTCGCAACATCTAAGGTCATATTTCGGAGGGGACCTAGAGCTTTACATGCGATCCGAACCACGGGTCACTACATAGTCTAGACGTAGCGGACGGTCTCCCATCCAAATACTATCCGACTCAATGTCGCTTAACTTCGCTGATCAACGGGAAGAAGTGTTACGACATTGGCTACGACGTAGCCCTCTTTGTATACTGTGTATATATATATATATTAGTGATGTAGGTCACATCCGCATCCGCATCCGCGGAACATCCGCACATTTTTTCTCGCATCCGCATCCGCACTTTGGACTGCGGATGTCGTGCGGATGTGGACCGTTGAGATAAAATGTCATTAATAAGCGGAAATTATCAAATTCTACTATATTAATAGAACTAGTTCATTGTGCGCAAAAGTGATGCAAGCGACAAGACGAGAGTCTGTTCTTGTATGAAGTTACTCTCTTGCAACCTACTTAGATCCACGTTACAAAGCTAAGTTATTTTCACCTAGTACATTAGAGCGAGTTAAATCATCACTTGGCAAAGCAGTTGAAGAGCTTCAATCTCTTGAATCTGTCGCTTCGCCACCCACCAAAAGAATAAAAGTTTCAGTGACAGAACCAACACCTTCAACAAGCAAATCTATCACAGAATCTGTCTCTCAGTTTCTTGAGTCAAGCAGCAATGACGAGACCTACGCGATGTCAAAAGATGTAGTAAAAATGATCGAGAGCTATCACCAAGAAAAACGCCTGGCTGCATGTGACAATCCTATTAGTTGGTGGAAAAATACGCAGAATATCTATCCATACTTGAGTAAACTTGCAAGGAAACATTTAGCATGTCCTCCAACAAACGTACCAAGTGAGAGATTATTTAGCAGTGCTGGATTAATATATGATGAAAAGAGAAACAGACTGGCAGCAGAAAAGGCAGAAAAAATAATGTTCCTTAAGCATAACCTTCCTATAATTAAGTTTGAACATTAAACGATGAACATCTTAGTTTACTTTATTTTAATTACTCATTTATAAATATGCCTAATAAAACATTAAACTTAATATAAATAGTTATCAAGCTAATTAAAGATCTCTTTCTATAAGGGTAGAGGTTGGGGAAAGAGGTCGGTGGGGTGCATTTGAGTTGGGTTCACGTCCCGCATCCTGGTAACACAATTATGGTTTCTAATTGTGGCTGAAACTCAACAAAATATAACGAATTTATTTGCAGACGAATTCACTAATTGATTTCTATATTAGTTAGATGCTTGATATTATTTTATATGTTCAGAGAAAAGTACAGCAATTATTGTACAATTAATCAATTATACTACAATATAGCTACAGCTCTCTCTATATAATAACTTATTATATACGTTAAACACAACAAATCTCGAATATATCCTAAAAAATAACGAAAATGTAGACATCCGCATCCGCATCCGCATCCGCGGATGTTGAAATCAAACATCCTCATCCGCATCCGCATCCGCGGATGAGAAAAAAATGACATCCGCTACATCACTAATATATATATAAATATATATATATATATATATATAATAAAATTTGGTGGACATTTAAATTAGCGTCATTTACAACTTTTCCAAGGTATTCCAAATTGATATTCTAAAATTCATATTTTCGCTCCACCCTAATATATATATATATATATATATATATATACACATTTAACTGCAATGACCACGCAGTATATTAATGTATAGAAACGACATAATTATAGAGGAGTGTTCTGCACACGAGGAAGAGAAATAACAAACAAATGAAAAATAAGGCACCCGCCCGGGAATCGAACGCAGGATCTTCCAATTGCCGGTCAGACGTGCTAACCACTACACCACGGAGCCACGATAGTCAGAAGTTGTAATTCTCCTACATAGGGCAGAAACCAATGCCTTGAGAGGGCACCCTCGCAAATCGTGAATATGTACATTTAACTGCAATGACCACGCAGTATATTAATGTATAGAAACGACGTAAGTATAGAGGAGTGTTCTGCACACGAGGAAGAGAAATAACAAACAAATGAAAAATAAGGCACCCGCCAGGGAATCGAACCCAGGATCTTCCAATTGCCGGTCAGACGTGCTAACCACTACACCACGGAGCCACGATAGTCAGAAGTTGTAATTCTCCTACATAGGGCAGAAACCAATGCCTTGAGAGGGCACCCTCGCAAATCGTGAATATGTACATTTAACTGCAATGACCACGCAGTATATTAATGTATAGAAACGACGTAAGTATAGAGGAGTGTTCTGCACACGAGGAAGAGAAATAACAAACAAATGAAAAATAAGGCACCCGCCGGGGAATCGAACCCAGGATCTTCCAATTGCCGGTCAGACGTGCTAACCACTACACCACGGAGCCACGATAGTCAGAAGTTGTAATTCTCCTACATAGGGCAGAAACCAATGCCTTGAGAGGGCACCCTCGCAAATCGTGAATATGTACATTTAACTGCAATGACCACGCAGTATATTAATGTATAGAAACGACGTAAGTATAGAGGAGTGTTCTGCACACGAGGAAGAGAAATAACAAACAAATGAAAAATAAGGCACCCGCCAGGGAATCGAACCCAGGATCTTCCAATTGCCGGTCAGACGTGCTAACCACTACACCACGGAGCCACGATAGTCAGAAGTTGTAATTCTCTTACATAGGGCAGAAACCAATGCCTTGAGAGGGCACCCTCGCAAATCGTGAATATGTACATTTAACTGCAATGACCACGCAGTATATTAATGTATAGAAACGACGTAAGTATAGAGGAGTGTTCTGCACACGAGGAAGATAAATAACAACTTCTGACTATCGTGGCTCCGTGGTGTAGTGGTTAGCACGTCTGACCGGCAATTGGAAGATCCTGGGTTCGATTCCCGGGCGGGTGCCTTATTTTTCATTTGTTTGTTATTTCTCTTCCTCGTGTGCAGAACACTCCTCTATACTTACGTCGTTTCTATACATTAATATACTGCGTGGTCATTGCAGTTAAATGTACATATTCACGATTTGCGAGGGTGCCCTCTCAAGGCATTGGTTTCTGCCCTATGTAGGAGAATTACAACTTCTGACTATCGTGGCTCCGTGGTGTAGTGGTTAGCACGTCTGACCGGCAATTGGAAGATCCTGGGTTCGATTCCCTGGCGGGTGCCTTATTTTTCATTTGTTTGTTATTTCTCTTCCTTGTGTGCAGAACACTCCTCTATACTTACGTCGTTTCTATACATTAATATTGTAGTAATGCCCAGTTAAGAATATTAATTTTTTTTAATATAAATCATTTACTAATAATTGTGAAATTGTTTGAAATTGTTTAAAATGGGAAGAGTTGGCAATCCTGGACAGAGGCCGACAGAGAGCGGACTACCTACAATGGAGTCTGGAGTCTTCTAGGCAACGCGTTACGCGTAAGGTTGGCGTCATGTAACGTAAAGTTTAATTAATTTTTTGTGTTCCTCTCCGACGTAAAATGTTATCGTAAAATTCCGTACTCGCACCCCCCCCTAAATTACTTAAACCATTTTCGGAGTTAAATAAATAATAAAAAGTGTTAAAAGTGTGTTAATAAACTCCCCCTTTGTTTTGTAACGACTTTCATAGTCTTGGCTCGGCGTGGCTACCATGAATATAATTGTAAAGTAGTGTTGAAATGAGTAGAGAAAGCAGTGATAAATGAAATAAAGAGCCGATAGAGAAGAAAGTAATTAATAAAAGGCGTTCACTATATTTGGTGGCTAGCGGCGGTCTTACATCATATTTTGTATGAGGCTTACCCACGTGCTATTATTTCGATTAAAATTCTGCCGACCCGGTAAAATAGCCAATAGCGTTAATGAATATTTTATTTCGATTATTAAAATATGTAAATGCAAAGTTTACCCCGTTTGCAGGCAAATTTCGATTTTCATTCCTTAAAATTCATTATAAATGTAATTTCAAAATGGTGCCCATTGTTTTCCAAATTATTCTGAGTCACGTCACTTCAAAATTTTTGCGCGTCAAAATTTGTTGTTTGAGATCGAGTCTAGACTCAAAACTTATTTTAGTCGTTACAGAGTCGGTAGAAAAACTTGTCCGACTCAATATTGCGAGTCATTATTACGTTAAATTTCGTTCATTAGGTCGGAGAGGACATAGTTTTGAAAATTTATCGTGCTGCCTGAGGACTCAATTTTTCTTTTTTTCGTCTCTTCCACTGTTATGCCTGTTCAGCTTACCTTTGTTTACTTTTTGTGTTTAAACTTTTGGAATTAGTGATAATTGTGATCAGAATAATGATTAATAAATAAATTTTATACGGTCCTGTCAAAATGTTTCAGCGAAAATTTGTACCGATTGTAAAACATTTCATGAACATGAAAAATTTTCTGGGTTTCATTAGCAGATTTTTGATTATATTTCGATTGGTTGTACATAAATTATAATGATAGGCTTATTTTAAATAATTGTTTATATAGATTTACGGGCTTTTTGCTTTGCTTCGCTTCGCGCTAAAATAGGATTACGTTACATTTTAAGGGACAAATCGAAAAATAATCTTAAACATATTAAATTTGTCACATTTGGCCGTATAGGATTGTGTTAAATTTCAAAATAAGCAGAATTCGTTTAACTGAAATAGAGAAATTGTGTTGTGAAATTCTGTTTTTTTTTGGATTTTTTTCATATACTCATTAATTATATACTCATTAATTATATACTTACTTATTAACTTATACGTATATATTAGTTATATATATAATTATATATATTTATATACTCATAAAATTTGGTAGGTAGGCTGATTATCTATTTTTTTTTCCTCTCCGTTCCTTTCGTTCATTTCACGACAATTCCGACATATTTGGTAAAATGGCTATTGTATTGTACTGAAGGATTTCTTGTAGGCCTATCGTTAAATATTGTTCGGAGATTAACCGTTACTACGGTATCTGTCTATTGAGTAGTAAATTCTTAGTTATTTAACAAAATTTTAATTGGTTTAACATAAATAATCATAGGATTTTTCTTTAATAAGCACAAATGTTATGCATTAAATTCTAAATTGTTCTTTCCGCGCATAACATTGAATTTATTAATTATAGGTCTAAAATTGCGGCGGTACAAATATTTTATGAAATTTGGATATTATAATTTTTTTTCGAATTACAGAAATTTGCGTAGAAAGTTTTCATATTGGTTCTTTGTTTTATAGATTCATTTAATTTTATTTTTATACGTAGGCCGATTTTTCTTTTTCTTTCCAGTTCAATGAAAATGGTAAAATTTTTAATTGGGAATTTAGAGTGTATTCTAAAAAGGATGTTTTGATTTGATATTTTAATTTGGGTGTTAGAAATGAAAAATGTCCTTTTTTTTTAGTTCGAGCGTTTGCATAGAAAAAAATTACAAAATTATGTCAGGATATAATGCAGTTTCATTCGGTTACGTAGGGATATTTGTATAGAGGTTCGCTTACAAACAAAGCGACCGCTCTCAATTAGGCAATGTTTTGTTTGTTTACAGTAGGTTACGTGTATTTTTGAGTGCATATTATCTATTCTTATTTAGTATAACTAAGCAAATTTTTAGTTTCACTTGGAAACGATAAATTACTGGGATTTTTGTGATTTGCAAACCATACTGGGGTTTCTGTTGAAGGAGAGAGTTGTATCTCAGATGTAATTTGCGAATTGCGAGTTCAATTCATATGAAATTTAGAGTTTCAAGTTGGAATTACTGTATTAAAATAATTTTCGGTAGTAATTTTTAATTTTTTTAAAAATTTTAATAACTGTTTTGGAAAATTATTATTGTTTAAACCTTCAGTCGGGGTTAACTAATGCATTTGAAACATTGGCTCAAGTGTACACTCGGAAATGGAGCCTTCTAGATAGCCAGTAACGTTTTTGTGGCGTCTTTGTGTGCTCCTACTCAAAGGGCAAGAGGGTTCATGATTGTCAGAGAATGGATGACATGAAGTTTCTGGGGTTCATTGTTGTCTTTTGTATTTGAAAGTATTGATCTGATTTCTGACGATAGTTTGAACAATAATATTTCTTAAATTATACTAAGTTACTATGTATGGGCGCTTTTATATTTATACTACAATTTTTTTCGTGCGTTTTGTGACTTTTTTTATCTTCTCCGCTGTAACTGCCATAAGTGACCTTATTGGTAGCTAGATTTGATTAAATTTTTGCGAAATTTTGAGATGTGTAATTTTTTTTCTTTCCGTGAATTTGGCCAGAGCAAATGTGTAGTTAGTGTTTCGAAGTGAACTGTCGAGAAAATTCAAGAAATTAAATATGAAGTGATAAGCAGTACAGAAACACGTTGCGAATAAACTTTTTTTTCAAAATTTCGAGAGGCTCGGTTTGGAGTCAACCAAGTTGAATCCGAGTTCCATCAATTGAGTTTAGTCGACCGGATAGGTGATCGATCACCAATGAGAAGAGAGAGAGAAGAGAAACCCAGACTGCGCAGGGACTTGGCGCAGGATGGTTTCGGAAGAGAAGAGATAGAAGAGAGGAACCAATGCGCATGCAGTTGGCGCAGGACAGTTTCGGAAGAGAAGAGAAACTTCGTGTGCAGGGTCTTGGCACACGAAAGTTTCGATCGAAGATGGTCTACTGGTATTTTTCGGGCAGTAGCTGGTCACGCTGCTCGAATGCTTCGCTAAATATGTGTTTTAGCACGCGGTAGGCAAGCCACGTGAGCTTGAACGGGTGTCTAAGACTGTACTGTCCATACAGACATACAGTAGGTTCGTTGGGAAACGGCCTACGGCGGAGTGATCGTTTGATTGTTGCCAGTAGAAGAGTCTTTCAGCTGGACGTAGGAAGAGCAGCGTTCACCGACAAAAGTGGAGATGAGACAAGGCGAGTTTCTTCATCGACTTCTAGAATTGCAAATTCCGTCCAATTCCAGCGCGTGGTCCCGCTTTCAGTATATCTCCCCCCCTGATCCTTTTAGAATTGGACGTCTCTCTTGTTTTTTTTTTCGCCATTGGAGAGAGAGCGGAACCATTATAGCGTGCTGCCCTGTTGCATGTTGATTGATGCAATCCCTTGCATTCTAGCGAAGTGAGCAGGAGAGCTGCGATTGAAAATTGAAGAAGTCCGTTGTCAGCGTGCGGATGGTCATCTAAACAACGTCCAGCAAATTAATGTACTGATTATTATGTAATGAAATTATACGTGAAAGGGTGCGATTATTGCCCATAGTTGTGTTTTTCGTGAAATAGTATGTGCGCTCTTGGTCAGTATTTTATGTAAACTTTTTCTTATTTTTTTCTATGTCGCCCTGATAGTAACTGTATAACTATACAAATAACTGTTTCAAATGTAAAGCGATCGTTGATGAGGAATCGCGGGAATAGATTGTGAACTTGAGATTTGTGTGGCCACTGTAAGAAAATTTTCCGTTATTTTTTTTGGCGTGTATAGATTAGTTACAGGTTGTAATTTAATTATTAGTGTGAAATGTTATTTTATGCAAATGTGAAAATTATAAAGTTTTCGGTTTTTATAATGATACAAAATATATGTGTGGAATTTGTCATTCTAATTATTTCTTGTCTATCTCAACTCTGAATTTGTTAAAGAAAAAAAAAAAAAAAAAATTGCAAAATATATAAATTTGTTGAATAAATTTAATAAATTTGTTAAACGATATTAATAAGTTTTCCTAATGAAAAACTTATTTTCAAGGGGGTGATGCGAGTGTAGTAATGCCCAGTTAAGAATATTAATTTTTGTTTAATATAAATCATTTACTAATAATTGTGAAATTGTTTGAAATTGTTTAAAATGGGAAGATGGGAAGAGTTGGCAATCCTGGACAGAGGCCGACAGAGAGCGGACTACCTACAAGGGAGTCTGGAGTCTTCTAGGCAACGCGTTACGCGTAAGGTTGGCGTCATGTAACGTAAAGTTTAATTAATTGTTTGTGTTCCTCTCCGACGTAAAATGTTATCGTAAAATTCCGTACTCGCACCCCCCCTAAATTACTTAAACCATTTTCGGAGTTAAATAAATAATAAAAAGTGCTAAAAGAGTGTTAATAAACTCCCCCTTTGTTTTGTAACGACTTTCATAGTCTTGGCTCGGCGTGGCTACCATGAATATAATTGTAAAGTAGTGTTGAAATGAGTAGAGAAAGCAGTGATAAATGAAATAAAGAGCCGATAGAGAATAAATAAAGAAGAAAGTAATTAATAAAAGGCGTTCACTATAATATACTGCGTGGTCATTGCAGTTAAATGTACATATTCACGATTTGCGAGGGTGCCCTCTCAAGGCATTGGTTTCTGCCCTATGTAGGAGAATTACAACTTCTGACTATCGTGGCTCCGTGGTGTAGTGGTTAGCACGTCTGACCGGCAATTGGAAGATCCTGGGTTCGATTCCCGGGCGGGTGCCTTATTTTTCATTTGTTTGTTATTTCTCTTCCTCGTGTGCAGAACACTCCTCTATACTTACGTCGTTTCTATACATATATATATATATATATATATATATATAGGGTGGAGCGAAAATATGAATTTTAGAATATCAATTTGGAATACCTAGGAAAAGTTGTAAATGACGTTAATTTAAATGTCCACCAAATTTGAACTAGCAGCTGTTTCAGTAACAGGCTCCCCAATGACCTTGAAAAACCGTTACATTTTGAGCCTCGGTCACTGTCTTCCTAAAGTGCGTGTAGTGACGAGATACGTTACAGTTTAGCTTAGCCTATTAGTATAACTACATAACCGTTTTTGCATGCAAAAATATTTATTTCTTGTAATTCTCTGATTTAATTACATTAATTCTATTTTTCAGAAATATTAAAATGGATAAAAAAGTAAAGACAAGGCAGTGTAGTATATGCCCAGTTTTTGGCGCTGCTAAAGAACTAAATAGCAATAGGCTTCCAAACTCTGAAGAAATGTTTAGACATTATTTATGGGTAAGAGCTGACATGAAGTTCACTGATAATAACAAACATCCTGCAGTCTCTGACGTATCAGAAAGAGTCGCTTTAGATATTGATATTGAAAATATTTGGGTAAAGACCTCAATTCCAACAGTTTCCCACAAATGAGTTTTGCAGCTTATTCGCTCCTATCATAATAAATATATGGTGTTCATAAAGCCATACAAAGGAAGAAAAGGAAACCAAAATTATCAAAACAAATTACAGTTGTTCAGAGAAAAAGCTAAAAATTTATTTGATATTGCTAGCTGCAAATGTGAGTTTGATTCATGTCACTGTGATAAAAACTAAAAAGGTTCCTCGCATTGAGCAAAAATTTCTCACTGATGAAAGAGGAGATAGAAAAATGGCAATTGGGAACATAGATAAAATAACAACTGAAAAACTTAAAAAGAATATGAAACGAAAAGAAGTGGAACTTTCTCGAATTAGCAAAAGCATTTCAACTAACGATGATGCTGTCGGCCAAGGCCTTGATTCTTCTGATTCAAAGGGTGACATTTCAGCTTGCTCAGGGAAAGAATCAAACCCGACCCAAACAAGAGCTGTTGATAATGCTAGACCGTCTAACTCGCATCAACAAATGAAAGTTAATTTAGGAAATGTTGCACAAGTTTGTGATAGATACGGCATATCTGACTGGGCAGGTGCATCTTTAGCATCTGCTGCCCTGCAAGATGTTGGTCTAATAGCAAATGAGGATACCTCCCTCGTAATTCACAGGGGTAAAATTAGAAGAGAAAGGACGAAAATACGGCGTAAAATGCAACAAGAAGATAATGACGAACACTTGAAAGCTCTATATTTTGATGGAAGAAAAGATAAAACAATGTCGTATCAAGCAAGGCAAATATTATTATTACAAGTCGGTCATTAAAGAACACAACCTTAGTAAGAGAACCAGGGTCTTGCTATGTTGGTCATATTGTACCTGTCTTTAGTACTGCTCATGGTATTAAAGATTCGTTAATTCAGTTTTTATCAGAAAATGTCCAAAACATTGATGAACTGGTGGCTATTGGATGTGATGGAACTCCTGTAAACACAGGAAGGCATTGATGGGAGCACAACAGGACCTGATACCTTCTCTGGAACAATTGGCAAAGCACTGAAAAATTGTGAACAACTTCCAGTTGCAGGGTTTGATAAAATTGAAGCTGATATACCATACATAGAAAATGAAGACTTAAGTACGGACCAGAAGTATTTGCTTGACATCTGTAAAGCTGTGTGATCAGGTAAATGCTCTCAGGATTTGTCTGCAAAAAATCAAGGAACTTTATCTCATGCACGGTGGATAACTACAGCAAATCGAATTCTACGCTTATACATTGCTAAAGATAAACCATCAGACAACCTTCGTGCATTAGCAACATTTGTAATGAAATTTTATGCTCCAGTGAGGTTTACCATTACGTCAAAATCTTCATGCACAGAAGGAGGAAGACATGTCTGGGAAACCATTTCAAGATCAAGATACCTTCCACTTGAGCTGAGAAACGTTGTGGATTCTTCAATACAACGCAATGTTTATTTTTCTCACCCAGAGAATCTATTGCTCTCCATGATCACCGATGATCAGGAGCACATCAGAGAGCTGGCAATTCGAAGAATTATGCTTGCAAGAAAGAAAACACAAAAGGAAATCCGAAAGTTTACAATACCAAGGCTGAACTCTGGAGCAAAAGAATACATTGATCTTATTAACTGGAAAGAAGAAGGGCGATTAAGTCCTCCGCTTTTGCAGCAATTAACGGAGAAGGAATTGAGAAAGCTCACTTCCAAACAGTCACATTCTGGAGGTATACTTGGGATGCCATGTCACACACAGGCCGTAGAAAGAGGTATTAAGCTAGTAACAGAAGCAGCAGCTACAGTTTGTGGAAAAGAACGAAGGGATGGATTCATTCAAGTAAGATTAGAATCAAGAAACATCATGGTATTTTTCAATACTAAATCACAACATACTTCGATAAGCAGGAAAAGGAATAAGACTTAGACAAAAGTTCATAATAAGGTTGGGTGGTTGGGATGGGCTAGGCTGGAACTCGAAGTGCAGCGACCTCCACGTGGTGAGTTCTGTGTACTTTGTTTATATATATATATATATATATATATATATGTATGTATATATATATAATACATACACAAAGTAGCGGAATGCTGCCAGAAATGTTCAAATCAGGAAGCGATTTTTTGCCAACGCTAGGGACCCTGAACAATTAATTCAAGGGACATCAAATTTTGAGTGAGCACTGACAGTAGCCCGTTGACAACTTTTGCAGGTATTCCAATTCGATATTTGGAAAAACAAAATTTTGTTCCATTTTCACTCCACCGTAATATATATATATATATGATTTCTGTGAATTCTGCCAAGAACTGCACGATTATATCTGCATGAATTTGGATGATAGGAAAATATCCCTCATCTCAAACTCTAAACAGATCGCGGGGTTCAAATTTCTGTGTGACGAATGTACACAGACTAAACTCTTTTGTGGTATTTAAAGAAAAGTAGAAAGCGAAGATGAGACTTACAGAAAAGGAAGGAATAATATGGAAACAAGAGTCCCGAAATGTCCCAATACAAAACCGGATGGATGAGAGAGGAAAAATAAAAATACAACACGGAATGAAGATATAAAAGAAAGAAAAGAGAGAAGTAAAATTTGCAATGTAGTAAAACTGCCCAAGGAGGAAAATCATAAAATGATAAAATGTAAAAACGTAGGAAATAAACAGCCGAGAAAAACTGGAAATGTAAGGAATGAAAATAATAATTTATTTATGGGTAATTTATGGATAATTTATTTATAGTCTTTATGGATAATTTATTTATGGGTAATGACCCAAATTTTCTTTGGGAGGCGTTTAAAGAAAGTTTTTTGAATATCGAAAGGGGGAAGTTTATTAAACGTAGGCCCAAGCGCGCTAGTAATCATAGTAGGCCCAAGTGGTGGACTAGGGAAATGTGCGAGTTCATAAACGAGCGTAACAGAGCGTGTAGACTTAATAAGCGCAATGGCACGGTAGCTAACTTTAATAGATATATCGAGCTTAGACGTCATTTTAAAAGATCTGTAATGAATGTTAAACGTAATTTTGAGATACTTGTAGCTGCGGATAATAAACATAGTCCGAAAAAGTTTTTTGACTATGTAAATAATCGTAAGCCGATAAAAGATAACATAGGCCCTCTAGTGGACGCTAACGACGCTTTGGCTTCCGACGCTCAGGCGATGTCGGGTATTTTTAACAACTTTTTTCCACAGTTTTTATCGTGGAAGACGTAAATAATGTTCCAAACGTAGACGATATCGTTCCATTTAGGAAAGAGACTATTTTGAATGAAATAACTGTTTACGAGAGTACGATTGCGCATTATATCGATAAGCTAAAAGTTAGCAAGGCTTCAGACACTGACGCGCTTTATCCTAGACATTTGAAAGATTTGAAAGATGTTATGTTCGGCCTATTAACAAAAATTTTTAATAAGTCATTGGAAGCGGGGATTATTCCTGAAGACTTCAAATTAGCTGACGTTACGCCCATTTTAAAAAAAGGCGACCGCACAGTAGCTAGCAAATATAGGCCTATTAGTGTAATGTCAATTGTCGATAAACTTTTGGAATCCGTAGTTAGGGATCGTATCGTCGGTCACTTAGAAAGTCGCGATTTGATTAATAGTACCCAGCATGGGTTTCGACGCCATAAATCTTGTTTAACAAATTTGTTATAGTTATATAACGAAATAGTGCGCGAATACGATAGGCATGAGCGGCTGACTTATTTATTTAGACTTTAAAAAAGCGTTCGATACAGTTCCGCATAAAAGATTAATTGTGAAGATTAAAGCGCACGGTATACGCGGTCAGGTAGATAACTGGTTAGAGGAATGGCTTCGTGCTAGGAAACAGAGGGTCTTTGTTAATGGTAGGGATTCATGGTGGTTGGATGTAGGTTAGGCTCATTGCTATTCGTAATCTACATGAACGACACAGATGTAGGTTTGACCAGTAACGTGTCAAAATTCGTGGACGATACTGAAATAGGCGGTAAAGTTCTTAACGTGGACGATAGAAATAGGCTCCAAGACGATGTAAATAGGATTATGAAGTGGACGGATAAGTGGCAGATGCAATTTAACGTAGACAAATGTAAAATTTTGCATATAGGTTCTCGTAACAATAATTACACGTACACGATGGATGATAGACAGTTAACGAGCGTTGACGAGGAAGTAGATTTAGGCGTACGCGTATCTATGGATTTAAAAGTTAGGAACCAGTGCCTGGAGTCTTGCGCAAAAGCTAATAGGATATTCGGCTTCATAGCGCGTAATTTCGAATTTAAATCGAAGAATATTATAGTGCCCTTTACAAGTCCCTAGTCAGGTCTCACTTAGAATATGCCGTTCAGTTTTGATGCCCGTATTTGCGTGAGGATATTGAGAGGTTGGAAAGGGTTCAACGTCGCGCCACGAAACTAATTCCGTCATTGCGCAACAAGTCTTACGAAGATAGGATTAAAGAGTTAGACTTGCATTCACTCGAAACTAGGAGATTAAAGGGGGAGCTTATTGAAGTTTTGAAAATCGTTAATAAAATTGGTAACGTAAATTTTGACAAATTGTTCATTTTCGATAATGCCGATACTCATAATAACAGATTTAAATTATGTAGTAGGCGTTTCATTACTAACATCGCTAAAAACTTTTTTACGTTTAAAGTAATTGATAAATGGAATAATCTTCCCGTGTCTGTCGTGAACTCTACCAGCGTTAATATATTTAAGAACCGTTTAGATAGGCTTTTTAAAATATTAGCGTCGTTTAAAATAATAAAACAATTAGCAACAGCAACTCTGGTGGTGATAGTCGAAGTTTGAGTCTATTGACGATTGATGCCAGCTTGTGACATGACAGCGTATGATATGCCAGCGTTAAATTTATATTAAAAAAATAAAAAAAATAAAAAATAAAAATAAAAAAATTAGACAAACACGAACTTAGGTGAAGCTCATAGCGTAAACTAACCCACTTTTTGTTATACTCTTCAAATTTTCTTTCTTTTTTTTCTTTTTTACTTGCATGCCTGTAGTTTGCATGGTATGACAGTGTTTCTTTGAGTTAAGACTGTGTTTGCATGGTTTGTAAGCGTTCTTACTTTACTTCTTTTCATCTTTCACCCCTTTCCTATTCTCTTCGAATATTTTTTCGACTTGTTGGCAGTGGTGACGGATGATGATGGTGAGTCTTTCTCTCCCTTTTTCTGAATGAATGTTAACCAACGAATGATAGGTATTGCTACTTACTTAACCCCTTATTCTCTTCTTTTAACTCCCTATTTTCTTCTTTTAAACCCCTGCTCTCTTCTTTCTCTCGGGTTAACCTTAGAGTGGATCTTAGGGTCTTTGTTAGCCTTAGCTTCTGTAGATTCTTTAGATATATGATATAATTTTCTTCATAATCTGCGGTTTGTCGATTGCAGTTCAAGGAATATCTTCATTAGAATCAGAGGTCCTCAGCTCAATACCACAAGGGACAGTATTAGCTCCACTACTCTTCATAATCATATTAACTGACATAGATGAGGACGTTACCAGACACAGCACAGTAACATCCTTTGCCGATGACACAAAGATCAGTATAAAAATAAGAAACCCAGAAGATATAGGATCTCTACAAACAGACATGAACAGAATCTACAAGTGGACGGAAGACAACAATATGAAGTTTAACACTGAGAAATTTCAACTGTTAAAGTATGGTAAAAGGGGAGATCAAAAATCCATGGAATACTATACCCAAAATGGACAGGAAATTCAGAGAAATTCTAAAGCAAAAGATATAGGAGTTTTAATGACTGATGATGCGAAATTTGAAACACAAAATAAGATAGCAGTAAACAGAGCAAAGAGAGTAACTGGGCAGACACTAAGAACCTTTAAACGAAAGGATAGGAATGTAATGATTCTTCTATTGAAAACACTGATCGTACCCAAGTTGGAATACTGTTCGGTCCTACCATCACCCTATAAAAAAAGAAGACATTAGTAACCTAGAAGGGATTCAGAGAAGCTTCACAGCCAAGATCAATGGGTGCAAAGAACTAAATTACTTGGAAAGGTTACGCGAATTAAACCTATATTCACTCGAAAGGAGAAGAAAGAGTACATCATCATTTACACTTGGAAAATCATGGAGAAACTTGCCTCTAATCTTACTCTGACCCTATAAAGTATAAACCCCAAACAACAGTGGAAAGTAGAAAAGGAAGACTGTATCGTGTTCGAAAATTAAAGGTTAGACGGGAAACATCCTTAACCCTGAAAGAAAGTAGTTTTGTTGTGAGAGGACCAAAACTGTTTCATCAACTACGCAAAGAACTAAGGAACACGAGAAGCGTTGAGATGGACATCTTCAAAAGAAGATTAGAACAATCCCCGATGAGCTGGGCGTACCTTACTATGTGAGGTGGAGAGTACAAGACACGAACTCTCAATTTCACCAGACGAACTCGAGAGGAGGGGCGACAAGCTTGACCTTCTTGAAGGGAGGAATCATCGCACAAAACATTTGAAAGGTTAAAAGGTGTATATATATATATAAGTTTAGTTTTAGCTGAAGAGGTGAAATAATAATTGGAGCTTCACATTTAAGAAAAAACTGTAAATAAAAAAATTTACTTACAGAAGGTCAGAAAAAACTTTATTAACTTCTTCGATTAGGACTTCACCAAAGATGATCCCGTCTTGAGCAGCTTTGAAAAAACGAACCCGTGCTCTGCAATAAATATAAAAAAAATGAATAGATAAAAAAGGTATCGTTGATTGTGTTGTTTATAAAGTCTGATAAATAAATAATCACAGACATTTAAACATACGGTATGTACGAGGGGCGGTCACAAAATAAGTTTACACGACGTATAATTTCGTAACGAAAGGACCTACGTTGATTATGTTTGTATTAAGTGAATTCGCTAATCATTGTTGGCAGCACTGTACGTCGATTCGGCTGCCATCTACCGTACATTGGTTATATGAGTCAGTTGAACATGGCGACTCGACTGGAACAGTGCTCTGTCATTTCTGTAATGATATTCCGAGTCTGTCAGTAGTCAAGAATTTCTTGTCCGCTGGCAAAGTGATGGTTACCGTGTTTTGGGACCACAAATGCGTTTTTCTCGCAGACTTCATGCAAAACGGCACAACAATCAATGCAGCTGCATATTCAACAATGGAACGTTTACGAGCGGCTATTAAACGTAAACGTCCTGGACTGCTCTGTAAGGCAGAGCACTGTTTCAGTCGAGCCACCATGTTCAACTAACTCATACAACCAATGTACGGTACACGGCAGCCAAATCGACGTGCAGTGTTGCCAACAATGATTTGTAGTGAACCCCATTTTACGAAACCTCTTTTACAGTTTTTATTAGTTACGTTGCTCCATTCAATTTCTCTATATCTTTTATCATTCTCTTTACACTCGTTTTCGCTGTACTATATAAAAAGGGTAGCACGTGACCGAGACGAGGTCATTTCACTTTAGAAGAATGTGGAAGAGACCGGGGGATTAATTAATTATACAATTAATTACACTTTACTGACTTTTATTTATACCGCAACACGTTAGACAAACGGGGTAATGCGAAGGGGGGGAATTAGCGTTAACATTTTACCGGAGAGAGACTCAAAATACTTATTTTTAAATAAACAACAGCCTATATACGAAAAACAGCTTATTGGCCAAAGGCCATCCGATCACTCTCGTTTATGGGCATTCTGCTTTTCTCTGCCTCTAAACCATTTTGGGGTGTTGCCAACTAGCATTTTATAACCAAACAATTATTTATTTCTTATTAACAAAACATTTAATTAAACATTATTAAATTCTTATAAACAAAACATTTAATGCTTAATTAGTCGTTGCTACATCGCATCACCCTCTTGAAAATAAGTTTAACACTAAGAAAACTTATTAATATCGTTTAAGAAATTTATTTATTTATTCAACAAATTTATTTATTTTGCAGTTTTTTCTTTAACAAATTCAAAGTTGAATAGAGAAGAAATCATTAGAATGACAAATTCCACACATCAGATATTTTGTATCATTTTATAAAAATCGAAAAAATAAAACTTTATAATTTTCACAACATTTGCATAAAATAACATTTCACACTAATAATGAATTTACAACCTGTAACGAATCTGTTTTTTGAAAAATAACGGATCATTTTCTGAACACTAGTTACAACACATTTCAAGTTCACAACCTATTCCAGCGATTTCTCAAGATCGCTTTACATTCGAAACCATTATTTATAAAGTTATACTGTTACTATCAGGGCAACATAGAAAGAACGAGAAAACACAAAACAAATATGGCAATAATCGCACCCTTTCACTTATAATTTCATTACATAATAATCAGTACATTAATTGCTGGACGTTGTTTACATCACAATCCACACAGTTGACAACGGACTTCTTCAATTTCCAATCGCAGCTCTCCTGCTCACTTCGCTAGAATGCAAGTGATTGCATCATCATGCAACAGGTCAGCACGCTTGAGGTTCCGCTCTCTCTCCAAATTGGTGAAAAAAAAACCGAGAGACGTCCAATTCTAAGAGGATCAAGGGGTGGAGATATTCTGAAATTGGAACCACGCACCAGAATTGGACGGAATTTGCGATTCTAGAAGTCGACGAAGAAACTCGCCTCTCTCATCTCGACTTTTGTCGGTGAACGCTGCTCTTCCTACGTCCAGCTGAGGAACTCTCTTACTGGCAATAATCAAACGATCACTTCGCCGTAGGTGGTTTCACAACGAACCTACTGTATATCTGTATGGACAGTAAAGCCTTAGACACTGGTTCAAACTCTCGTGGTTTGTCTACCGAGTGCTAGAACACATATTGAGCGAAGCATCGAGCAGCGAGACCAGGACTGCCCAGAAAATACCAGTAGACCATCTTGGACCGAAACTGTCCTGCACTAAGTCGCTACGCATTCGGTTTCGTTTCCCTCACTATTCTCTCTTCTCTTCTCTCTCTCATCTCTTCTCATCTCTTCTCTCTCTCTCATCGGTGATCGATCACCTGTCTGGTCAACTAAACTCAATAGATGGAATTCAGATCCAACTTAGTTGCTTCCAAAGCGAGCCTCTCGAAATTTTGACAAAAATAATATAAAAGTTTATACTGCTACTGATTATCACTTTTCATATTTAATTTACAAACTTACTTGACACTTCACTTCGAAACAAGAACTATAATTTGCTCTGGCCAAATTTACGGAAAAATATGATCATTTCACAGAATTTTGCAAAAATTTAATCACGCCGAGCTACCAATAAGGTCACTTATAGCAGCTACATCGGAGAAGGTGATAAAAAAACTCATGAAACGCAATGAAACAAAACTATACGGTATAAATATAAAAACGCCCATACATAGTAACCATTATTATAATTTAAAAAAAAATATCATTATTCAAATTACCTTCAGAAATCACATCAATACATTTCAATACAAAAGACAAAAATGAAAACCCAGAAACTTCATGTCATCAAATCTCGACAATCAATAAACCCTCTTACACCTTGGGGGGAGCACACATAGATTCCACAAAAGCATTACTGGCAATCTAAAAGGCTCCATTTCCGGTCAACACTCAAACTAAAGTTTCGATTGCACGAGTAAACCCAAATGAAGTTTAAAAAATAACACAATTTTCCAAAACAGAATCATTAAATATAAAAAACTTAAATATTAATACCAAAAAGTACTTTAATACATTAATTCCAACCTGCAACGCTAAATTTCATAGGAAGAAAACTTGTAATTCACAAATTACATTCGAGAGACAAGTCTCTCCTTCAACACAAAACCCAGTATGGTTTGTAAATCACAAGAATTCCAGTAATTTATCGTTTCCAAGTGAAACTAAATACAAATTTACATCGTTATTCTAAATAAGAACAGATATTATGAACACAAAACTACAGCACAATCTAATACGTAAACAAAAATTAAAATAAATCATTGCACAATAAAGAGTGTTCGCTTTGTGTTGTAACCGAACCTCTACAAAAATATTCCTAACCAAATGAAACTGCATTACATGATATAATTTTGTAATATTTTCTATGCAAACGCGCGAACGTAAAAAATTTAATTTTTAATATCCAAAATAAAATGTTAAACAAAAAACACTTCTTAACACAATAAAATCTAATTTCAGAATAAAAAAATTTAAACAGCCTAACTATACAAAATATCACTCAGGATTGTTATGAAACTGAAAGAAAGAAAAAACTAGACAACAATCAGCCTACCTATAAAAATATATAAATTAATGAATATATAAAAAAGTAAAACCAACAAAAATTGATTTATCAAAAAAAATTTACGAAAACAATTTCTGTATTTCAATTAACAAACTTTTATTTTTTTATAACAAATTTAGCTTCCTTTGAGGTCTCACACAATATATATACGGCAAGCAAATAAACTCAAGCAGTCCGAATTTGACCCAGTATAAATTACTGTTTTTAACGATTATTTTTCGACTTTAAACCTAAAAGTACAATGATCTACCTTACACTAGAAAGCGAAAAGCGAGAAAGCGAATTAAACTACAAAACGATCTTTAAGTATACACATATGATGGTCATGTGTCGACTTGACATCCTTTATTTTAATAAACATAAACTCTATTATCCGTCGAAGACCAATCTCAAAAACTGCATATTAGATACTGGAAAATTTTGTTACTCATTATTTAATCTCTGGCAATGCTCTACTATATATATATATATATATATACACACAGTACATGTTTTTTTTAATTGGGGTTGTTTAACTTCCTTCGCAACATCTAAGGTCATATGACGGAGGGGACCTACAGCTTTACGTGTGATCCGAACCACGGGTCGCTACATAATCTGGGCGCAGAGAACGGTCTCCCATCCAACTACTACCCACACCCATTGTCGCTTAACTTCGCTGATCTCCGGGAAGCGGTGTTACGACATCGGCCACGACGTAACCCATATATACCTAGAAATGCGTTACAATATACGAACCAACCTTTGAAACGACCGTATTTAATTGCATGTAACAATTTTATGACAACTAAAATAATTTACTGTCATATAAGTGCGAATGTTATTTACTTATTATTTTATTATTATTACTAACACAATTATTTCTAATGCCGAAAACATAAACACAATACCAATTTTTAAACACAAAATAGGCAGGCTGTAATAAATGTTGAAGGAAAGAAAAAAAAGAAGTCATCGGACGACAATTTCAAATTTTAATTCTCTCTCTCTCTCTCTCTCTCTCTCTCTCTCTCCGACTGGGCGAAACGAAACCTAAAGAAAACGAACTGGAGAAGGGATTAACGAGAAGAAAAAGAAAAAAAACGACTCTCGAAATACGACTCCAATTTTATGACTCCACATTATAACGGCCTCGATAAGACGACTCCGTGAAAATTGTGAAAATGCGCGCTATGAGAAGAAATTTTGAAAATGATGGCTGCCATCTTGAATCATAGAAGGGAATCAGAATTTGCTTGCAAATGAGGAACACAATGCATTTTACTGTTTAAAGTACCGAAACAGAATAGCTATTAATTTTATAAAGACTATAAAACGGACAGCAAAAATTTGACCGACATACAGTATAAGGCGCGTACCGAGGACGTGGGAATACCCTTATGTGAATGTATAAGGACCACCGCTTGCCACCAAAATATGTAGTGAACCCCATTTTACGAAACCTCTTTTACAGTTTTTATTAGTTACATTACTTCATTCAATTTCTCTATATCTTTTATCATTCTCTTTACATTCGTTTTCGCTATACTATATAAAAACGGGTAGCACGTGACCGACACGAGGCCATTTCACTTTCGAAGAATACAAAAAGAGACCGGGGGATTAATTATACAATTAATTACACTTTACTGACTTTTATTTATACCGAAACACGTTAGACAAACGGGTTAATGCGAGAGGGGGGGGGGGGAATTAGCGTTAACATTTTACCGGAGAGAGACTCAAAATACTTATTTTTAAATAAACAACAACATCCTATATATGAAAAATAGCTTATTGGCCAACGGCCATCCGATCATTCTCGTTTATGGGCATTCTGCTTTTCTCTGCCTCTAGACCATTTCGGGGTGTTGCCAACTAGCATTTTACAACCAAACAATTATTTATTTCTTATTAACAAAACATTTAATTAAACATTATAAAATTCTTATAAACAAAATATTTAATGCTTAATTAGACATTACTACAGATTAACGAATTCACCTGATACAAACATAATCAATGTACGTCGTTTAGTTACGGAATTATACGCCGTGTAAACTTATTTTTTGACTGCCTCTCGTAAAATACTTACATGTCTTCTTGGTTCACCATATCAAGTGCTGGATCAACTAAGAATAGAAGGTGGAAAATAATTATATTTGCTTCATCGAGGATAGCTGAATCGAAAATAATTCCGTTTTGAACAGCAGTGAGAAAATGAGTCTTGGTTCTTTATTGAATAAAAATATTAAATACATTTATATTACGACTATAAATACTGTAATATAAAATAATTTTGAAAAGAACCGACTTCCACTGATAATTAGGGGATAAATACATTCGTGAAAAATTCATCAGAACTAAAGTTTGAAAAGTTCAACATGTTGATTTAACACAAAGAAAGTAGTGTATGTGGGCACTTGTGACAATGATGAATTTTCGAATAATGAATCCCACTAGAGGTCGACCTACTTATACAGTGGTCATGTGCCAAAACGATTATCCCTGTTATCCCTACCTATCCCCCTTGTTCACGGGATACGCGGTTTATTAGTACAGAGGTGTATATTATACATACTAGGGGCACTCAATATATTTTTCCCCACCCTTTTTTCTTAGCTAAATAATAGGCAATAGGGCTGAAATGTCTTTTGGGCCGTAAGTTTGAACTTTCTGCCCTTCACAAAACCGGATTTTTCCAGATCGAACCTCCCCTCCTTGTATAAAACCGCTTTTAAACGCCCTTGTATAAAACCGATGGTTAACGCAGTTTCGAAAATGGCGTCTGACAGTGATGTGCGTCGTAAACAGAGAGCTGTTATCGAGTTCTTAACCGCAGAGAAGGAAACAGTTGGAAATATTCACAAACGTCTACAAAACGTTTACGGAGATGCTGTTGTTGATCAAAGCACAGTTCGACGCTGGTCTAAACATGTGAGACCATCGGAGAGAGGGAGAGCCAGCCTCGATGATGAGCCACGCAGCAGTCGCCCGACATCGGCTGTGACATTTCACACTGTGCAACGTGCTAACAGCATCATTCGATCAAATCGGCGCGTCACATACAAGGAGCTATCACTGGAGATAGGAATTAGTGAAGCAAGTGTGAATACCATAATTCAGCAACTGGGATACTCAAAAGTGGTTCACACAAGACCACACAACAGTTTGCAAACAAGAGAGGCCATCACAGAAATGCGCTTGACTGTGTTACCCCACACTTCATACAGCCCGGATCTGGGACCTTCAGACTTCCATTTGTTTGGGCTTATGAAGGATGCTATTCATGGAAGAAAGTTTCAGTGTGACGATGAGGTGGTTGAGGAAGTTAAGAGGTGACTCCAGCGGAACCCAGCGGACTTTTACCAGCAAGGAATAAAGGCCCTTGTTTCGAGTTGGAGAAAAGCCGTAGAAAAGGATGGAGACTATGTGGAAAAATAAAAACTTGACAAATTTTCTGGAACTTACAAAGAAACTTGGAAAGAAAAAAAAAAGGTGGGGCAAAATATATTGAGTGGCAATCGATATATTTCGATATATTATTCTCTTCTTGGTTGTTTGTTGTTCAGCTCCGACGGATTTTCCGAAGCTCCTGAAAAGCGAGTAAAGTCTTCTGTTTTTGTGTATTTGACTGATTGCAGTTTTTCATTGTCTAGTTTGTCATTTGACTAACATTTTGCTCATTAGTGATTTAAATTATTTTATATCAATATTTTAATTATTGAAGTATTTAGTGTGGAATTCGTTTATCGTTGCATGTGAATACACAAGTTGTTACTGTTTATTTTTATTACAGTATTTCTGTTCAATTATTAATATACATATTTAATTATTATTCAAGAAATTTAGAATTTTCGTTATTGTTTATTATTATTATTATTTGTTTTATTTGCATATTTAATAATTATTTCACAAGAAAGTTTTTATTTTTATCTCAATACATCTACCGTGTGGCTGTTGTTTGTCACGCTAATCCCCTAGAGACTCTAGACCTCTCAATTCTCTCATCTACTTATTACGCGTGTGTTTAGAAATTCCTTCTTTTGGTATTTCCGGAATCTTCTTTCCTGTTTTCCGGTCACTAATCCATAATTTTTCCGAGACTCTCCTTCCTACCTATTAGACTGGGAAGTTAATTTTAATTTTCGTGAGAACATTTTTCTTGATATGCCCCCCCTAATAGTCCGTGAGCCAGACCCCAAATTTTGGCCAATCGGTACCACTAAGACGAACCAGATGAAACAATGTTTTTTGGAAAGCTTATAATTTGTAGTTTCCAAATATGCTTGCTGGACATCTGTATCTGGTAGTGTTTTAGTGTAAATTTTCAAAACACATAGGCACCCAATATTTCAATATTGGACGCAAACTTAAAATGCTAATAAAATAATAAAGCTACTCTTTTGAAATGTCGAGCAAGCATTTTTATCATATACTTAGCATCCTTCATCATTGGTATGAGGGACGTTTGGTTCCATCGAGTGGTACCGATCAACTCTTCTGGCCCACGGACTATAACCTACGCGAGTGTTCCGACTGCGGCGGAAAATTTCCTATATTTTTTTACCGATCCCTTTTCTAACCCTTTAGTTTGCAGATTTTCTGTAAACTGACGTGAACTACGAAACGAGGTGATTCGGCGAGAAAAAAGTTCGAAGGAATAGGAGGGAAACGAATGTGGTGACAGAGGAATATAGTGCTTTGGCGGTGCTTTGTTTCGGGAAGTCTTGCAGCGAGTTCTCACGCAGAACGGAGATTTCGCGAAGATTGTACGACAAATCCCCAAGCAGTCGTCATTCTCACTCCCCCTTCACTTTTTCGGGATCAACGGTTTGAACAGTTCGAAATGGGGCCCGATTTAGTCAGCATAAACTTTGCTACACTCTAAGAATGACACGCAGGAAATTAGGCTGGTTGGCGATTCCATTATTCCAGAGCAATTACAGGATTTCCGCAGCAGGACCCCAACTCCGAGAAGGAGGTACTGCTATCCTGGAGCCCGTGTTGACATCACAGACTCCATAGACGAGTTTGGTAAAGCTTCTGATGATAGTACAATATTTATGGCGCATGTTGGGACTAACGATGTTAAGATTTCCAGGTCAGAGTAACTGAAAGCGACTGATGCGGACTCTAAAGGATAGGACTAATAAATTAACTTTTTTTCAGGAATTCTCCCAAGAATAGCAGGATCAGACAACTTTTTTAGCAGAGCTACCTCAGGAATAATATTCTTAAGTTCCTTTGCCAACATGAAAATGTTGACTTCGACAATTTGTGGTCATTTTTCTAATAAAATAGATTTATTTTCCGTGATGGTATTCACCTGAATGGCGTGGAAGCAGCTCGTCTCGGTAGACTATTACATTGCTCTGCGGTGATTTTTTAGGCAAAAAACGGTGTAACTTCTATGAAAGCGACCAACCTAATAAATATTCCTTACAGTGAACGATTGTCTCCACGAAGAACTTCGAAATTCTACTGCGGTACTCAAGATTTTATAAATGTATTTTATATTAAGGCTCGAATTTAAGATTTAAATTTGGTGAACTATTAAGTATTGTCCTTGACCAAAAAATTTAGGTTCTAGCAATTACTGAATCCTGGTTAAATACAAAGAGTAGAGATTTTCTCGGAGAATATCATATCGCTGGTTATGATAAAATAGAAAGAAAGGGTGGTGGTACAGTACTATACGTTCAGTCACACTTAAAACCCGTAATTACAAAAATTACATAAATTGATAATATAACTGGGACGTTTGTTGAAATTAAGGACAACTCACGAAAGAAATTAATCATAGGTTTAGTAGATAGGCTTCCCTATGAGACTGTCGACAGTGACAATAGACTTTAGGAACTAATTTTTTATGTGAGTAGCGAACTTGATGCGATAATTATGGGAGATCTTAATTTTAATAATAATAATAATAATAAATCGTTAGAGTCTATAGAAGTCCCGTTCGACTGGAAATTGCAAACATTACGCCAATATATAAAAAAGGGACAAATCGCTTCCGGGAAATTATCTTCCGACTTGTCTGACTTCCGTAGTTGGTAAGATTATGGAGACGATCGTTCGGGACAAAATAGTTAATCACTTACAAATTAATAAATTAATCAAAGATTCTCAACACGGCTTTCGACGTAATCGATCTAGTCTTACTAATTTGCCCGACTTCTTTAATGATATTGTAAATATATATGACGGGAGTAAAACAGTAGATATTATACGTATATTTCGATTTTCAAAAAGCGTTTGATAAAGTGCCACATTGAAAATTATTAACAAAACTTTTGTCTCACAGAATTGATGGTAATGTTCTCAAATGGATAGAAAATTGGCTTAGTGGACATAACAAAGAGTGGTCATTAATGGCAAAGCGTCTAACTGAAAAAGTGTAACTGCGGCGTGCCTCAGGGATCAGTTCTGGAACCAGTTCTTTTTATTATCTAGGAATTAAGAGTATAATTTCAAAATTTGCCGACAATACCAAACTAGGAGGACGAACAAAATCAGCGGGAGAACGTTTGCAGATTCAAAAAGATATTAATAAATTACTCGAGGAGGCGAAAATTTGGCAAATGAATTTTAATATAGATAAATGTAAAATGTTGCATAGCGGTAGAAGCAATTTTAAAAAAGGTATTTTATGCGCGACAGTACACTAACGAGTGTTACGGAAGAGAAAGATTTCGGTATTATTGTTGCGATACTCTTAAACCGAATAAACAATGTATTGAAGCGATCAGAAAAGCAAATAGAATCTTAGGATTTATTGGTAGATAATTTGAATTTAAGTCGGAGAAGACAGTGCTAACATTACATAATTCCTAGGTACGCCCCCACCTGCAATACTGCGTTCAGTTCTGGTTCCCATATTTACGACAGGACACAGACAGAATGGAGAGAGTGTAGCGACGGGTTACTAAGATGATTCCTAGACTAAGAAACAAATCATACGCTACCCGTTTAGAAACGTTAAATTTATTCTCATTGTGAAAATGCCTATTCGAGATTTAATCCAGGTATTTAAAATGTTTAAAGGTTTTGATAATGTCAACGCCGAAAAATATTTCACCTTCAGAAATGTAGATAGAACTCGCGGTAATGGCTTCAAATTAGTGAGTAAACATTTTAAGTCTAATGAAGCTGAACATTTTTCTTCAGACGTATGGTTAATTTGTGGAATGGATTGTCAACTAGCATAGTTCAAAGTAATTCGATCGAATCCTTTAAAATGGGACTAGATGCTTATCTTGCCTTGAACCCGCAGTTGGAAGCATTTGTTAGTGCGTAGAAGTATTGTAAAAATTTTACTCGCGTTCCCTCCTCTCTACTTCAAAATTTTCACTTTATATTTAAATTTCTTTCCTTCCTTTCAACCTTTTTTCTTTGTTTTGCTTTAAAACTTTCACTCTCTTTAAATTTCCTTCATCTTTTAACCTTCCTTCTTGAACAGACAGTTTCGTAGCGACCAGCCGGGCTGTTGCTGTTTGGTGTCCTTCATACTCCTTTGTAATGCATATTATCTTATTTTTAGGTTGTATAGTTCAAAAATCTTTTGCAGTAATTGGTATTCATTTAACTTAATACGATTTAAGATTTCATGAAACAACGTACCATTTCTAAAAAAGTGAGGAAGTGGTCTATGTTTGAGTTTTATAAGAAAAATAATATGTTCACCGTTGAACGAGTCCGAACGGGTAAAATAATAATTTGTGAGCTTTGTTATAAATATCATGGTATACTGAACTAATTGCGGGGTTCTCCCAGTGCAATATAAGCGGAAGGCCAATATATCCGAAAATTTACATAAATACAATATAGGCCCGATATAAAACAGTATACGTCCGCCGCAAACATTACACTTTCTAAAATAAAGAAATAAATGCAGGATGCTTTTATGAACCTGTGTATTACGAGGCAGATACCTCCAGAACAACCCAGCCTCATCACCATTATATATTTGGAAATGGTGGTCATTTTCAGCAACAATTCTTTTCAGAGTTCACACAAAAGGAGCCACAGCTTCTGTATCTGCAATCAGCAGTTCATCGGCCATGGCGCCATGGCGCCTCCTAAACCTATGCATCCAACCAGCACTGGCGTTAAAGTTTTCATGGCCTAAATATTCAGAAAGTCGTTTTCCGAGTCCTGGATATCCACTCCACCTACTGGTACACCTTCAACTCTCTGTTGACTATACCATTTATACACTGCTGTATCCACACCTTCAAACGGCAGCTTACGGCTACGAAATATACCTTCTTGTTTTTCACTAGTCTACCGTGTTTTAGATACATTCCTTAATTTATTCTTATTAAGCACTATCGCATAGAAAGTAGATTTCCTTAAATTGTACTGGTCCATGAAACTTTTTGCAGAGACATTTCGGTAATGTTGCTCCAATATATTGAGCTTAACACTGAGAAATAAGTTCTGCCTTTTTTGTTTTATAAGGGCTTGACTTCCTTTTTCCTGAAGGAGCCAAAACAGCACTTGTACACTATATTCACTGTCACTAATGTATTGTTCACTCTCACTAAATACACTACTGTATTGTATAGACGAGTAATCTGTTTTATAAAGGCAGAAATAAAGTAATTAAAATAAAAAGGATTTTTATATACAGTGGCGCTCATAGGTATGCGTACAGAGAAATATTTCAGCTATATTCATCAGTAGTATAACAGCAAAATGGGAGAGTGCACTGCAATTGCAAGGTTGCATAATGTTGCAAAGCACCCCACCCCCTTTGTTGCAAGGCACCTCCACCCCCTTGGTGCCAACCCCCACCCCCCTTTGTTGCAAAGGGGGAAACCTCTTTGGGGGAGAAGGTGGGACGGCCTCACCCCAAAGGGGCATACCTAACCTAAGAGAGAGAGAGAAAGAGGAGGAGGAGGAGACCCAGAGGAAGGGTCTTCGCTTGGCCAGAGCCAAGCGCATATGAGTCCTTCAGCCACCCCGACGCTCTCTTATAGGACCCCTAATCAACCAGTTGGCTGAGTTGCCAGATTCGTTATTTATTAAATTATTCCATATATTAATCAGTCAGTGGGCTTAGAAGGCTGAGTTGCCTGATTTCTTTATTTATTAAATTAAAGCATATATTAAGCAGCCAGTAGGCTTAGAAGGCTGAGTTGCCAGGTAGCAATATTTATTTAATTAATCCTTATATTCTTCCATCATCTGGCTTAGAAAGTTGAGTTGCCATATTGCGTTATTTATTAAATTATTCCATATATTCATCCATCAGTTGGCTTAGAAGATCGATTTGATAAATAGCAATTAATTAATTTTTCTGAAATCCGCTTTAGAAACCAAACAAATGATATAATTGTGTACAAACAAAGAGAAATAAATAAAACACCAATACATCATTCTGTTTATTTTAGCTGAATTAATGGATATACGATGGGACATATTTATGGTCAAATAATAGCATCATGAATGGAAAATATATAATCATACAAAACGGAGCATTATCAAAATATTAGTACAGGAAAAAATAGTTATATTAAATATATTGAAAATATACAAAACATAGTATTATCAAAATATTAGTACAGGAAAAAACACACCGTTATATTAAATATATTGAAAATATACAAAATATAGTATGATCAATATATTAGTACATAAAAAATATACATATATATTAAATTATATTCGAAATATACAAACCGTGTAATCATATTATTACAGGAAAAAATATACAAAACGTATAATCATTATTACAGGAAAAATATATATTGTCTTTACGTTCTACGGTGCAAAACGCTAAACTCGCATTTGATAGTCTATATCAACATCGCCATTACTTTGTACGATGTGGTAAAACCGTCCAAGCATCACTTCACCGTTTAACTGATACGGTGGTCTATACTCAATATAAATGGCTCATATTGTTCAATACTATTTTTGTGCCCACTTTACACTCGGCGGGCAAGTTATCCTTAAGCACGGCTAGAACACAATAAAAAGCACGCACAAAAATGTCATCGTTAACCACAACATTAAATACAAGTTTATAATCATGCCTTTCCAGTCGAAGATTTTTTCTTAACGCCCAGAACTTTTCAATCGTGAACTCTTCTTCACTCGGCATAGCGGCATTGGAAATAATCTTCCAAATCGTAACGACACCTATCCACTATATAGAGGTACAACTCTTCAGGGTGAACAGTGTAGGCGAGTTCAGCTCTGTACCTCTCAAGTGCTTTGTACCGAAGTTCTGGGTATTTCGAAGAATCTAAACCTTTTAAATATGCATCCAGATCTAGACCGTTCTCCCCCTGTTCATTCCTACATTCAACAAATCCGTCGAGCAGGGCGGTGTATGCGTGTTCAAGAACCGTGTCAAAATAAATCATGTCTGTAACACGACCGTCTAATATAGGCTTCAGCTTACGGAATCCGACGATTTCAAACATTCTGTCGAGGATGAAACGGTTTCGTGTAGGGACAAGAACGTCATTATCAGCTGTGTTCTTCCACATCAGTCGTATATCAATGTATGGTTGTTTGTTATTTACACACAATGTACAAACAATGGTATATGAGGAGTCGTCGCTAATCATCTCTTTTATTGTACCTACGCCGACAGGTATTTTATGACGGTCCTCAGCCCACCTCTAAACTACCACGAAGATTCTATTCATCTCAACACTTAAATAAATTACGTTACGTTTGCTTGCATGCCTGCAGGTCGTTTCAAGCACATAGTTAATTGTGCCGGTTTCACACCTGAACATGCGCAATGACTTCGTCACGGAGACGTCGTACGAAGCGTTGAGAATGCTTCTCAAAGGGAGTTCCATCGTATTCGCACGTTCACTCGGTTCAAGCTCTGAGATGACTATGGCACGTCCACTCGGTGCAAGCTCTGAGATGACTATGAGCCACAGGAGGCAGGCAGGAAGGATCGGCTCGATGGGCGGGGTGAATCACCCTGATAAAACGTGAATGGGTTTGTTCGAACTCGTATGCTCCGTGAGGTACACCGGTGGGCGGTACGGGAGGAGCGAGTCACCATAATCTAATGAAACGTGTACGGCGCTGACCCAACATGAATCGTTGTACCCCATTATATTGGGTAGGTGTTTTGAGAAATTTTCTGATACAAGAATTAATTTCAGTTTTAATGTTTTATCACTCCCACTCCCCCGAATACACACCAGACATTTTTGCAAAGGAGGATTTTCACGAACTAAACACGTTTTTAAATGTTTTATCACTTCTAAACATCTTCACAAACCGGTGCGCTATTAGAGAGAAACATATGTTCATATTTATCCTTTTTGTTTAACAGGCGATACTCATCTCTAAAATCTGTTAAAAACTCACACAACCCATTAGCCACAACCTCACTACAAACCTCATCATGATATATATTAATGTAGTGGTAAAAATACTTAAGATTGTCCATGATGACAAGATTTACATTTTCAGCCGTAGGATACGAGTAATCGGTATGGTGTAACATGATATAATACCGCTTATCACACCATTCATCCACAAGACTCACTACCCATAACTGTTGTTTATCTTCTGAGCGTGTTGCTCCTTCTACCACGAGGTATATGTGAGCCTTTATAAAGCTTAGTTCTATAACATACTTCAGTACATCGTCTGTACTGCGAAATCCTACAACCCCCTCGCCAGAATATCCGTAGAGTATTTGAATAGCCTGATCCTTCGCACGATTCAATGCAGTCTTAAAAGAGGCAAAGGAGGCGGGAATAGGGAGTTTTTCAGTATCCACTACATCTACGCACTTAGCAGAATACCACTTCATAAATGTTGAACACGCGATATTAAAGGTAGCCATTACTAATTTCTTATATGCGAGAGAATACACGTCTGAGCTAAAGGGTATACAGAGGTCAACTGAGTACGGAAGGGTAGATGCCAGCTCAGGTTGCGGCATGATTCACGTCGCCGGTCTCACAGTGGGCGGAGCTTAGATTTTTACTGTACACACGCACGCACGCAAAGTGAAAAGCTAGTTGAAACACGATTTATTTAATAAACGAAATAGTCAGGGTATATATATATATATATATATATATATATATTTACAAATACGTGTAATAATAAGTTAACAATAGACATATCAAAGATTATGGTATCCAAATGGCACGGTGTCATAGGTACCAGGCACCTGGTAGCGTTTCCTATAGGAGTTACGGCACACCTTTGTACCCCTAAGCTCTTTCACGCCCCCCAGCTTCTGCGCCCGAAAATTGTGGGTGCCTACAGTCAGTTGGGGTGAGCGGTCACCCTCATCATCTTCCAAGCACACTAACTCCTTCAGCGAATGAAAGTTAACAACCCGCCGATTCGCTTGGTTAAGCGTGATACCCTTAGCCTTCACGATATACTTCGTATCATCCCTTATCCTCAACCGTACCCCCATAGGTTTTTGGCCCTGTTCACACAAACGAGTCGGCGTATGCACCATCACCATACTCATCCTTGATCTCGTCAGTTAGCTCCCCGAGGAACTCCCCAATAGCGGGCATGTATTCGCCCCTCCTCGCTGTGAATATCACGCTATCTGTATCGGCATACAACACCCGTCGCCCAAGAGAATGCAATAGGTCCCAAAGTTTGATGCGTGCTTAGGCTGTTGTGAAGCTGGCTACAGGAATGTTTGTAACCCGTGAGGTGTCTGTGGACAATTCGGTGTTGTTGTACTTCATTATGTAAGTATTACCTACATTCACAATCTCCATGACCTCTTTATCGGGTGCGTCGGCATAATCCCAGACTTCGCTACAACTTTGCGCCAAATGAACGTTCCCTTTACCGGTATTCTGCGCAAATTTTCCCCAAAGGCTGTTTAGGCACAACTTTGCACTAAAGCGCTTGCCGGGGTTCTTTACAATTTGGGTACGGTCAAGTTGTATACCTTCGTGGTCACGGTAACGCTGAACATAAGACGTTTTTTCATCTTCGGTTTCAACCCCTCGCGGATATCCTGACGCCTCTACCTTATCCTTCAAAAATGCGTTTATATATGGTGTGAAAACGTTCGGTAGCTTCTGAAACCTCCAAACCTCATGTATCTTCATTATTCTATACCCATGACGAACGGCTAGGGCCAGCTCAGGGCGGGCTTGTGTATACACCTCTGATCTTACGCTTGTGGGGTTTATGGTTACAATCGCCGTTGTTCTCTTCCGCGCACTTCACACACAGGGGAAACATGAGTTTGTGATATATAACGACGGTTAAGATCGGCATCCATAAATCGCGAGGGTGGAGCACGTCTGCAAAAGAAAGGCCGAAATAGTACCCGTTCAAATTTCTTGAGAACTCGTTGATGGAGGGCAGGTCCCATCAGTTTCTCAGGTGCACCTACGGGATACGGATTATTTTTCATCACGTAGGGGTATAAAGAACAGAAATCGTAGTAATGGAGTTTCATGCCCTCGGTATGCGGGAAGTATAGCTTGAAGGGATTTGTACGCCCTCCGAACAAGCTATCACCGCATTTGAGAGGATCCAGCACCACTGACCGCTTGATCGTGTTTATTTCTTCACGGTATTGTCCGTCTGTCTCCATCCGTGCATCCTATTCATGCTCCCACAAGACTTTGTGAGTGAACTGTGATCCTATAAGTTGATCGCGGTGCGCGTCCACGCAAGACAATCGGCAGGAGATCTACCGTGGATATCTCCCGCGAGTCCATACTCAGGACGCGGGCATCCATGCCACCAGTAAACGTTAAAGGAGTACACAGTCTTCACGCCCGGGACACGGTTTTCACTTAGACCAGCAACCCAAAAAACACGGCCATTAACCTTAATGGGTACTTCGCCCGTGTTGCAAGCATGCTTTATGTATACACCTGTCTGCTGTTGTAGGTGTATGAGCCAGTAAATAGCCTTGTGCCCATAACTGCGGGGGTTGTTTCTGTGGATAATGGCTAAGGTATCTTTCGGCATGAAGTTGTTCTTGAACACTGTAAAACATAATGAGGCGATGGTGGTTGCGACTTGCAGCGGATCGCATTTGAAACGACATATGTACATCCTCCTAAAGGCCTGGAAACATACTGTAAGCACGCGCACATCATTCACGCAATAACGCTCACATTCACCAGCTATATTATAAGGATTGCATTCATTAAAACTGCTGTAGGATCGATCAAAATCTTCACGTTCATCTGTACTCATACAATCATAGTTAAAGTAATTTTTGGGTGGAGGTAGACCTACGTAATTTAAAGTTTCACTAGTGAGGAATGTGTAAAGGAAATATGCGTTTGAAACCTCAGCTGATACGCCCATCACCTTGGGTAGATTTGCTAATTTACAAGTTGTGAATAATAAAGTGTCTTTAAATTGTACATTACCTCTTATTTGCATCTGTATTAATTTGTTGCCTCTTTTCAATGGATAACCTATAAATATCTCAGAGGACTCGTGCTCAAGCAACTCCTTATAAAGGATCTGTGTCAAATTTTGCCCCGTTATGGGCAAGAATATATACAGTCATTTTTTTGAACTTGTCCGCTAACTTGACAATGTAGGGCACAAAGAGTTCTACAGGGCTATCGTGAGCATTCGCTTTAAAAACATTTGTGGCACTCATCACACTTGATCTCCATACACTCATCACAGATAGTCTGACTCACAAGTAAATGCGGAATTACCTCTTTGGTTTCAGCATTCGTGTATGTTTCTATATCGTAGTACAGAGTTATACAAGGGTTGTTTTTAGGCTTAGCATCTTTCATATAACATACATGCTTTACACCATCCGCCTTATATTTCTCATGGCATGTAGGACAGTGAATTTCGTCACATTTATGGGTAAACTTTCTCCAATTATCCATCATGTGAAACATACCACCTTCACAGATTCTCATTTTCCTGCACTTACCAATTGATTTATGGAACTCAAAACAGCTATTATTGAAAAATGTGCGTCTACACACATTGCAATCCCTCCTCTCAGCATCAACTACACGGCTTTCACATTTGGTGCTTTTACACTGCTCACATATCATGTGGCAATCTTTACAATGTTTCACTATATCATCCGCAAACTCGAGAAACCCCTTACACAAATCATGATGTCTTCCATATTTTCGAGTTTTATCATAATTCGCGTAAAGGTCTCTTATATTATCGATGGGTAGATATGTTGTATCTGACAGTCCTAAAATAAGTAGGGGTCTTGTACGATCTCTCACACAGCTTTTAAAAACACACAGTTCTACGACGATTATCCAATCCAAACACAACTATACGAACATTCATTTCCTGTTCTACCCTTCTCAGTTCTTCAGGACCCATATTACAGTCAAACTCAAGTTCACAGTCTACAGCTAGTTTACGGGCACGCTCCACGACCGTAGGCAGCCAAATTTTTTGGGTCCGTGTATTTAGTACAGTAAACATACGAGCTAAGACTACTGCTATAAAGCCGCA
Organism: Bathynomus jamesi; assembly: GCA_023014485.1. NCBI lineage: Eukaryota > Metazoa > Arthropoda > Malacostraca > Isopoda > Cirolanidae > Bathynomus > Bathynomus jamesi. The sequence goes on from JAJOZX010004290.1 coordinate 272,285, forward strand.
ACCACGATCGACGTTTATATGCCGTCTAAAAATAGCCTGAGAATTGAAGTTAAGAGTATAAGGTGTGGCACTATGACCCGCAACACGGAATACACGGTCAATATTTACCGTGAAGTTGTCCATATTGAAGGCTATACTACTTTGTGAGGCCTGCATTATACGACCTAATATATACTCTACATCTTCAGCCGCCAAACGCCTGAATGGTACTACTACCCAAAAATCATCTACATCACCATCATCTGACCCGAATCCGAAGGACAGCCTCGTCCTGACTTCACGCTCGTCGCGGTTCTGAAGGGCAAACTCTACAATACGCTCTACCACGCGCCGTAGTCTGTGTTCAATACCGTTGCTATACGTGGATCCAGGATCAACCTTGACTGTGTACCGATTTCTATTCAAGGCTGGGGTTGGGGTTGCGGTGCGCACCAACTCGAATGTTATACCATCCTCAACAGAACGGGGAGCTGCTGTGGAGGATGAATAAGGGGTATATTTGAGGAAGGCACTATTGTGGGGTTTGTGCGTAAGACGTTGAGGGTTGGGGTCTATTACTGCAGCTCAACAGAACGGGGAGCTGCTGTGGAGGCGAATAAGGGGGTATATTGGCGGAAGGTACTATTGTGGGGTTTTGCGTTGACGTAGGGTTGGGGTTCTATTACCGGTGTTCCAACAACCCTGGAACGCTTTATACCTGACGTGGAGGGTTCGTCATCACACCTCCGCTTTGAACTGTTTCGTGCTACAGGTGTCGCTGGTGAGGGCTCATCGGCGGGGGGGTACTGTAGATGCACGGTCAACGGGTTCATCCGTGATATCGATGATGGGGGCTGTACATCGTCGTCATTCACGGTTCTGTGGAAGAAGAAAACAAAATATAAGGAGCAGCACTCGTTATTTGTAATATTTTGTAAATGACCCACTTAGGGTGTGACGTGTTAGAAATGGAATCTGTAGAAAAATTCAGGTTCACGAGCCCATCCACATGTATTATATCTGGACCTACAGGTGTGGTAAAACGGTGTTTACCCTTAAAATCATTAAAGAAAAGCGGGAAATGTTCTAAAAATTTGTGCATAAAGTTATATGGTGCTATTCGACATACCAATCAGTGTTCAACGAGTACCAAGATGATGTTTTGTTCCACAAGGGGGTCTATGACCTTAATTCGTTAAAGGGAAATTAACACACAGTCATCGTAATTGACGATCTCATGTTGGAGATGGATAAAACGTTTGCCGAGACATTTACAGTATTCTCCCACCACCTTAACATAAGCGTGTTCTTCATCAGAATCTATTTTTCAAAAATAGATACATGCGCGATGTGTCGCTAAATACGCAATATCTAGTCTTATTCGCGCAACGTAGAGATGTGTCACAAATTGGGGTATTAACCAGTCAAATGTTCCCGAATCAGCGTAAGGAGTTTTTGGAGGTTTATAAAGAGGTCACAAACCAACGTTATATATTTGTGTGACCTTCACCCGCGAAACACGTTTAGGGTGCTTCTAAGAACGAATATATTTCCAAGCGAACCTGAAACCGTGTATATTCCAGAATGACGAATAGGCTAAAGAAATACCGCGAATTAATAAAAATCTATCAACGACTGCCTCGGCATTGCAGCAGACGTTTGTTAAAAATATCGACTCGGACTTTTTGAAATGTATCTGTGAAATCTGCCTTAATGTTACAAAATGTAATGTTCCAATGAAACCCTCTCAGAAGACTCGCTTACGTCGTTACAAGAACATAATATGGGCGCTCGCTCATAAAAGTCAGACTGTGGGTAAGAAAAAGTGCATTATTGTACAAAGAGGAGGATCGTTCCTGCCCATCTTATTTTCAGTTTTGGGCCCTTTACTGACTAGATTAATATAATGAAGAAAGTGGTTGTGATTCCGCACGAGGTGTATGCTTCATTACAAAGTTCAAAGACTCCAGACACGGTTCTAGAACGCCGTAAAAGTAGACTTAAAAGAATGGAAAGTGAGTTGCTACCCCTATTAAACAGTGAAAAGGCACCTGATGAGAAAAGGATCTTGTACCAAGAGGCTTTGCAGAAATTTCTTCATGAGTACGAAGATTATAAGCATCCTACAGAGCTCCCCGTGAAGCACAGCTCGAGTAGCGCTGAGCATAGCGACACAGGACCTGGGCAACCAAAGAGCAACGGAGCACAACACATCGAACATGTGCTAAAAAACAGCCTCCCCCATACATTGAGGAATAAAGGGTTAAGTCTTTATAATCTATTGAGTGAGGACCCCATCATACAATGGACTGATACAGGCGAGGTCATTGTTGAAGGAACAAGGGTACAAGGGTCCAATATCGTTCTTGATCTGGTGAGAAAGTGGGATAGACCCTCACCAACAGGATGGAGGCATATTAAAGCCAGACTACAACAAATAAATGTCCCCAAAACATTGATAGGCAATCTGAATAGGTCTTGGAACATGCATCGCACGTGTCACAACTGAGTACACCTTCGCCCCCAGCAGCTGCAGTGTCTCTTAAGCGGAGAAAAAAGAGAGCAGGTGGCCAACCTTATCCACGTGCATCTAAAATACGCAAATGGCTAACGTATTAAGTAAGCACTATTTTGACATTTCTAACCCCGCATCCTATGGTGGCGTTAACAGATTGTACAGAGGTATTTATGGTGTAAGGAAAAAAGATGTTGAGAGATTTTTGCGTGCCCAGGATGCTTATACACTTCATAAGCCGGTGAGGAAAAGGTTTATAACGTCCAAGATAAATGCGGATTCGATTGACTCTATTTGGCAAGCGGATTTAACAGACATGCAAAGATATTCAGTATATAACGATGGCTACCGTTACATCCTATTCATAATATATGTATTCTCTAGATAACTGTGGCTAATTCCCCTGAAAAATAAATCGCCTGAAACAGATGCTAAAGCGGCCAAAACGCTGATGTTGAAAGAAAACAGGATTCCTGGCTATTTTTGTACAGATATGGGAAAAGAATTTATAGGACGCGCTTTACAGAAAATGCTTTCAGAGTTTAATATCAGCTATTACACTTCCAATTCTATACATAAGGCTTCTTTAGCTGAAAGAGTTCAACGTACCATAAAGGAACGCATGCACCGCTATTTTACACATAAAACACATACAGATATATAAACGTTCTCGGTTCATTGGCTTCATCCTACAACCGTTCACACCATCGTACGATCGGTACAACGCCTAACGATGTTTTAGAAAGGGGCAAGTGCCCGAGAAGAGATGGAGTGCCGCCACCACCACCACAATCTGCGCGTTTCAAAATCAATGACTATGTAAGGCTGTCACGTTTGGGAAATAAATTCGCGAAGTGTTTTGAGCAAGGATGGACACGCGAGATTTTTAAAGTTATGGCTATGAGGCCTAAAGGTGAGCTAACACTGCCCAACAAAAAAACAATTTTGCTGCTGATTTAATTCTAAGACCTGTTTCTGGATAATATTGATGTGTTGATTTCAAACATCACCTTAGATTTTGTCCATCACATCAGGTTTTCGTGCAATGCAATATGCAATATGAAGCAATTTGTAAAAGCTTTGAATAAAGAAGGTGATTGCTTTAATTACATATGTGCAGCCTTTCCAGGTCTTAGTGATGAGAAGCTTAAAGCTGGTATATTCGATGGTCCCCAGATAAGAAAACTGATGAAAGATCCGCAGCTCAGTAACTCAATGACCGAAACGGAGGCAAGAGCTTGGAATGCTTTTGTGGCAGTAGTTAAGAACTTCCTAGGAAACAAAAAGTCTGAAAATTATAAAGATCTTGTAAAGGATTTACTTGTAAACTTTCAGCAGTTGGGTTGCAACATGAGCATTAAAGTTCACTATCTCAACAGTCATCTGGATAAATTTCCAGAAAATCTTGGTGATGTTAGTGAAGAGCAAGGTGAAAGGTTCCACCAAGATATCAAAGTGATGGAAGAACGATACCAAGGAAGATGGGATACCCATATGATGGCTGACTACTGCTGGAGCCTGCAAAGAGATTGTCTTGACATCTCTCATTCTAGGAAGTCCTATAAGAGAAAATTTATCAGCACTGAAAAGTAAGAAAACAAGAAAAAGACAATGTTAAGAAAACTGGTCCCGTGCTTGCTTTAATATGGATTAATTTTTTGCTTATTTAAATACTTTTAATCACTTTATGTGTAAATATTAACACTGTATATTAAAGTTCACTCCCTGCACAATTGTTTACTTTTCCATGCTGATTCTGAGTATGTAAAAAATTATTTTTTGAAAAGAAAAAAAATTGGGCATAACCCTTTCAAAATGCGATATCTCCAAAATATCCGTATTTGATTGCTCGAAAACCTGACGTGATAGGCAAAAACTAAGGTGATTTTTTAAATCAGTACACCAAAGTTACCTAAAAACAGGTGTTAGAATTAAATCAGCAAAATTGGTGTTGGGCAGTGTAATGATGTATTACGTTGAAGATTTGAATGGAGAAGAGATCTCGGGAGGCTTTTATTGCGAGGAATTGCAGAAAGTGGTATTTAATTTAGGGAAAAATGTGTTTAAAATTGAGAAAATTATAGGAAGCAAAGGTACAGGGAAGAGAAAAATGTACCTGGTGAAGTGGCTAGGTTACCTAGAAAGTTTCAATACCTATATAAAAGCTGATGCAGTAGTGAAGCTTAATTAGTATGCAGCATGACTCCTAACCATTTCTACATCACACTCCCGTCCTCCTCGTCCCTGTCTGTACACCCTAACAACACACTAGCCAACTTTGTAACAGAGCTCCATGGACCCATTGAATTGGGTCGTGATTCGTATGAGGTGGGGATATGTGAAATTCAGCTGGACACCCTCTTTTTAAATATTGATTATAAAGATAACGTTTTTACGAAACTATACGTATCGCACGGACTAAGGTTGCACGGCTTTACAGTACAGAAGTAACACTAGGGCCGGGGCGTTATGGTTCTGCTGAGGATGTTGTGAGAGACATAAACGTGAGTTTAAAAAACTCAAATCTTACGAATGATGTATTATACGAAATCGTAAACAAAGGAAACCCTGCACATTCTCTAATCATAAAATTAAAGGTTAACAGAAATCTTAAAGACGGAAGAGTGTTCAAATTTATAACCGAGGGGCGATATCGATCAGCCTTCCAAAGAGACACCTTTCACGAGGAAAAATTGGAGAAATTGAATGAAAGCTCTCAGCCTCCAGACATGTGCTATATTTACAGCAATATAGTGGAACACCAGTTTGTTGGGGATACTCAGGCACGCCTGCTACGCATAGCTCACATCCCCAACCATAGAGGAAGGAGTGTGAGTATTACATATGACATACCCCATTAGGTGAATGTCGCAACTAATCTAATAACCAATATCTCAATATATATAAGAACGATTGAGGGTAAAAATTTCCCATTCGGTGACGGGAGCTTAACAGTGAAGCTGCACTTTCGATGCACTGAGTTATAATAGAGAGAAAGCCTTTCACCGTCTATCGAGGGGTGAGATACCAGCGTGGTAGTGGACTTGGGTCCATTTCTTCAGCCATACTACGCACCGCTGTCCCAATGTTGAAGAGGAGAGCCAGGTACCTAAGGAGGAAGGCGTTACAAACAGGTTTTAACGCGGCAGAGGACATATTGGGTGGAACTAAGCCTAAAGAAGCTCTAAAAAACATTTAAAACGTACTCGGGATGAAATCATCAAAGATGCGAAGAGAAAAATGCGTAGTGGCGGAAAGAAGAGTTCTGTCAGGAATAAGGGGTTACCAACACGTGGCGGAAAGAAGAGATCTGCTAGGAAGAAGGAGTTACCATCACGTGGCGTTAAACGCAAAAGGAAACCAAAAAAGAAGTGCTCTAAGCGTATGAAACCTATGGCTAATCATTTTTTTATCTGATATAAGCTGAGGACGCTACTCTCACAAATCATAGATTGACTAATACTCGCCGAGTGAGGTGGCGCTATTTCTGACTCGTCATGGCACGTTTCATCCATCCGTGTAGTTCACATTGATATGCCACCTACCCAGGTCTCTATTGAACATAGTGACTTTATTGCAATTAACTCGTTAAACAAAATTAGTTCACCCAGTGCCCCGATAGAATTCGTGATACCCAGCTCAGGCCCTTACTTTTTTGGCCCGAGTTGCATGCACATGTATGCTAAACTACGCAGAGCCCATTCTGACGGAACGGATTGCGATGATAGTTACGCTGCCTACCCTGAAACCAACTTTCTGCACTCCATATTCAATCAGTGTGACGTATATTTAAATCAGACTAACATCTCGGCAGGCACGGGGTACTATCACCTACGAGCCTATCTGGAAAATGTCCTCAACTTTTCAAAAGAAGCGAAGGACACCTTTTTAACCGCCGAGGGGTATTACCACACTAAAGACGAGAGTACTATAAAGGATAAATTTAAAAATTCTCAAAAAGATATACAAGTGTTTTGGACGCCTGCATACAGATTTCACATTCCAGGATAAGTTGCTTATGAACGGGGTGTATATGAAATTGAAGCTTACCTGCACGAACCCTGAGATCTGCATAAATCTGGGGACTGATCAAGAAGAAGGCGCGAAACCCGTTGTGATACACATCATGGAAACGTATTTGCGTATACGCCGAGAGAAATTAAGCTCCCCGAAGCAAATAGAAATTGAGAAAGACTTGATACACGCCACAGTGAAATATCCAATTCACAGGGTACAGATCAAACTGTAAACGATTCCCGCAGGGCTGGCATCGAAACAGCTAGAAAACATTGCTCTTGGAGTCCTACCTAAAAGGATTTTAAATGGAATGCAAGACCATGCCTCGACGAATGGAAAATATAAAAAGAGTACCTTAAAATTCGAGAATTTCGGCCTTAAATATATTACTCTATACGTAAATGGCATCGCTCTGGGTGGGGTAATGAATATGGATTACTCAACAGATGCTTTGTTCCCGCTCTGCGCGAGAGCATATAGTAGTCTTGCCCATAATACAGGAGCATGTGATGAGCTTGGTTTTGGCAAAACGCTGAAAGAATTTTTGGAAGAAATGAATATTTACTCATTTGACTTTACGCCAGACTTAACTGCTGGTGTAAATACACATTTAAGCCCACAACAGAGGGGAAACATCTCAGTGAGGTTGGAGTTTGCCAAACCTATAGACGCGCCTATAAGTGCACTCGTGTATCTAGAATCACAGGCACTAATAGAGGTTGATCGTTTCAGGGGCGTTACCACAGATTTTTAAAATGGATGCGAATACAATTCAGAGAGTGCTCAAAAGTGACCGCTTCGCGCGTTCCAAATTTATCTGTGTTTTTGCGAAGAATGAAATATTGAAGCTGGCTAGTTCGAGAAACTGGTACGGGATTATCGTTAACACCGACATTGTGGGTGGTGAGGGTATTCATTGGTTTTCAATCTATTTTAAAACTAAGGAAAGAATGTACTAGTTTGACTCACTCGGATTTTCACCGTGGAATGACTCGGCAATCGTAAATTTTATAGCGCAGCTAGGTGTGCCAGAGTTTATTTGGAATCCATATCGTTTCCAAAGACATTATACTGAAACATGTGAATTGTATTGTATTTTGTTTCTCATGTATATGTCACGTGGGAAGGGATTTATGAATTTTTTAAAATTATTCGATTTGTGTAATGTGTAAGATGTATATTGTGTAAATCTGAATACACATTTGTAGCTGTATCCATTAAGATTTGTATAACGGATGCTGTTACCCTTTTTGTACAAGTTTTCTGCTATTTAATAAATGAAAATATATTGGGTTTTGTTCTTATCCTTAAAAAATACTTACTTAATCTCCTCTACAAAAGCGACTTCTGTATCGCTGGGTTGGCTAGGCGGAGTGGCTACCACTTCATTTATCAACATTTCGTCAAAAGTGGCTATAATGCGATCTAGCTCCGTTTCAGCCCTATAAGGTTAAATAAGTGTCACGAAATTGGATGCGGTTAAATCGTTTTGTGTACACCATATATATATATATATATATATATATATATATATATATATCCTAACCTGTCGTAGCCTAAGCTGGCCTACCGAAATTTATTGTTCTGGATTCCACAAGAAAAGTAAAACATAATATATAATCTAAAAACACTTACATTAGCTCCTCTACAAATTGGCACTCGCTTGACCGGCTGTGAGTCAATACCGCGACTTCTCTATCGCTGGGTTGTCTGTGCGTCGAATCATCCATAGCATTTATTCCCCTTTCTTCAAAAGTGGCTATAATGCGTTCAAGTTCCGCATCGGTCCTATAAGGTTAAGTAAAAATAAACAGCTACAGCAAGAGAAAATACCACGAAATTAAAAAGCAGATAATTCTTAAACGTTTTAATATTTCTAAAATTCTACCTGTACAAGAAATGTACAAATATAACCACACCATATATATATATATATATGATGTATCATATATATATATACATATGGTGTATATATATGATGTATCATATTATATATATATATGATGTATATATATATATATGATGTATCATATATATATATATGATGTATATATATGATGTATCATATATATATATATGATCTATCATATATATATATATATATATATATATCAGTGGCGACTGGCGTATAGGAGCGATGGAGCGGTCGCTCCCCCTTGCTTGAAACGATAAATATTAATTTAACAGATAAAAAATATAATTTAAGATATTAAAATAAATATTCTTGAAATATATTTTAAAAATTCATGTGGCATATCTTGATTCATGAGGCATTTTGAGTAAGCCTTCATACAGTACATAATATTCTAAACTTATAGCATAGCTTCAAACAGCGTACCGCTGTTTGAATACAAAATAATATTGCAGCCGAATGGAGCGATAGATTTTTCGCTCAAGTAAATATAAATTATATTTTACTGTTGTAATGAAAATATAAGTACAATCGCGATTTTTTTTTATAATAACAACTTTATTTTTACTAATAGTTACTTCAGTAATAATGATATAAACCATTTATATGTATTTTATTGAAATTATTACTTATTTGTAATTAACTAGAATTGTACGTCTGGCATAGCCGCATATGTTAATACAAGTACTCTTGTGAGCGGCAGTTGGATTCGCGCTAGCCTATTGTGAGTCCGTGTTGTCGTACAATTTTATGAAATCGCACCCCAATACATTTATACCACGAGTCGCCACTGATATATATATATATATATATATATATCATATATATATATCTTCAAATATATATAATGCCGTATATATGTAGGATTTATATATATATGTATATATGTATATATATATGATGTATCATATATATATATATATATATCGTATAATATATATATATATATATATATATATATTATATATATATATATATATGATGTGTATATATATGTATCATATATATATATATATATATATATATATATATAATATATATATATATTATATATATATATATATATACATATATATATATATATATATATATATGTGTATATATATGATGTATCATAATATATATATATACATATATATTATATATATATGTATATATATATATATATATGATGTGTATATATGATGTATCATATATATATATTTGATGTATATACGTATATCATATCTATATATATATATATATATATATATATATATATATATATATATATATATATATATATATATGATGTATATATATATGATGTATCATATATAATATAAATATGATACATCATATATATGCATCATACATATATATATATATATATATATATATATATATATATGTGATATATATATATATATATATATATGTGATATATATATATAGATATATGTGATATATATATAATATATATATATATATTATATGATACATCATATATATACATCATATATGTATCATATATCGGGTGGCCACAAAAAAACTTTACTTATTTCAAAGTTTAATAACTGCAACAATTCAAAACTTATGCGATTGAGCTTTGGCACACATTAACAGATGGTTATAATCTATAATTGCTGGAATTTTCAAATATGTAGGTTCTATAGTTTTGTTACAGTGAACAATTTAAAAGCATATGTCTAAAAATAGCATGCCGAAGAAAATGAATTTGAACTTAACAAAATTTACTTAAACAAATGGTCAATGTGACCACCTCCCTGTTGGTAAACTGCCCTCAATCGCTTCTTCCACGAGGAGATGCACTTTCGAACCTCATCTAAGGTGATATCCTCCCATGCTCTACTGATTTTCTCCTTAAGTTCATCTTCGGTGAATTTGTCTTTCTGGCTGCCGTAAACCTTCACCATGAGGGAATCCCATACTGAATAGTCCATCGGATTACAGTCGGGAGACTGAGGCGGCCGTTCATCCTTTTTGATGAAATTAGGGGTCTCTTGCTCTACATGATTTTCGGTCGCTCGGCTTGTATGGGCGGGTGCCCCATCTTGCTGGAAAATGTAGGCCTCATCAGGATACAGCTGACGACAATCAGGAAGTAACCCATTATCTAACAGGTTGATGTAGAGCTCAGAGTTAACTTTAGTTTCGTTTGTGGCAATAAAATGAATTCGTGTTTTCCCCTTCCATTAAATTCCCGCCGATACCATTACTTTTCTGGTGAATCGAGAGGTTTCATGATAAAGCCCGGAGGGAGGAATGTCCTTTTTCCTTGAACCATAAACCCTGTCATTTTGCCTGTTTTTGGCCACCTCCAACGTGAAATCCTTTTCGTCTGTAAACACAACTTTTTGCACGTCTTCAGCTGAGTTGCGTTCATATAGGGATTTACAGCGGGTCTTTCTACGCTGTCTTACATTCTGATCACGCCGAGAAACTCGAATTCTCTTGTAGGCCTTCAATTTCAAACGTTTTACAATCCCTTGTACAGAGGAGCGAGAAATCCCAAGGTCGTACGCAATCTGTCTCTGAGAGCGATGAGTTCCTGGTGTGTTCTCCTGGGATTGAATCAGTTCCTCCACGGCAGCCTTATTTTCTTCTGTTGAAACACTTTTGGGCCTGCCGCTGCCGGGTTTTCTAGCTGTTGATCCAGTATCCTTTATCTTTCTTATTAAGATATAAACACTTTGACGAGTCCAGTTCTTTGCGGGGAATTCTCGGACAATCCTATTTCCATTCCAACCTTTTTCCTTGACACATGCTTCTATGATGGCTTTATCACTTTTACTTAACGTCATGCTGGCGGGGTTTTAGCGGAAAAATAAAAGAAAGCAAATTCACATTAGGTTTAGCCTACGCCAGCGCGTGTGTCATACTACGCTAAATTAGGTTTAGCCTATGCTAGCGCACGTACGTGTCAGATGCATACCAGGCATGCTATTTTTAAACATATGATTTTAAATTGTTCACTGTAACAAAACTATAGGACCTACATATTTCAAAATTCCAGAAATTATAGATTATTTGCATCTGTTAAGGTTTGCAAAATCTCAATCGCATAAGTTTTGAATTGTTGCAGTTATTAAACTTTCAATTAAGTAAAGTTTTTTGTGGCCACCCGATATATATATATTATATATATATATACATATATATATATATATATATATATATATATATATATATATATATATATGATACATAATATGATACATCATATATATATATATATATGATATATCATAATATATATATTATCATATATATATATATATTCTCATATATATATATATATATTATCATATATATAATATATATATATTATATATATATATATAATATATAATATATATATATAATATATATATATATATAGCATATGTATATATATATATGATACATCATATATATATATATATATATATATATATATATATATATATTAGTTGATGTAGGTCACATCCGCATCCGCATCCGCATCCGCGGAACATCCGCACATTTTCTCGCATCCGAACTTTGGACTGCGGATGTCGTGCGGATGTGGACCGTTGAGATAAAACGTCATTAATAAGCGGAAATTATCAAATTCTACTATATTAATAGAACTAGTTCATTGTGCGCAGAAGTGATGCAGCGACAAGACGAGAGGCTGTTCTTTATGAAGTTACTCTCTTGCAACCTACTTAGATCCACGTTACAAGCTAAGTTATTTTCACTCGTACATTAGAACGAGTTAAATCATCACTTGGCAAAGCAGTTGAAGAGCTTCAATCTCTTGAATCTGTCGCTTCGCCACCCACCAAAAGAATAAAAGTTTCAGTGACAGAACCAACACCTTCAACAAGCAAATCTATCACAGAATCTGTCTCTCAGTTTCTTGAGTCAAGCAGCAATGACGAGACCTACGCGATGTCAAAAGATGTAGTAAAAATGATCGAGAGCTATCACCAAGAAAAACGCCTGGCTGCATGTGACAATCCTATTAGTTGGTGGAAAAATACGCAGAATATCTATCCATACTTGAGTGAATTTGCAAGGAAACATTTAGCCTGTCCTCCAACAAACGTACCAAGCGAGAGATTATTTAGCAGTGCTGGATAATATGATGAAAAAGAAACAGACTGGCAGCAGAAAAGGCAGAAAAATTAATGTTCCTTAAGCATAACCTCCTATAATTAAGTTTGAACATTAAACGATGAACATCTTAGTTTACTTTATTTTAATTACTCATTATAAATATGCCTAGTAAAACTTTAAACTTAATATAAATAGTTATCAAGCTAATTAAGGATCTCTTTCTATAATATTCCTTAAGCATAACCTTCCTATAATAAGTTTGAACATTAAACGATGAACATCTTAGTTTACTTTATTTTAATTACTCATTTATAAATATGCCTAATAAACTTTAAACTTAATATAAATAGTTATCAAGCTAATTAAGGATGCATTTGAGTTGGGTTCACGTCCCGCATCCTGGTAACACAATTATGGTTTCTAATTGTGGCTGAAACTCAACAAAATATAACGAATTTATTTGCAGACGAATTCACTAATTGATTTCTATATTAGTTAGATGCTTGATATTATTTTATATGTTCAGAGAAAAGTACAGCAATTATTGTACAATTAATCAATTATACTACATTATAGCTACAGCTCTCTCTATATAATAACTTGTTATATACGTTAAACACAACAAATCTCGAATATATCCTAAAAAATAACGAAAATGTAGACATCCGCATCCGCATCCGCGGATGTTGAAATCAAACATCCGATTCCGCATCCGCGGATGTGAAAAAAATGACATCCGCTACATCACTAATATATATATATATATATATATATATATATATATATATATACAGCGTATCCCAAAGAAATGTATACCCACCTTGTTCGATAATACCAGCTATGAGGATAATAAATATATTACTTTTTATATGTTTTTTAATAAAGAATTTTCTCCTGAATCTAAATATGCAATTATTTTTATTAAAAAATGAAGAACAAAAAAGATACAGATGTTTAAATTATAATTATTATTTTCGAGACTTCATGTGCGGTATTTTCTAATATTTTAACCGACTGTTTTGAGATATTTATGTTTAGTGTTCATATTGAAGCATAAATGTTGTAATTATTAGTTAATTCAAAAAATTTACAAATTCCATGGTTAAATGACACTTTACTAAGATGTTCGACGTCTTCCAGAACGTTGTTTTTGTAAGTTTGCACAGTGCCGTCGGTTTCAAACTTATCTCGTATACGTGCAAAAATATTAGAAATATCGCACATGAAGTCCTCGAAAATAATAATTATAATTTAAACATCTGTAACTTTTTTGTTTTTCAATTTTTAATAAAAATAATTACATATTTAGATTCAGGAGAATATTCTTTATTAATAAACATATAAAAAGTAATATATTTATTATCCTCATAGCTGGTATTATCGAACAAAGTGGGTATACATTTCTTTGGGACACGCTGTATATATGATGTATATATACTGTATATGATGTATCATGTATATATATATATATATGATATATATATATATATATTTTTAATTTTTTTTTAATTGGGTTGTTTAACCTCCTTCGCAACATCTAAGGTCATATGACGGAGGGGACCTACAGTTTTACGTGGGATCCGAACCACGGGTCGCTACATAATCTGGGCGCAGAGGACGGTCTCCCATCCAACTACTACCCAGACCCAATGTCGCTTAACTTCGCTGATCTCCGATAAGCGGTGTTACGACATCGGCCACTACGTAGCCCATATATATATATGTAATGATATATATATATATATATATATAATGATATATATTATATGATACGGTATATATATATCATATATATGATGTATATATATGATGTATCATATATATATGATGTTGTATATATATGATGTACCATATTATATATATATATATGATGTATATGTATGATGTGTATATATATGATGTATCATATATATATATATATATATTATATAATATATATATATTATATAGATATATATATATATATATATGATGTGTATATATGATGTATCATATAATAATGTTATAATGTTTCAGACCAACAAAGACCGTAGGATCCACTCATGGCTGGTATACCTAACTGTGTTCGTAATTGTGTATTGTGTATGTCCTCCGTGGTGGCGGTGGGGACCTACAATTTTAGGTGGGTTCCGAACCACAAGAACATAAGAAATTTATGTAACAACTGCCTGTACATTCGCAACTACCAATTTTTGCAAAACTAAATAATTATCAATTAAAACTAATTAATTATCGATTTAAAACTAAAGATAGAATCTCTAGATCCAGAGGATCAAGTCATAATAGACTACTCTCCACAAATATGTTACACTCTTTATCTATTTATAACCGACATGCAAATATATCAGATCCAAAGAATCCAGTCATTTTCATTACGGTATCCATCAATATTAGTACCTTGCGCAAAGTCAAAATTTACAACCAATATACATTACAATATATATACTTAGGAGGAGAAGTGTAGCTGTGGCTGTAAAGACTGTACAGTAATGTAGAAATGTGTGTGCACCCATTTTGGGTCTCCTTTTTCAAAGTGTTTGTGGGGCAAGTGAAGATCATGAGGTTTTCAATACCTCACAGTACTATGGGGGGCACCGCTCGGCAGAGGAATCTCTTTAAATGGGGTGTGTAAGGACCGAGAGTATTCCCTAACCGAAGATGCTGCCTCCCTATATCCCACAACACTTGTTTTCAGCTGTGGGATCTATCACCACAAAGCCTTCATTTTACTATCTTAAACTATACCCAATCTATCAACATATGCGTCTAATCGATTTTTAAACATGTTTATAGACGTACTACTAATTACTTCTACCGGAAAACTATTCCACCTATTTACTATTCTATGCGTAAAAAAGTTTTTGGCAACTGCTGTCTCGAACCTTCTACTTGTCAACTTACACCCGTTATTTCTAGTCCTATTATATTGAGATATTTCGAAAAAGCTATCTCTATCCACGTTATCGAACCCATTCATAATTTTGAAAACCTGGATTAGATCACCCCTCAGCCTCCTAGTCTCGAGTGTTGTTAATTTTAACTCCTTAAGCCTATCCTCGTACGACTTTGACCTGAGCGACGGAATCATCTTAGTTGCTCGTCTTTGAACTCTTTCGATTTCGTCTATATCTTTGCGCATATGCGGATTCCAAAATTGGACCACGTACTCCAAATGGGGTCTAACTAATGATTTATAAAGAGTAACAATAATATCGCGCGATTTGTACTCAAAATTTCGAGCTATAAAACCTAACACTTTCTTCGCCTTATTGACCGCTGCTGTACTTTGTTTTGCTACTTTTAAATCACCAGTGACTATAACTCCTAAATCTTTTTCCTGCTCTACGCTTGTTAAATCTTTCCGTGACATACTATACGCAAAATTACCGTTACGCGAACCTATATGCAAAATTTTCACTTATTACGTTAAATCTCATTTGCGATGTGACTGACCAATCAACGATTTATTCAGATCTTTCTGGATTTTACCTCTATCTCGTCATTGATCGCCCTACACCCAGCTTCGTGTCATCCGCAACTTTTAAACTGTACTGACTAGGCCGACATCTAAATCGTTAATATTATAAAGAAAAAGCAAGGGGCCCAATACAGAACCCTGAGAACGCCACTCGCTACATTAGCCCAACACGACTCCGCTCCATCAACGACCACCCTCTGTTTCCTACCTCGCAACCACTCTTCTAGCCAATTTATTACTACACCCCTGATTCCATGAGCCTTAGTTTTTTCAATCAGTCTTTTGTGCGGCACGGTGTCAAACGCTTTTTGAAAATCTAAATACATTACATCAACCGCCCGATGTCTATCGTAAACGTCAACCACGCTTTGGAAAAATTCTAAAAGATTAGTTAAGCAAGATTTGTTTCGCCTAAATCCGTGCTGCTTATTTCTAACTAGTTTATGCACTTCTAATTGTTCGACTATACGATCCCTAATTATTCATTCCAGTAGCTTACCTACAACAGACGTTAAACTGATTGGCCTATAATTTCCCGCCGCACCATTATCGCCTTTCTTAAAGATAGGTGTTACGTTTGCTAATTTGAAATTATCTGGTACGGACCCCTCAGAAACAGACGCATTAAAAATCTTTGTTAGCGTCAAAACAATGCTATCTTTTAATTCTTTTAGTTGTATGGGATATATGGAATCCGACCCCGGTGATTTACGCGTTTTCATTTTTTCAATATAGCGCATTACTTCCCCTTTACTAACCACGATATTATCCAAAATATTACCATTATCAAAAGGTATTATGTCTATGACCGTAGGGATATTCTTTACATCTTCTATAGTAAAAACTGACGTTAAAAATTCGTTTAGCAAGGTAGCCATTTCCTTGTTTTCAGAAACTAGATCTCCGTTTACATTTTTCAAAGGCCCCAAGACAATTTTTACTGGATTTCTATTATTGACGTATTGAAAGAATCGCTTGGGGTTTTCTTTACCATCACGAGCTATGGAGATTTCAAATTCGCGCTTGGACTTTTTTATTACACTTTTCGCTTCACGCCTTAGAGAGATGTAGTTGTTTCGTAACAACAGATTATCTTTATCGCACTTATATAGCCTATAAGCCCTATCTCTACTCTTTATACTGTCTCCTACTCTAGAAGTAAACCACAAGGGCTTGTTGTTTACTTTCGCACGCTTAATTTTGTACGGTACACATTCCTCATTTATAGTCCTAAATACCGTTTCGGACGATTCTCACATTAGTTTTGCGTGGAGTTCCCCATTACGTTTTCCCAATTGACGTGTGAAAATTTATTTCGAAATTTACTAAAGTCTGCGTGCTGGAAGTTAGGAATTTTAGTCGAGTTAGTTGGTTTCGAGTGACTTACTGAGAGGACAAACTCTACCATATTGTGATCGCTATTGCTTAACGGTTCTATTACTTGAAGATCAGTAATTAGCCTATCATTCGTAGTTATTACTAAATCTAAAATACTGTCCAACCTCGTAGGTTCCCCAACCTTTTGAATAAGAAAGCTATCCTCGAGAAAATTAACTAAACGATTACCTTCCGCGTCTCCCTTCTTTGTATCGTAATTCACGTTGGCGCAATTAAAATCACCCATAAATAAAGCCTGCTCACTACCGATTATTCTCTTTAGTTCACGATATAAAGCTTCGTCCGTATCAGCTGTTTGATTAGGGGGCCTATATATAACCGCAACAAGAAGTTTGAAATCGTTCAATTTAAGTTCTGCTATAGTCGAATCTATCGGTTCTGGAATTGAGTGCTTTACTTCTATAACGTTCGCAATATTATCTTTGATATACAACATAACACCGCCTCCTCGCCTACCTATTCTGTTTTTAACAAAAAGTCTATAACCTTTAATTTGATACTCCCCTACAAAGTCACGTGTTTCAGTGCTAAGTCCGATTCATTTATCGCAATTACATCATAGTCTTTATAAGCAATTAAACAAAAAAATTCGTTTATTTTATTTCGTAGGCTAGGAGCATTTAAAGATAGAACCTTCAAATTGTTTGTAATTGCGACACCTTCGTGAGCGCAAGGGAAATTTGTGGAATTTACGCTGGAACCGTTCGGGTTGCGGCAGCCTGAAAAGAAGAGACAGTATTATGAAATAATCTTCCTAAACGCGCAGCTCCAACGTCATTAAAATGAAGTCCATCTTCGAGGAACAAGTCCCTCCTGCCGTAGAAACTGTTTCAAAAATTTGCAAAATGCACTCCTTCCTGATGGTAAAGAGACTAAGTTATTGTTAATATAGGTCGCCTTGCTGTAGAAATCGCTTCGTTGGATAATTCGAGGAAGTATACCTGTTAAAACAATCTTATTAGTTTTTTCCTTTAATCGCTCTAGTAAGTCCCTGTACCTAGCCAGCAGTTCTTCCGATCTAGAATTTAAAACGCTATTAGTACCGACATGAATAACATACGTTGTGTCCTCGGTGGTACCGTCTGTAAAATGGTCAACACTATTAGTTATATCCTCCACCCTTGCACCAGGGTAGCAGTAACGGCGCCTACGACGAGGGTTTCTCCCACAGAATTCCTCGAGCTGCCCTCGAACAATGGAATCGCCAACGAGTCGTATTTCCGGTTCATCAGCATCTTCGAAACCTAAAACAGAAAACTTATTGCTTGTTATTACTGGTAGACAAGTCTTTGCTTTTCTCAATGGGGCTCCATTTCTCACTCGAACGAAGGGTTGGGAACTAGGGGAAGAGAGAGGGCTATTAGTACTATGTATATTATTAGTAGAAACTGAGGCAGGAGGGGTCGTAACTGGACTCTCAAGGGATTCTAATTTTAGCGTCAGGAGCATCACGCTTTCTTCAAGTCTCACCCTGGCCTCCCTCTCACGTTCTAACTCGTTCCTCAGCACTTCCATGCTTGAGCACCACCTGCAAACTAACTGTTCATTATTATTAGCCATTGTAAACGCGTAAGCAGCAAATTTCCCTTCACAGCGACTGCAAGTACTTGACGGGGGTGCCATCCTTTTAATTAGTTGAACAACAAAAAAACAAAAACCAAAAACAAGCGTTTGGAAATTAATAAATTACAACGTAGGTCTACCGCGTTCTTGAAACGCAGAAACAGGTTCTTGTAACACAAATTTACACTAAATAATATAGAATTAAGCTACCGACAAAAGATCTGTAAAAGAAGAGTATTTATAACACTTATCTGTCCGCGATTCGACCCGACTTTTTTCCTTTTTTTCACACGGTTTGTGACCACACTCTACCTGACCTCTCGAAGCAAGGAAAAATGAACCTTATGACTGCACGTTTTCTGATTGATTTGAAAAACAAACAAGGCAAGCCACGTGCAATAACCTTGGTTTGATCAAATAATATAGTACTGAATAACGTCAATAAATGAAATATATTCATTAGTGAATGATTAGTAGCACGAAGTAATTTAGTTAAGAATGCACGGAACACTTTTTTTTTAAAACACTTCAACGAAAACCACTTATTCAATTGATAGCACTGGACACTCGAAAAAAACACGTCTGTTCACAAGGAAAGACTGATCACATATGATATGATGTGTATATATATATATATGATGTATATATATATATATATGATGTGTATATATATATATATATATATATATATATATATATATATATATGATGTATCATATATATATATATATGTTACTGTAAAAGCCCGACGAGTGGTAAATCTTGACATTTACCATGTACATCTGGTAAAAGTCCGAAAAACAAGTAAAATTTTACTTATTTCGGACTTTTACCAAATCTACATGGTAAATGTCAAGATTTACCATCAGAAGTTGTAAAAGCCAGGATTGAAGAGAAATTACTAAAATTGGGAAAAGAAACATTTATTTAAATATACTAGCAACTTAAAAACGCGAAAAATTCTTGCACAAAATAAAACGAATTCATTTATTACAGCATGGTGAACTGTTGTGGCACTTTCAATTGCATAAAAGGCCAGAGGCCTTGCACAAACATGTTTTAGTTGCGCACTTTTTTAGGCAGTTACACTTTTTAAACCCTTGACCTCCAGTCAATGAGAGTTTATTCGCAACTTCAAGGATGCTCAGTTCTTCACCCCCCACATCATCAATTTTAATGAAATCTTCCTTACACTCAGTCAGCTGATTTCTTGTAAATAGCTGTCGTATTCTTCCGCATTTTGTGCCCAGCTGATAAAATTCGTCATCCTTTACATCAATAACTGCAGCTATGAAACACTTAGGATCCGTTTTTGCTCTGTTGATGTCAGGAATTCTAATTCGTACATTTTGGCCAACGGTCAGCTTAGAGAATTTTGAAGATGCTGCAAGCATTTTCTTAGCTTGTTCCTCGAAACTATTGTCTTTCTTCTTATTCACAATTTCACTTAAAATTTCATAAAATCTCTTCTCTTCAGGAGTATTCATTTCGTTCAAAATAAGAAGGATTCAATTTTTGAAAATTATAACAATGAATGAAGGTGTTAAAGTTAAACTATCCACTTCCTGAAGACAACAACGACTAATTATTTTGCAACAGTTTTTCTCTGGAGACAACGACTAATTATCCGATCACCAATCAAAACGACACAGAACGGTAACTATGTGACGTCATTTGTCTTCACTTCCTGGAGACAACTACGACTAATTATCCGATCACCAATCAAAACATGACACACAACGGTAACTATGTGACGTCACATGACGTCACATTAAAGTTCACCCACAAGGTCAAATTCTTCTAAGGAAAGTCCTGGCTTTTACAACTTCTGATGGTAAATCTTGACATTTACCATGTAGATTTGGTAAAAGTCCGAAATAAGTAAAATTTCACTTGTTTTTCGGACTTTTACCAGATGTACATCGTAAATGTCAAGATTTACCAGCAAATCTCAAGATTTACCACTCGTCGGGCTTTTACAGTATATATATATATAATATATATATATATTATATATATATATATATATATATATATATATATATATAATGTATCATATATATATATATATATATATATATATATATATATATATATATATATATAAATATATATATGATGTATCATATATATATATATATATATATGATGTATCATATATACCTTACCTTATGAACCTTATGTTGTTTCGTGCGTTGGTCTCTCTTCACACGGAGGTCAAGCTGATGGCCCCGCCTCTAGGTCTGGCCTGGTGGAGGAGCGAGTTGCTTTCTTCCGCTCTCCACCGTACATAGCCAGGCACGCCCGGCTCATCTGGTACTGTCCTGAGCCAGGCATCCAGTCTTTTCTTGAAGACTTCAACTTTGACCCCCGTTACGTTTCTGAGGTCCTTAGGAAGCTGGTTGAAAAGTCTTGGCCCCCTGACAACCAAGCTATTTTCCTTCAGGGTTGAGGAGGTCCCTTGTCGGGCCTTTAATTTGGGAACATTACACATTCTGCCTTTCCTATTTTCCAGTGTTGTTTGAATGGTAATTGGGTTTAGTTTTAGGTTTGGTACCAGTTTTTCGATCATTTTCCATATGTAGATTATGATGTACCTCTCTCTTCTTCTTTCCAGTGAGTACAGATTTAGTTTAGGTAGTCTTTCCCAGTAGTTGATTTCTTTGTAGCCATCAATCTTGGCTGTGAAATGCCTTTGCGTTTCTTCTATTTATTAGTTTCTTCCTTTTTATATGGGGACGTCAAAACTGAGCAGTATTCAAGTTTTGGTATAATCAGTGTTTTTAGCAGGGGAATCATTACTGTCCTGTCCCTTCTCTTGAACGTTCTTAGAACATGTCCGACGACTCTTTTTGCTTTATTTATCGCTATCTGATTTTCTGTTTCGAATTTCGCATCATCTGTCATTATTATCCCGAGATCAATCGCTTTCATGCTTCCCTGAATTTCCTGTCTATCTGGAGCATAATATGCAGTCTGTTTAAGTTCTTCTTTTCTGCCATATCTCAAGAGCTGAAATTTCTCGGCGTTGAATGACATGTTGTTGTCTTTTGACCATTTGTATATTTTGTTCGTGTCCCTCTGCAAGGCCTCCACGTCATATACATCGCTGATTTTTCTGCTAATCTTTGTATCGTCTGCAAAGGATGTTACTATACTATTGCTGTTTACTCCGCTGTCTATGTCTGTTAGCATGATAATGAACAGGAGTGGGGCCAGTATTGTCCCTTTTGGTACTGAGCTGCGTACTTCCGATTCTGATGATTATATACCTTGAATTTTGACGACCTGAAGACGATCACTAACGAAGTTGTAGGTCCATTTTCCCACTTTGCCTGTTATTCCCATGTCTTTAATGGTCACATTTATCGAAAGCTTTAGAAAAATCTGTGTATATAACATCGTAGTTGTCATTGCCTTCCAATGCATCTAGGATATTGTTGTAGTGCTCTATTAGTTGTGATAGGCATGATCTACCTGATCGAAATCCATGCTGATTTTCGTTGAATCTTTCCCGTGTCTCCAGGAAATCATAAATTTTCTCTCTAACTATTCTTTCAAATACTTTGGTGAGGTGGGACGTCAATGACACTGGTCTATAGTTCTTTGCTTGAGATCTGTCCCCTCCTTTATATATAGGGACAATGTTTGCTCTTTTCAAGATGCTCGGTATTTCCCCAGTGTCTAGGGATCTTCTCCATATCCAGTATAAAGGTGTAGCTATTTCATTTTTACAGTTTTTAATCAATAATGCGTTCCAATTGTCCGGACCTGCAGCTGAATGTAGTTTCATTTGTCCTATAGCTCTCGCT
Organism: Bathynomus jamesi; assembly: GCA_023014485.1. Taxonomy (NCBI): domain Eukaryota; kingdom Metazoa; phylum Arthropoda; class Malacostraca; order Isopoda; family Cirolanidae; genus Bathynomus; species Bathynomus jamesi. Next base: position 295,042 of record JAJOZX010004290.1, read on the forward strand.
ACATCTTCTGGTGTAAACTCAAAGTCTGTTATATACTCTCCTTGCAATTCCTCTTCAAAGAATGCATTTATGTCAGGTATCGCTTTGTCACTTTTTGGGGTACTGAAAACTGATTCATATTGAGCTCTCAATGTATCAGATATTTCTTTTGGATCGTCGGTTAGTTCATTATTTCCCGTCCTTAAGGGCCCAATAGCGGCGCGCGTTTTTGTTTTCCTTTTTGCATAGCTATAGAAGTATTTTGGATTTTCCTTTATTGCTTCTACCGCCTTTTCCTCTTCCCTCTCTGTATGGTCCTTAATCAGGGCTTGTATTTCCCTATCGATACCCTCCAGTTTTTCTTTTATTTTTCCTGCATTATCTCCGCAGTTTCCTAACTTCGCCTCCACTCTCTTTCTTTTGCGGAATAGTCTTCTCTTTTGCCTTTCTAGCCAGCTCCTCTTTCCTTTTGGCTGTGATTTCGGAGCATATTTTTCTAAAATTCTCAGCGTTTTTTCCTCCAAGGTTAGCATTTCTTCAGTTGTTTTATTCTCGAAAATTGTTCTCCATTCTATTTGGGCCATGTGCGATCTGATTGCTTCCCAATTTATAGTCTTCGAGTTTAAGTTAAAGGCCCCGAATTTACTTCTTTCCACAATATGTGTATTGTCTTCTAATGCTGCCATCATATTTGTTGATATCTCGATTAAGTTGTGGTCTGAGATAATGGTTGGGGTTATTTTTATATCAGCAATCAAGTTCGTGTTATTCGTGAATACCAGATCCAGGCAGTTATTTTTTCTGGTATTTTCTGTTATCTCCTGTGTCAGCATAAACTCGTTTGTGAGAGCCATCAACATTTTTGCTTGTTCCTGATCTTCTCTTGTGCCCCCCTTGTCCTGGTGAATATATATATTCCTATTCACCTTTTTGTATTTTATAAATGGGAAGTTAAAGTCTCCGCAGATCATTATATTGGGGGATGGAGGGTTTATGGCCTTTATTAGCTTTCTAATGTCATCAATGGCCTCCGAGAATTTTTCGGTTGGGGTGCTTGGAGGTCTATAGATGACTATTACTATCAAGTTTAGTTTTTCTATTTTCACTGCTAGGAGTTCCACATAGCTGTTTGATTTACTTATTATCGTCTCTGTCATATGACCTTCCTGTACATATATAGCACAGCCACCTTTCCGTCTCGTCGTTCTATCCGCTCTTAGTAAGTTGAAGCCCTCTATATTTATCTCTTTCTTATCAATACAATGTTCGCAGTTTTCACAATTTCCTTGGCAATCTTTAAGATGAGTTTCTGTGAGGCATGCGATGTCCGCCCTTGTTTCGTCCATAAATCCTTTCAGGTACGAAACCTTATTGAGTGATTGGTTTGGTCTTATTCCTTGAATATTAGCCAGGACAATTTTTATGTTCTCTGTTTTTCGTTGCCCCTTGTGCATTTCAAGTTCGTTTTCCTTCGATATCGCTTGATTCGTTGCTCTATGATCCTCCGAAAGAGATCCGTTTCCTCCTACTTGTATTGGTAGCTTCTTGCCCGGTAGCGATTTGGCTCGGGGGTTTCCAGCTGTGTCAACTGCATGTGGATGACATTTAGCATTCGTAAGGTGTCTGAGATGTTGAAAAAATTTTCTTGTTCGCTTATTGTGTTCCTATTGTTGTTCCTATTGTTATTTTTATTCCTATTGTCATTTAAACTTTTTCCTTTGTTCGTTGAGTCCGTCGGGAGATGTTGATAGTAGCATTTATTCCCGAATTTGCAGGTTCCATATTTTGCGTAAGTTCTGCAAATGTCCGGGTGGTAGAATTTACATCCGTCTCCAAATTTACAATGACCATTATTATAGAAGAAATTGCATATTGGGGGATGTTCATATATACATTGTCCTCTTTTAAATCTGCAATTATCTTTTATATAATACCTGCATATAATTCCTTCCCCATATTTACTCTTGGCTTTTGTTTTTTCCTTATTGGGGGACAGTTTTACTTCGTTTACTTGACTGCCCTCTTGTCTTGTCCTATTTGTGCTAGTTGTGTTTGTGTCCTTCGTTGCCCTTATGCTGTGTGTTGTCTTTACACTCTTTGTCGCCTGTGTGTTTTCGGCCTCATTTTGTGACGGTATTTGAATTCTTTCTATTTCGCCTTTCTCCGTTTCTTCCGTTTTCCACTGTTCTTTGTTTCCACTTTCCTCTTTCATTCTCTTCTCGTAGTCTCTTTCTGCTTTAAATACCGTAAAAGAGTTTAATTCGGTCAAGCAGTTCTCGCAGAAAAATTTTATTCCATTAAACTGCTTTGCGTTCGTTATAAGGGAGATTTTTTCATCTCCCCATTCTAGGCATTTAAAATCAAAAAGTAGCTGACAAAAATCGCACCTCATCGCCTCTGTCTCATGTTGCAGCTTTACAGATACCACAGAGTTGCAGTATGCATTAATTTCCATGTTGGTGAAGTGACTCAAAAAGGGGGTATTATGGGAGGTATTGGGTGGGGGATGACTCAAGCTGTGTGAGGGAAAGAATTTTCCGTTACTCCAGGGTAGGGGATGTGGCACGCTGTATAATTCTCACTGATTGGTCCTCTGGACTGTGGCTGCGGGGGATAATGGGGGATATTTGCGGGCACTTCAAAAACAAAACTTTCCTCACAAAGAGACTCGGAAAAAAAACAAAAACAAATGCTGTATATATTAATTCACTTTGTTTTTATTTACTTTTTTGGTATACGCCGCGATTTTTACTTTTTTAAAAAGAAAAACTGCTATGCACTATCAATTCACTCACAATATCGGCACCGTTTGAAACTGATTAACTGCAGGATTTTTACTGTAATACCGCTTTTATTCGGACTTCGAACGAAACACGTGTAACCGCCACGACAGCAAAACACAATATATATATATGATGTATATTATATCATATATATATATATATAAATGTATCATATATATATATAATATATATATATATATATATATAAAATCTTATAATGTTATAATGTTTCAGACCAACAAAGACCCTAGGATCCACTCATGGCTGGTCTACCTAACTGTGTTCGTAATTGTGTATTGTGTATGTCCTCCGTGGTGGCGGAGGGGACCTACAATTTTACGTGGGTTCCAAACCACAAGAACATAAGAAATTTATGTAACAACTACCTGTACATTCGCAACGACCAATTTTTTTAAAACTAAATAATTATCAATTAAAAAATAATTAATTATCGATTTACAACTAAAGATAGAATCTCTGGATCCAGAGGATCAAGTCATAATAGACTACTATCCACAAATATGTTACACACTATATCTATTTATAACCGACATGCAAATATATCAGATCCAAAGAATCCAGTCAATTTCATTACGGTATCCATCAATACTAGTACCTTGCCCACGAAAAATAAGTCACGGTCCATATCGATTGCGGACCAAGTCAAAATTTACAACCATATACATTACAATATATATAGTTAGGAGGAAAGGTGTAGGTGTGGCTGTAAAGACTGTACAGTAATGTAGAAATGTGTGTGCACCCATTTTGGGTCTCCCATTTAAAAGTGTTTGTGGGGCAAGTGAAGATCATGAGTTTTTCAATACCTCACAGTACTATGGGGGGCACCGCTCGGCAGAGGAATCTCTTTGAATGGGGTGTGTAAGGACAGACAGTATCCCATAACCCAAGATGCTGCCTCCCTGTATCCCACAACACTTGTGTTGAGCTGTGGGATGTATCACCACAAAGCCTTAATTTTACTACCTTAAACTATACCCAATTTATCAACATATTTGTCTAATCGATTTTTAAACATGTTTATAGACGTGCTACTAATTACTTCTACCGGCAAACTATTCCAGCTATTTACTATTCTATGCGTAAAAAAGTTTTTCGCAACTGCTGTCTCGAACCTTCTACTTGTCAAGTTACACCCGTTATTTCTAGTCCTATTATATTGAGATATTTCGAAAAAGCTATCTCTATCTACGTTATCGAACCCATTCATAATTTTGAAAACCTGGATTAGATCACCCCTTAGCCTCCTAGTCTCGAGTGTTGTCATTTTGAACTCTTTAAGCCTATCCTCGTACGACTTTGACCTAAGCGACGGAATCATCTTAGTTGCTCGTCTTTGAACTCTTTAGATTTTGTATATATCTTTGCACATATGCGGATTCCAAAATTTGACCGCGTACTCCAAATGGGGTCTAACTAATGATTTATAAAGTGGAACTATAATATCGCGCGATTTGTACTAAAAATTTCGAGATAAAACCTAACACTTTGTTCGCCTTATTGACCGCTGCTGTACTTTGTTTCGCTACTTTTAAATCACCAGTGACTATAAATCATAAATCTTTTTCCTGGTCTACGCTTGTTAAATCTTTCCCTGACATACTATACGCAAAATTACCGTTACGCGAACCTATATGCCAAATTTTGCACTTATCAATGTTAAATCTCATTTGCCATGTAACTGACCAATCATTGATTTTATTCAGATCTTCCTGGATTTTACCTCTATCTTCGTCATTAATCGCCCTACCACCCAGTTTCGTGTCAGCCGCAAATTTTGAAACTGTACTGACTAGGCCGACATCTAAATCGTTAATATATAACCGGTGGGGCACGGGAATCAAGTGTTTTTTGAATAGCTAGTAATCGGCCATTAGGAATGGGAGGGGCGTGCGGTAGGTAGCATTCCATTCCTGGGTTCATAGCATTTAACTTTAACTAACACTCACCTTTATCTTTCAGGTGCCATCATGGAGCAGTGGACGTTAGAACACCGCATGTTCGCGTATGATCATTTTGTTAGGAGTGGCGAGTCAGTGACAGCAGTTCAGCGTGCGTTTCGCCGCAGATTCAACATTCATCGAAATGACTCTGTTCCCGCTCGTGACACAATCTTACGTTGGGTTAACAATCTTCGAACAGGAGGCTCAATAATGAAAACAAAACCGAAGGGGCC
>JAJOZX010004290.1:305000-357500 GCA_023014485.1 Bathynomus jamesi
CACTTAATCTTTGGTAAACTTGTAAGCTACTTTATTAACTTTTAATCTTCAATTTATTTTTATATATATCGAAACTTGACTCTAAAAAGGCAAAGTGTTAAACCCGGGCGTATCTCCAGTATAAATTTGTATTATTTTTATAACTCATTTGATCTTGTGCTAAATATCGATATGCCTCTTTGTTAATCCTGTAATCCTTAATTTTTAAGTTTTATTTTTACTTCTCCGTTTATTGCATATATATATATATATATATATATATATATATGTGTATGTGTGTAGTTATGTATGTGTATATATATATATGTATATATGTTTGTGTGTATGTATGTTATTTTTTTATTTTTTTTTTTTTCTCTTTCTGTAACCTATATATAGGCAGTAACCTTTTATGTATTTCAGTGTTCCTGAGGATGTCATTAGACGAAAGCGCTTGAGCACCGTTTTGTGTTTCCTTTCCTTCGTGGTTTTATTCATCATATATATATATATGTATCATATATATATATATGATGTATATATTTGACGTGTATATATGTATATATATATCATATAATATATATATATGATGTATCATATCATACATCATGTATCATGTATCATATATATGATGTATATATATGATGTATCATATATATATATATATATATATATATATATATGATGTGTATATATATATGATGTATATATATGATGTATCATATATATATATATATATATATATATTATATATATATATATGATGTATATAATTGATGTATCATATACATATATATATATATATAGATGTGTATATATATGATGTATGATAATATATATGATATATCATATATATATATATATATATGCTGTATATATAAGATGTATACATATTATATATATATATATGTATTAACGTAAAGAACGACGCTTGCATAGGAGATATTCCGCGCAAGACGAGAGAGAGAGAACGAAACAAATGAAAAAATGAGGTAACCACCCGGGAAAGGAACCCGGGATCTTCCGATTGCCGGTCAGATGCGATACCATTACACCATGGGCCTCACTCTTCCAAATCTCCTATACAAGCGTCGTTCTTTACGTTAATTATACTGCGTGTTTGCAGTTTTATATATATAATATATATATATATATATATATATATAAAATGAAAACGCGTAAATCACCGGGACCGGATTCCATATATCCCCAAGAACTAAAAGAATTAAAAGATAGCATTGTTGTGCCGCTAACAAAGATTTTTAATGCGTCTATTTCTGAGGGGTGCGTACCAGATAATTTCAAGTTAGCAAACGTAACACCTATCTTTAAGAAAGGCGATAAAGGTGCGGCGGGAAATTATAGGCCAATCAGTTTAACGTCTGTTGTAGGTAAGCTACTGGAATCAATAATTAGGGATCGTATAGTCGAACACTTAGAATTCCATAAGCTAGTTAGAAATACGCAGCACGTTTTTAGGCGAAACAAATCTTGCTTAACTAATCTTTTAGAATTTCTCCAAAGCGTGGTTGACGTTTACGATAGACATCGGGCGGTTGATGTAGTGTATTTAGATTTTCAAAAAGCGTTTGACACCGTGCTGCACCAAAGACTCATTGAAAAAAAGTAAGGCTCATGGAATCAGGGGTGTAGTAATAAATTGGCTAGAAGAGTGGTTGCGAGGTAGGAAACAGAGGGTAGTCGTCGATGGAGCGGAGTCGTGTTGGGCTAATGTAGCGAGTGGCGTTCCTCAGGGTTCTGTATTGGGCCCCTTGCTTTTTCTTATATATATTAACGATTTAGATGTCGGCGTAGTCAGTACAGCTTCAAAGTTTGCGGATGACACGAAGCTGGGTGGTAGGGCGATTAATGACGAAGATAGAGGTAAAATCCAGAAAGATCTGAATAAAATCGTTGATTGGTCAGTCACATGGCAAATGAGATTTAACGTCGATAAGTGCAAAATTTTGCTTATAGGTTCGCGTAACAGAAATTTTACGTATAGTATGTCAGGGAAAGATTTAACAGGCGTAGAGCAGGGAAAAGATTTAGGAGTTATAGTCATTGGTGATTTAAAAGTAGCGAAACAAAGTACAGCAGCGGTCAATAAGGCGAACAAAGTGTTAGGTTTTATAGCTCCGAATTTTGAGTACAAATCGCGCGATATTATAGTTCCTCTTTATAAATCATTAGTTAGACCCCATTTGGAGTACGTGGTCCAATTTTGGTATCCACATATGCGCAAAGATATAGATAAAATAGAAAGAGTTCAAAGACAAGCAACTATGATGATTCCGTCGCTTAGGTCAAAGTCGTACGAGGATAGGCTTAAGGCGTTAAAATTGTCTACACTCGACACTAGGAGGCTAAGGGGTGATCTAATCCAGGTTTTCAAAATTATGAATGGGTTTGATAACGTAGATAGAGATAGCTTTTTCGAAATATCTCAATATAATAGGACTAGAATTAACGGGTGTAAGTTGACAAGTAGAAGGTTCGAGAGCGCAGTTGCCAAAAACTTTTTTACGCATAGAATAGTAAATAGCTGGGATAGTTTGCCGGTAGAAGTAATTAGTAGCACGTCTATAAACATGTTTAAAAATCGATTAGACAAATATGTTAATAGATTGGGTATAGTTTAAGTTAGTAAAATTAAGGCTGTGTGGTGATAGATCCCACAGCTGAAAACAAGTGTTGTGGGATATAGTGAGGCAGCATCTTGGGTTAGGGGATATACTCTGTCCTTACACATCCCATTTAAAGAGATTCCTCTGCCGAGCGGTGCCCCCCATAGTACTGTGAGGTATTGAAAAACTCATGATCTTCACTTGCCCCACAAACACCTTTAAATGGGAGAACCAAAATGGGTGCACCACATTTCTATACTACTATACAGTAGGGCGGCTCGTTTTTATACTTTTTTCGATATTTGATTGGGGGTAGTGCGGAAAAGTTGCGATTTGGAGAGAAAATAAAGTGTGTAAAATTTTTTTGATCTACGTCAATACCTTCCGGTGGCGGCGAGTCCTTAAAAATCGAAAAATAGGCCTAACGGGGTAAATTGGAAAATGGTTTTAAAGACTTACAAAATGAACAATAAAAATTTCAGCATAATCTGTTAATAACTTCCGGTGGCGTCTTAGCCGTTAAAATATCCAAAATATTGATTTAAAGCAAGTTTTAACAAGATGTTATACAAATGTTAATTCCGGTATATTTCTGTGCAAACAACCCTGAGAACACTATTATAGGCTTGAATAAATTAATAGCAGTCATTGAACAATGAACATTATATAAAAATTATATAAAATTATATAAAAATTTTATGTGTTTTTAGGCCTATTTTTTTATTTTTAAGGACTAGCCGCTACCGGAAGGTATTGACGTAGATCAAAAAAATTTTACACACTTCATTTTCTCTCCAAATCGCAACTTTTCCGCACTACCCCCAATCAAATATCGAAAAAAGTGTAAAAACGAGCCGCCCTACTGTACAGTCTTTACAGCCACACCTACACTTTTCCTCCTAAGTATATATATTGTAATGTATATGGTTGTAAATTTTGACTTGGTCCGCAATCGATATGGACCGTGACTTATTTTTGGTTGGCAAGGTACCAGTATTGATGGATACCGTAATGAAATTGACTGGATTCTTTGGATATGATATATTTGCATGTCGGTTATAAATAGATATAGAGTGTAACATATTTGTGGATAGTAGTCTATTGTGACTTGATCCTCTGGATCCAGAGATTCTATCTTTAGTTTTAAATCGATAATTAATTAGTTTTAAATTAATAATTATTTAGTTTTGTAAAAATTGGTCGTTGCCAATGTACAGGAAGTTTTTACATAAATTTCTTATGTTCTTGTGGTTCGGAACCCACGTAAAATTGTAGGTCCCCTCCGCCACCACGGAGAACATACACAATACACAATTACGAACACAGTTAGGTAGACCAGCCATGAGTGGATCCTAGGTTCTCTGTTGGTCTGAAACATTATAACATGATACATCATATACAGGGCTATTGAAAATGATTCATCCGATTTCAACTGAGAATACTTCCGTACCTATCAACCGTGCATCAACTGGGCATACACCACATGAAAGAGGAAATCTCCGTTTTTTAAAAGATCACCGCGAGAGGGCTCCAAAGTCACGCCGTGGCCTAGCCTAGCAAAAACCAGTCAGTGTGAAAATGGCGTCCGCACAGCAGAAGCCGTTGGACTGGTCGCAGTGGGCCCCATGACTTGGTGCTCCAAAGCTGGCCCCCTGGGTCGCCGGATGTTACACCGTGCGACTTCTTCCTTTGGGGGTACGTTAAGGATACTGTGTACGTGCCACCGTTGCCCACATCTTTGGATGAGCTCCGAACTCGCATTGTTACTGCCGTAGAGTCAGTGAAAATGGACATGCTGGAGCGAGTATGGGAGGAATTCGACTATCGTGTCGACGTTGCTCGTGTAACTAGGGGAAGTCACATAGAGCATTTATGAGGTGAGAGACAAAATTTGGACAGTTTTTGTTTTGGATGATGTATCACAAATCACTCTGTAATTGTAACATTAAAAAATATTCTCATTTGAAATCAGGTGAATCATTTTCAATAGCCCTGTATATGATACATCATATATATAATACATCATATACATAATACATCATATATGATACATCATATATATAATACATCATATACATAATACATCATATATGATACATCATATATATACATATATATATATATATACATTTTTTCATTTGTTTCGTTCTCTCTCCTCATCTTGCGCGGCATATTCTCCTTACAAGCGTCGTTCTTTACGTTAATTATACTGCGTGTTTGCAGCTGAAATGTATATACACACACATATATATATATATATGATACATCATATATACACATATATATATATATGATACATCATATATATACATATATATATATATGATACATCATATATATACATATATATATATATACATCATATATATCCATATATAATATATGATACATCTATATATACATATATATATATGATATATCATATATATACATATATATATATATATTATATATATATATATATATGATGTGATACATCATATATATACATATATATATATGATACATCATATATATACATATATATATATATGATACATCATACATTATATATACATATATATATGATACATCATATATATACATATATATATGATACATCATATATACACACATATATATATATATGATACATCATATATATACATATATATATATGATACATATATATATACATATATATATATGATACATCATATATATACATATATATATATGATACATCATATATATATTTATATATATATATGATACATCATATATATCATATATATATATGATACATCATATATATCATTATATATATATATATATGATACATCATATATATCATATATATATATGATACATCATATATATACATATATATGATACATCATATATATATACATATATATATATATGATACATCATATATATACATATATATTTATATATATATGATACATCATATATATACATATATATATATATATGATACATCATATGTATACATATATATATATATATGATACATCATATATATACATATATATATGATACATCATATATATATATATATATATATATATATATGATACATCATATAGATACATATACAGTATATATATGATGTATCATTAATTCAATTCACGTGTTTAATAGTGAAATTCATCCCATATATATATATATATATATATATATATATATTATATATATATGTCTGTGTGTGTGTGTTTGTGTGTGTGTGTAGATGTGGATCCAGAGATTCTATCTTTAGTTTTAAATCGATAATTAATTAGTTTTAAATTAATAATTATTTAGTTTTGTAAAAATTGGTCGTTGCCAATGTACAGGCAGTTTTTACATAAATTACTTATGTTCTTGTGGTTCGGAACCCACGTAAAATTGTAGGTCCCCTCCGCCACCACGGAGGACATACACAATACACAATTACGAACACAGTTAGGTAGACCAGCCATGAGTGGATCCTAGGTTCTTTGTTTGTCTGAAACATTATAACATGAAACATTATAACATGATACATCATATATATGATACATCATATATATGATACATCATATAATGATACATAATATATATAATACATCATATATATAATACATCATATATATACATATATATATATACACACATATATATATATATATAATATATATATATATATATATATATATATATGATACATCATATATATATATATATACATATATATATGATGAATAAAACCACGAAGGAAAGGAAACACAAAAATGGTGCTCAAGCGCTTTCGTCTAATGACATCCTCAGGAATATATATATATGTATATATATGATGTATCATATATATATATATATATGTATATATATGATGTATCATATATTATATATATATATATGTATATATATATATGATGTATCATATATATGTATATATATTATGTATCATATATATATATATATATGTATATATATGATGTATCATATATATATATATATATATGTATATATATATGTGTATCATATACTGTATATATATATATATGTATATAATATATGATGTATCATAATAATATATATATGTATATATATTATGTATCATATATATATATATATATATATATATATATATATATATATATATGATGTATCATATATATATATATAATATAATATATATATATATATATATATATATATATATATGATGTATCATATATATATATATATATATATATATATTATATATATATGATATATCATATATATATATATTATATATATATGATGTATCATATATATATATATATATTATATATGATGTATCATATATATATATATATATATATATATGATGTATCATATATATATATATATATATGATGTATCTATATATATATATATATGATGTATCTATATATATATATATATATATGATGTATCATATATATATATTATATATATATATATATATATGATATCATATATATATATATATATATATATATATATATGCATATAACTGCAATGACCGCGCAGTATATAAATGAATAGAAACGACATAAGTGTTAAGGAACGTTTCTGCACACGAGGAGGAGAGATAACGAATAATGAAAAATGAGGCGAACCGCCCGGGAATCGAACCCAGGGCCTTCCAATTGCCGGTTGGACGCTCTACCATTATGCTACGGACCTCACTCAATCACAAATCGAAATTCTCCCCATAGGGCAGAAACCAATGCCCTGAGAGGGCATTGGTTTCTGCCCTATGTGGGAAAATTTCGATTTGTGATTGAGTGAGGTCCGTAGCATAATGGTAGAGCGTCCAACCGGCAATTGGAAGGCCCTGAGTTCGATTCCCGGGCGGTTCGCCTCATTTTTCATTATTCGTTATCTCTCCTCCTCGTGTGCAGAAACGTTCCTTAACACTTATGTCGTTTCTATTCATTTATATACTGCGCGGTCATTGCAGTTATATGCGCATATTCACGATTTGCGAGGGTGCCCTCTCAGGGCATTGGTTTCTGCCCTATGTGGGAGAATTTCGATTTGTGATTGAGTGAGGTCCGTAGCATAATGGTAGAGCGTCCAACCGGCAATTGGAAGGCCCTGGGTTCGATTCCCGGGCGGTTCGCCTCATTTTTCATTATTCGTTATCTCTCCTCCTCGTGTGCAGAAACGTTCCTTAACACTTATGTCGTTTCTATTCATATATATATATATATATATATATGATGTATGATATATATATATATATATATATATATATATATTATATATATATATATATGATGTATCATATATATATATATATATGTATGTATATATATGATGTATCATTATATATATATATATGTATATATATGATGTATCATATATATACATATATATATGATACATCATATATACATATATATATACATGATACATCATATATATACATATATATATATGATACATCATATATATACACATATATATATATATATATGATACATCATATATATACATATATATATATATATATGTATATATATATATATATATATATATATATATATGATACATCATATATATACATATATGATACATCATACATATATATATATATGATACATCATATATATACTATATATATATATGATACATCATATATATACATATATATATATGATACATCATATATTACATATATATATGATACATCATATATATACATATATACAGGGCTATTTAAAATGATTCACCTGATTTCAAATGAGAATATTTTTTAATGTTACAAATACAGAGTGATTTGTGATACATCAACCAAAAGAAAAACTGTCCAAATTTTGTCTCTTACCTCATAAATGCTCTATGTGACGTCCCCTAGTTACACGAGTAACGTCGACACGATAGTCGAATTCCTCCCATACTCGCTCCAGCATGTCCGTTGTCACTGACTCTACGGCAGTAACAATGCGAGTTCGGAGCTCATCCAAAGATGTGGGCAACGGTGGCACGTACACAGTATCCTTAACGTACCCCCAAAGGAAGAAGTCGCACGGTGACTCACGCTGCACTGTGACTCCCGATTTACAGCTCGAAAACTGCAACACACAAAACGCCTTCTGCTGTGCGGTCGCCATTTTCACACTGACTGTTTGTTGCTAGGCTAGGCCACGGCGTGACTTTAGAGCACTCTCGCGGTGATCGTGTAAAACTTGGAGATTTCCTCTTTCATGTGGTGTATGCCCAGTTGATGCACGGTTGATAGGTACGGAAGTATTCTCAGTTGAAATCGGATGAATCGTTTTCAATAGCCCTGTATATATATGATACATCACATATATACATATATATATATATATAATTATATATATATGATACATCATATATATACATATATATATATATATATGATACATCATATATATACATACAGGGCGTCCCAAAAAAATGTATACACACTTTAACAGCTGATAGCTCAATTGATGTTTCTTTCTCTCCAAGTTAAACCCATTAGAATTAATAATGGCAGTCAGACTAAGCTTTGAACAAAGGAAATTCATTCTAAAATGCTACTGGAAGTGTGAAAACGCAGTTGAAGTGCAAAGACAGTTTAGGAGGGCGTTTCAAACAGATCCACCAACGCGACTTACCATCACTCGAATTAGAGATAAGTTTGAAGCCGATGTAACTGTTCAGAATGTCCACAAGAAGCGTTCCGGAAGACCACGGACATCGACAAGCCCCACAAAGCAAGAAAGAGTACTGGAAACGTATCACCAAAGTCCAAGAAAATCTGTGCGGCAAGCGAGTCGTGAGGTAGGAATTTCAGAATCGTCTGTCCAACGCATTTTGAAGCGCTGTCAATGGAAAAGTTACATTCCAAGATTAGTCCATGCTATTAATGAAGATGATCCGGACCGAAGAGTGGAGTATTGCGAGTGGTACTTGGCACGATGTGGATGTGGATTGGACGAAGGGGGTTTCGTAGAATACCCTCCGCGTTCACCAGACCTCACACCATGAGACTTTTTTTTATGGGGATACTTAAAAGACAAAGTCTACGCTATAAAACCTGCAACAGTCGCTGAACTGAGAGCAGCCATTGAACGAGAATGCACACAAATACCAAACGAAATGTTTCGTGATGTTTGCGATTCCATTGCTTCGCGTTATCAGCAGTGCCTGGACCAGAACGGACGTCAGTTTGAAAACAGGCGTTGACAAAACAATTAAATAATGTCTGTAGATTCTATTACATTTTGAAAATGAAATGTATTTTAATAAACACTGCCTTTATAATTATTTAAAGTGTGTATACATTTTTTTGGGACGCCCTCTATATATATATATATATATATATATATATATATATATATATATATATATGATACATCATATATATATATATACATATATATATATGATACATCATATATATACATATATATGATACTATATACATATATATGATACATCATATATATACATATATGTATATATATGATACATCATATATATATACATATATATATATGATATATATATATATATATATATATATATATATATATGATACATCATATATATATACATATATATATATATATATATATATATATATATATATATATATATGATACATCATATATATATATATATACATATATATATATATATATGATACATCATATATATATATATATATATATACATATATATAAGAACACCGGACAAAAAATTAGTCACCCCTAATAGCACCGATAGTAGGAAGTTCAAGGTCACACAGAGGGCGCTGATGTAGCATTGGTAAGTGACAAGTAGCGGTGACGTAGCACACAGGATCAGATCTGTTTCGTGAGGTGGTGAAGAACAAAGTGTGTGTTGGATATAGTCTGCAAAATGGGTCGTGAGGCAGACGTTACTCAGTGGCAAAAGGAGCCATCGTGTTTGGCAGAGCCCACGGACACAAAATGTCTGAAGTAGCCCAATTTGTTGGTGTTTCAACGCGTACTGTCCAGCGAGTTTACAAAGAGTGGTGTAGTTCGCAATCAACTGACAATCGACGGCGTAACTGTGGCCGGAAAACAATTCTCGACAATAGGGGCCGCCGCCATGTTTCTCGTCTAGTAACTGCAAATCGTTTTCAAACCAGAGAACAATTGCTCCAAGAAACCAATGAGGTTCTCCAGCGACCAATTTCCGAACGGACATTGCGACGAGAACTGCATGCGATGGACATCTGGAGCAGGGTACCACGGAAGAGGCCGCTGTTAACAGCAAGTCACAAATTGGCACGTTATAAATGGGCTCAGAGGCACAAAAACTGGACTGCGGCAGATTGGAAACGTGTAATTTGGTCCGATGAGTCCCGTTTTTGTTTGTTCTCCAATGATGGGAGGCGACGAGTACATCGCAGGTCCAATGAAGCCTTTAATCCTGAATGCGTCGAAGGTGTTGTTCAGGCTGGAAACAGAAAGTGAAGCGCAGGACTCTGGCGGAACTTCGGGACCGGCTGATGAACGAGTGGCAGCAAATCGATGTTCAGTACATGCACAACCTCGTAGAGTCTCTGCCTTGCCGGATTCGTGCGGTTATCAAGGCCAGAGGCGCCGTCACACGTTATTAGGTACATTCTGAGAGGGGTGACTAATTTTTTGTCCGGTGTGCTTATATGATACATCATATATATACATATATATATATATATATAATACATCATATATATACATATATATATATATATATATATATAATACATCAATATATATAATATATATATATATATATATATATATATATACATCATATATATACATATATATATATACATCATATATATACATATATATATATATATGATACATCATATATATCATATATATATATATACATCATATATATACATATATATATGATACATCATATATATACAATATATATGATACATCTATATATACATATATATATGATACATCATATATATACATATGATACATCATATATATACACATATATATATACGATACATCATATTTATACATATATATATATGATACATCATATGTATCATATATATATACATATGATACATCATATGTATCATATATATATGTATATATATGTTACATCATATATACATATATATATGATACATCATATATATACATATATATATACGATACATCATATATATACATATATATATATATATATATATATATATATATATATATATATATATATGATACATATATATACATATATATATATATGATACATCATATATATACATATATATATATATATGATACATCATATATATACATATATATATATATATATACATCATATATATATATATATATATATATATATATATATATATATATATATATGATACATCATATATATATATATATATATATATATATATATATATAATATATATATATATATATATGATACGTCATATATATACATATATATATATATATGATACATCATATATATATATATATATATATATATATATATATATATATATGATACATCATATATATACATGTATATATATATATATATATATATATGATACATCATATATACATATATATATATGTGATACATCATATATATACATATATATATATATGATACATATATTATATATATATATATATATATATATTATATATATATATATATATATATATATCATATTGATACATATACAGTATATATATGATGTATCATTAATTCAATTCACGTGTTTAATTGTGAAATTCATCCCATATAGATCATAGCGGAGTCACAGCCGGTAAAGAAGTCGGGAGCGAAAGAGGAAGGAGAACAACCCGGTTATCGAAAAGTAGGGACCTTCAGATAGAATAGCGCCAAGCCTATCAGAAGGCCCGACGCTCTCCAAAAAGGGAAAATACTCTGCGCGCAGCGCAGAGTAAAGCCGACACTCCACCAGGAGGTGGGCAACTGTCATGAAAACGTTACAATTGGGACATCGGGGCACCCGATCCCCGGCCATCAAATAGCCATGGGTCAGGTGGGTGTGGCCAATACGGAGGCGGGCCAGAGCCACCTCCTTATGGCGCGACCGATGGAAGGAAGAGGCCCAACATCCCAATTTGGGTTTAATCTACGGGTGAAACCTGTAGTCGGCACGCGGAACGGGCAGCTCGATCGGCAGCCTCATTACCAGCCACGTTAACATGTGCTGGGACCCAGCAAAATACCACCTCCTTGCCACCGAAAGCGACAAGGGTATGGCACATTAGCTGGATTCGTCGGACCAGTGGGTGCACAGGGTCAAAACACTCCAGGCCATCCAGGGCACTGCGGGAATCCGAATAGATGACAAACGACCCATCCGGATGCTCCCGCACCACCTCCAGAGCGCTCAGAATGGCATAGAGCTCCGCCGTGAAAACGGAAGCCTCATCAGGGAGACGGGTACATCGGGGAGCAAGGGCAGACGACTGGGGAACAGCCGCGGCCCCAACGCCCCCGACGACCTCGAGCCATCCGTGAAGACCGCAACACATGCAGAGTGACACGCCGCATGCTGAAGGAACAGAGACCGAAGCAAGGCAGAGTCAGAATCGGCCCTGCGAACGGGGCGCAACGCCCTACAGCACGCAACAGGGGTGCTCTCCCAAGGTGCAACACCCTGAAAGAGACCGGTATAACGGATGGAGGAGGAGTGCCCATACCATCGAGGAGGGAGGTCACCGTGTCGGTGAAATACCAACCCCCATCCCGGCAGAACGCCCTCTCCACCACCTGGAACAGAGGAGAGTTGGGAAGACGGAGGATCCGGAGATAGTGCTTAGCAATGAGGAACGACCTCCGATCCCCAAGGGAGGGATGTCGCACTCAACCTGCAGACTATCAACCGGAGAGGAGCGGAAGGCGCCAGATGACATGCGCAGTCCTCTAGAGAGGACCGGATCCAGTATCCGAAGGGCCGTACGGGAGGCGGAGCCATACACCACACTCCCATAATCTAATTTTGACTGTACCAGGGACACGTACAAACGGAGGAGTGTCCGCCTATCCGCGCCCCATGTAGTATGCGACAGATGTCCCAGCAAATCCAGGGTACGTCTTGCAGACTCGCGCAGCCGGCGAAGGTGGGGAACCCAGCTCAAACGGCTGTCGAAAACCATACCCAGGAAACGCACTGACTGAACGAGGGCCAGAGGCTGACCCCCGAGTGTAAGATTAAAGGTCGGGACGGCGCCGGATCCCCGTCTCCTCGACGGAAGGAAGGCCACACACGAAGTCTTCGGGGAAGACAGCGTAAGGCCCACCGACGACGCCCAGCGTTCAACCCGATTGACCGCGAGTTGGACTTGCCTCTCCACGAGGGGGGGACTCGTCCCCGCGGCATAGACAGCCAGATCGTCGGCATAGATGGAACATCGCACCGAGGGCGGAAGGGCTCCCGGTAGCGCAGACATGACCAGATTGAAGCAGGAGACGCTTAAGACACACCCCTGGGGCACCCCCTCCTCCTGAACATACAGGTCAGATAGGGCCGCCCCATTACGGACGCGGAAAGTGCGACGGCAGAGGAAGTTACGAAGAAATGTGGGCAAAAAGCCCACAAAACCAAGAGACTTCAAACGGTCCATGACAACTCCCCGACGGGTCGTGTCATAGGCCTTTTGGACATCAAAAAGACGGCCAGAACAAGATTCCGGCGGGAAAAGGCCTCCCGTACATCATGACCAAGGAGGAGAAGGGGGTCCAGAGTACCCCGAAATCGACGAAAGCCATACTGGGTCGGGGGGTATAACCCAAGCGACTCCAGTGTAAAGGAAAGTCGGACGGCCACCATCTTTTCAAGGAGCTTGCATAAGCAGCTCGTCAAGGCAATAGGCCGATAGCCCGCCACCTCCGCCGGATCCTTCCCCGGCTTAGGTATCGGGACCACAATCGCCTCCCTCCAACGGGAAGGGAACGACCCCTCAACCCACACCCGGTTGAAAAGATCCAGCAAGAAGTGTAGGGCCATCGGGTGCAGATTCCAAAGAAAGTCATACGGAATGTCATCAGGGCCAGGGGCGGAAGAACGACGGGTTGCCAAGGCAGCCCGAAGTTCCCGCATCGTAAAGAGATGGTTATAGGGCTCGTTCCCAGGCGGCGGGAACGTAACATCGACAAAGGACGATCCGCAGCTGAAGGCGAACGGGAAACCGCAGCAAAAGCCCGCCAGCCGATCGGCCACAGCAGCAGGATCCGAAAGGAAGCCGTCCCCGTCCCGAAGGACAGGGCGACTAGCAGGGACCGGCTTCCCCTCGATACTACGTACCTTCCGCCACACAGCAGCAGAAGGGGTAGACGAGGAAATGCCGGACACAAAAGCACGCCAAGAGGCCCGACGGGCCAACTTGAGAGTCCGGCGGGCGAAAGCCTTCGCCCGCCGCATCTCAATCAAGTGGTCCGCGCGCCGGGTGCGGTGGAAGCGGCGCGACGCCCTCTTCCTCTCGCACACCGCCTGTGACATGCTGGAGTCCACCACGGGACGCTACGCGTCCGCGGGTTACCGGAAGATCGAGGATACAGTCCTCCGCGACGCCCATCAACCCGCTCGAAGAACTCCAAGCTCTCATCCACAGAGCCAAAGCTCAACACCGAACGGAATGACGGAACGAGCTCTGAAGGATGGCCAGTCAGCCCGCGCAAGGCACCACCTCGGTCGAGACGAGACACCCGGCTGCGGTCCGACCGGCTCAAGACAGACTGGGTAATGATCACTGCCATAAGAGTCCCCCAACACCTTCCACGAAAAATCGAGTAAGGCATCGAGGGACACCAAGGAGAGATCAATACAGGTAAATGAACCCGTGGGTTCGTGGAAGTAGTAGGTTCACCGGAATTGAGGCACGCAAGGAAAGTTCCTCCATTAAGGAGAGCAACATACCAGCAACATTAGTCGACCGGACATCTCCCCAAGCCGGGTCGCGACTGTTAAAGTCCCCGAGGAGGAGAAACGGTCGAGGTAGTTGCAACACCAACTCGCGAACCGCGTCGCGAGAAGGAGGGTCATGAGGAGGAATATAAATCGAGCAGGCAGTGTACTGGCGATCTAAAAATAGCCGCACAGCCACAGCCTGCAAGGAAGTGCGAAGAGGCACACCTCGCGATGGTAACGAATGATGCACATAAATCGCCGCACCCCGCCGGCGTGTGTGCTCATCCGGGGTGCAAGGGAAACCAACATAGCCAGAGAGACGAGGGAGTCCCCCGCAGCCAGGATAGTCTCCTGGAGACAAACACAGGAAGGCCGCTCGCTCTCAGCAGGGACAAGGTTCTCCCAGTTAGCTAAAAGCCCCCTACAGTTCCAATGCAAAATGGAACTGTAAGGGGAAGTGGCATTATAAGAGGCAGAGAAAACAGAGAAATAGCCACGGACCAAGCTGAGCAGCAAACTCAACGGTCCGCAACCAGGGACGGAATCGGCTTCCCCGACTCACCCCGAACGGGGGGTAGGGGCCACCGACCCCGCAGCTGCTTCACCCGTAGTAGAACGAGAGGTGGAGAGTGGAACAGGGAGTTCAGAGGGGGGCTCCCCTGGGGGGGGAGACGACGAGACGGGCCCAGCCGAAACCCCCGACTCCCCACCAGAGGGGGGCTGGGGAGAACCAGATGTTCGAGGGCTCGTCAAACCAGACAAGCACTGACGGGGGGGGGAGGAAAGGTCCACCACAGGTGGGAGAGGTAGATCCAGGAGAGAGACTCCATGAAGAAGGGCCAGGCTCCTCTCGACCGGGTCCACCATGGGAACAGCGTCAGTAATCGAGGGTGTCATGGGGCGGTGTACCTCAACCGACACCCGGACACTGGTCGGGGCACCGGGAGGTGACGCCTCACCAGCCCTCCGTATAGGGGGAGTCCCGAGCGGATCAGGAGCGGCGCGCCGCTTCCCCTCCGGTGAAGAAGGGGAAGCAGGGCGAGCAGCGGTCATGATCGGGTCTGGAGGACTCCGACTCCGACCACGGCGACGCTTCCTCCTCCCCTTCGGGGCATCACCTTCCCCACCCGAGAGATGAGTAGGCAAGGATCCAGACCCCAAGGCCGGAGAGGGAGAAGGGGCACTTGTAGGCAGGGAATCAGATGGGATGTCTGAAAGTGAGGCAGAGGAACAAGAAAGGCCCGCGGCGCCAGAAGGACCACCAACCCCCGGAACTTCCAGGGGGGCACCACTCCGGTAGACGCCGGGGTAGCACGGGAGGGGCCCGATCACCCGCCAGGGCCAAGAGCCGCAGCATAGGACAACCCCCGCCGCGGATCCCGGTCACGGACCCTATTGCGCGCCTTCCGCGCACTAAGGAATTCGGTAGTCCTTAAGGACCGCACCTCGAATTCAAACTTGAAAACGGGGCAGTCCCGAGAAGAGGAAGGGTGGGCCCCCGAGCAGTTCGAGCACCGCGGGGGCTTCGTGCACGGGGTAGGGTGCGCAGGCCCACCGAAGCGGACACATAGCTTACCCTCACGGCGGTACGCAGAGCTAACATGGCCGAACCGGTTGCAGCCAAAGCAGCGAACCGGGTCAGGCACATATGGTCGCACCGAAAACTCACACGACCGGCGATCACCCACGCCAGAACACCTGGGCCGGAGGCACAAGGGAGTCAAAGGTCAGGAGCAGACGAGCGGACGGGGTAAGAGCACCATCCCGGCGCGACGAAAAGCGGAAGACCTTCGTTACCCCCTGGGGGGCAAGATCCTCCTGCAACTCGCCAACCGGGATTGACAGCAGACGGGAAGCGAAAATGGTGCCCTGACAGCTATTCAATTGCGGATGGGGAGTCACAGAAACTCTGCAACCCAAGACATCCTGCAACTGTAGAAGGGACTCAGTCACCCCCGAAGAACGGGACTTCAAAAGAAGAGACCCATCCTTCAGAGGGCGGATATCATAACGACAGGGAACCCCCACCGTCTTAAGGCGCTGAAACACCCGTTCCGAGTTGCCCGGAAGGGAGCCAGCGGAAGGGCGGAGAACAAGGAACCTGTCCACCGGACAGAAATTGACAGCAGGGACAGGTCCATGTGTAACGGTAACCGAGAGTGGGCGAGAGAACAAGGGCCGCGAAGACCCCGCCCTACGGCCACCACGAGTCCGGCCACGAGAGCCAGACGCCGCAGAGGACGAGAGGGGGCCATACGGCTTGAAGGTCAATCCAGCGGAGGCAGAGGCCGCTGAACGACCAGAAGTAGTAGTCTTATCCAAATCCAAGGGCGGGCCAGAGTCGTCAACAGGAGGGGATTGAAGTTTAGAAATTGAACCCATAAACAATAGCTTTACAAAAAAGACAGCCTCGGACCCAAGGCAATGCACCATCCGCCGCTGCATCCTTCAAGGCGCAGGCCCAACGTCCCGGGTAGCCCGCCCCCCAACCTGACTGTCGTTTTAAAAACAGCAGATTGGCACTACGGAGATTTGTCCGTTAAGGGCCAAGCAAAGACCCAATCCAGACGCAGCAGCGGTCCGGGCGCCCGTACCGTCCCCAGAGCAAGGCTCAGCCACGGAGCGATGCCCCCCGGCGGGTGCACCCGATGACCCCAAGACTGCAAAATACAAACAGAGGGGGGGTGATACTACAATTAACAGAGGCACAAGACCGAGTCAAGACAAAAGAAATTCCGGGAGAGACGGAAAAAAAAGGGGGAGCAAAAAGAAAGAAAAGGAAAAAAAAAAAAAAAAAAAACGCAACTAGTTAACTCTTCGCCCACACCCCGCGAGGAGTTGAGGAAACCCCAAACAACCCACGAGGTGTACGAGCCCCCTCGGCCCGGCAAGCCGGAGTACCTAATCGAGGGGGATATATAGAGGGTGGGCCGTAAGTTTCCATACATAGGAAAAATAAACATTTTTTTATGGACAACCATTTTTATTTATATAATATGCTCTACATGGTTGCCATTGTTTTGAAAACACATTTCAATACGTGTTCCCCACTGTTGATGAACACGCATTAGCACAGTTGACGTTATGCTTGTAATGGCGTTGGTGATACGTTCCTTTAGATGATTTATGTCTCGTATCTTTTCCTGATACACCATGGCCTTCAAGTGCCCCCAAAGATAGAAATCAAGGGGGGTGAGATCTGGGATCTGGGAGGCCACTCCACAGGACCACGCCGACCAATCCAAGCATCCGGAAACTGCTGATCCAAATACCGACGCACGTGAAGACCATAATGAGGTGGAGCTCCATCTTGCTGGAAGTAAACTGGGAAGTTACCTTCCTCGTTTAGCAGGGATGGGAAAATCTCTTCTTGCAACATGTTAAGATACCTTTCGGCATTAAGATTTCCACTGACAAAAATTGGTCCAATAATTCTGTCACCCCATATCCCGGCCCACACCATCACTTTACCTGCACCTTGCATCTTCGTCGGACTCAGCCAGTTAGGGTTAGCATTACTCCAATAACGTATGTTTTGCCGATTAACCTCTCCATTGACGTAAAAATTTGCTTCATCAGTAAACAAGATCTTACGTCAAACGCATATTCTTAGGGTATCTGAAACATAAAAACAACGTTTAATTTTTCCTATGTATGGAAACTTACGGCCCACCCTGTATATATATATATATATATATATATATATATATATATATATATGTGTGTTTTGTGTGTGTGTGTGTGTGTGTGTGTGTAGATGTGGATACATGTTTATTCTCAAAATACACGTTAATTCACGTAAGCAAAGTTTTATTAGTTTTGTTTGTATATGTACAGTTAATTACATACAGGACAGTTTACTTTACAGTGCAATTTATTTCACGTGTGGAGATTGTAGGCACCACTCGACCAAGGAAGTACTCCGGGGGCGTCATTAGGCAGGAGACAGGGAGTGCTGAAATTCTCAGTTCGCCTGTCACTATCCTTTTTATCTGATCTTTTTCCGTCACATCTACCCTGTGAGCTCTCCAGCATGTTCTCAAAAACACACTTCACCCTCTGTTCTTCAGTACACTTTTATGCATTTTACACACTACACAATTTTTTTTTTCAAAATTTCTTAAAAAAAAAATAATAATAAAATGGAATCGTGGGCGTCAGAAACCTTGATTTTGGCTCTCTCCTTCTTATACAGGGGGTCATTTTTGTGGTGCTCACCCTTAGCCCCCTCCTTCCTACATAAAATAAAAAACTTGCTATCCCTTAAAAATTTGCAGGTTATATAAATAATGTTACGCTAGGTTAGGTTAGGTAAGGTTTTAAGTTTGGTTTTATTATAATTTCAAATATAGATTTTGGCGAATCCACGTTAGGTATCTTTCAACCCGATGTAACCATGATGATTTATCTAGTATGTAGGCGCTGCGAAAATAAATTCTACGAAATATTTTAAACATGGAATTTCACCACAAATATCCTTTGATAAGCGTACGGTTCAAGATAGCGGAGCAGAAATTCTCACCATTTTCGATTCCAACAAAAATAATTTAAAAGATTGGTTTCTTGGGGATTTCACACTTGGTATCTTCTAGAACGCTGTAACATTAAAATAGAGATCAAGAACATTCTTATCCTGCAGGATCCAAAGATTTTAGGTTTTTCCATAATAAGTATTGGAGGATTAAGAGATCGGAACAGAAATTTTCACCACGTTTGCTACCAGCAAAAATAATTTCAAAGGTATATTTTTGTGAGGAATTCCACATTAGCTATCAATTAACCCCTTGTAACATTAAAGATACCTTGAGACGGTTTGGGCGAGCGAAGCAGGTCCCTTCTAGTTATTATTACTATTATTATAATTATTGTGTGTTGTGTGTGTGGGGGGCTATCTAAAATTGTATATATGGGTCGCATTTGACTAACGTTTAAGCAGAGCATACGTAGAAGTGTCATATACGCACTGTCTGTAAACAAATGTTTTTTTCAGTATTTCATGCGTAGATAAGCATGCAAACAACTGAATATATTTTGTTGGTATAAATACAACAGTACAGTTCATGGCACATAAATACAATTTTTTCGATAACTCTTTTTAAACAAACTACATTAACTGTATAAATAAATCTGGATAAATACTAAACCCAAACAATTATTATTTCCTTCGATAAAAGTAAAATAAATATAACAATTTCTCTTATTTCCAATTTGCCATATACACTGACTTAGACTCCAGGCGTTTCCTCGTTCCATTCAGCCCCTGGACCCCTACTTTTACTCTACTCCCTCTTCAGCTTAGCCTCCAAAGTCCATTTGGCGAGTATTGTTCGTTGTCCGAAATCACCTAGGAGATACGCAATTACTTCAGAAGGGGAGCCATCTCATAACTCACTATAAAGACTGTTAAACGCTTCCTTTCTCGCTATTTATTCGTTTTAGGGTTTATTGAATATTTATTTCCTGGCTTCAGATAGGAATGGAGAGGCACTTTGGTTCCACAGATGTATGCAATTCTTATTAGTCCTAAATTTGTACATTATATATATATATATACATTCAACTGCAAAGAACACGCAGTATAAATAACGTAAAGAACGACGCTTGTATAGGAGATATTCCGCGCAAGACGAGAAAGAGAAAACAACAAATGAAAAAATGAAGTACCACCTGGGAATCGAACCCGGGATCTTCCGATTGCCGGTCAGACGCGATAACCACTACACCATGGACTTCACTCTTCCAAATGCCGTAATTCCTCTACATACTCGCAGAAACCAATGCCCCAAGGGGGCACCTCCCGCATGCCGTAACATTATATACATTCAACTGCAAAGAACACGCAGTATAAATAACGTAAAGAACGACGCTTGTATAGGAGATATTCCGCGCAAGACGAGAAAGAGAAAACAACAAATGAAAAAATGAAGTACCACCTGGGAATCGAATCTGACCGGCAATCGGAAGATCCCGGGTTCGATTCCCAGGTGGTACTTCATTTTTTCATTTGTTGTTTTCTCTTTCTCGTCTTGCGCGGAATATCTCCTATACAAGCGTCGTTCTTTACGTTATTTATACTGCGTGTTCTTTGCAGTTGAATGTATATAATGTTACGGCATGCGGGAGGTGCCCCCTTGGGGCATTGGTTTCTGCGAGTATGTAGAGGAATTACGGCATTTGGAAGAGTGAAGTCCATGGTGTAGTGGTTATCGCGTCTGACCGGCAATCGGAAGATCCGGGTTCGATTCCCAGGTGGTACTTCATTTTTTCATTTGTTGTTTTCTCTTTCTCGTCTTGCGCGGAATATCTCCTATACAAGCGTCGTTCTTTATATATATATATATATACATTTTAACTGCAAACACAGTATAATTAATGTAAAGAACGACGCTTGTGTAGAAGAGCGTTCCGCACAAGATGAGGAGGGAGAACGAACGTTCTCCCTCCTCATCTTGTGCGGAACGCTCTTCTACACAAGCGTCGTTCTTTATATATATATATATATATATATATATACTGTATCTTTCTGTGTGAGAGAGAGAGAGAGAGATACTTTATTATGCCACACTTTCAAAAATAAATAAAAATCAATAGATTAACTTCCTTTCATGAAACTTGGCACGATTATTGCGGAAGAACGGAAATTCTTTTAGAAATGCACAACATGCTCAAAGTGTCGTCCCCTTTGCAAAATTACGTGATTAATCCGAGCAGTGTAATTTCTTTTCACTTCACGGCTTTCAGTGTGCGACCTTTGACCCAATCTTTATTGACACAACGGTGGACAAATATCAGGTCGGGTTTTCTTTTTCTTTGAGGGGAGGATACTTTTTTGTTTATTGGGATTTCCTCTGAGTCTTAAGTTTAACTTTAAATTTTAATTCTACATATTTGTATATGTAAATAAATTTAGTGAATTTCATAACCTAATACAATATGAAAACTGTCGTTACTCTTTTTATATTCAAATATTTTAGTATATATAATTTCAAAGAGAACCATAAAGAAACCACAAATAAACATATATATTTACTATCAACAGAGAAAAACCCCACAAGAGATCAGGCAGAAAGTCAGGCAGTGTCTCTTGCCTATCCTTACCTATATAAGACTGGGATCTCGTATAGTTCCTCTGTCATCTCGCATCAATCCCTGTGATTTTTTCTTAAGAAGAAAGGACGGTGTCAAAGAAAATCTCAGGGCAGTGGAAGTTCTAAAAGCAGTGACTGAAAGTAAACTCGCTCCATTTCTATACCGAAGCACTGGATGAAATTCTTGAGGCTTCATTGGTAACTTGACTGTACAGTAATGTGTGATGTTGCCAGTGTTCACCATCCCAGCACTTCTAAGATAAACTACATATAATAAAACACTTAAAAATTACTCTTATTCTGAAGTTGATTTACTACTCACACCTAATAGTTAAATTAAAATTATATATATAAGTGAAGCATATAACTACTGTAAGATAATCATACTTGATAAAATTTTAATGTTATATGGATTGTTTAGAGCTGAAATGCAAATTGAAAGTTGCGTATATTGTGGCTCTTTTTAGTCAGGGAAATATATCCTAGCAAATAGCTATAATTTTATACTCAAGCACATAAGAATGAAATTAGCTCACAAGGCACCCGAGTGTCGTCACACGACTTGAATTATGTCCGTGCAGAACAGAAGAGTGTGAGATTTTCATGGCTTAAAATTCATTTATAATTTATAATCATAATTGTTTTGATTCACAGTGGGGAGGACGGGAAGAAAAGTAGAATAGAAATTTAAATAGGTTAATTTTATCTTATGATAAGTCTTTTAGGGGGTACGCCGAGTGTACCTTCCTTACCCTGACTGCACGCCACTGATATATATATATACGTATGAAATAGGATCCCTCCTAAGGAGACGTAGTTTTACATTTAGGATAAAAACGAAGACGTAGAGCATAAAAGTCATTATATTTGGCTGCAGCCGACGTTTCGGGCAACTCTACCCATTTTCAAGGCCTAATAAATTAAAGCTAAAATTAATACATACTAAAAATACATACTAAAAATTAAAACTGTTCAAGAATAAAAATTAAAATTACAAAGCATAAAACAGGCATAAGCCAAAAACAAAACGTAAAAATTATATAAATAACAAAAATATACGAATGATAAAAATAAAACTTAAAAACTAAAAACATTGAAACGTAAAATAGTTAAAAAACTTTACTAATAAAAAAGTTAAACGAAAAGCCACAACAGTAACCAAACATACCATGCTCACTTGACAGACACCAAAAACTGAGGCGAAAAGGAGACAGGGTCACAAGGGAAAAAAAATAAAAAATTTAGTTTGTAAGTATTCTAATTAATATAAAGGGGGTAACAGCTAGAATCAATATTTAAACTGGAGTTCAAGAATTTAATGCACAAAGATTAGTAAATACGGAGGGAAGACGGGCATTTTAATGATTTAAGAATTTTAAAATTGTTAACAGAAATATCAACCTTACACTTGATAGAATGATTTCTAATAGCTGACTGTTCCTTTTTCGCTAAAACTTTCCCTGTCCTATGGCTAATACCCATATGGGAGTAGGGTGTGTCAGTTTTGTCAACTTTTTTCAAATCAATTTTGGTAGTGAAAATATAGTGTCTTTTCATGTCAAAACTTGAAATTGGTCAAACAAAATGAAATAAAATAACCCTTACCTACATCAATTTTACCTTAAAGTTTCAGAAATTTACTCTTTTACTTAATAATAGGACATAAATTGATTAAATTCATCTGTCACAGAATTATCCCACTGATCGCATATGGAGTGTTTTCAAAGTCATATAGTTGTTGTACAATGTACAAGTCACAACATGAATAGAACTGTCCCTCACTCTCAGTCCTCATTTGCATCTTAGATGTCATAGACGGTGGTTTGCTGTTATTGCTCTTGTACCTACTTCATAGTTATTCTACTAGACGAACACTACAGTTTAACTGTAAGTATGGATTATTGATTATTACAATTATTTATTATTATCATATTCTTCTGTCTAATTATGTTGTAATCCCATGAAATATTTTTTTATTGAATTTTAGAACATCGAATGACTAAACTTTGAAACATCGTAATTGATATAAAATACTTAAAAGTTTTTCTTTCTTTTCAGATATTCCTAAGATGCCAAAATTGAAGACAAGAGGTCAGTTGTCATGCCACTTGAGCCTGTTAGTCGGTACAGGCAAGGAGCTTCCCGTATCAGAACTACCAACAGTGCGAGACATGCTGAGACTAGGGTTACTCCTTCGTGAACAAAATACAAAGGATAGATGGAACTACACAGAGAAAGAGCTCATAAAGGACATGATTCCCCCTCTTCTGCATCAGTGGAAAAAAGCTAATGTGTTATTCAAACCACCTGTACTCAATCAATATAGAACTATTGAGCTAAAATTAACAAAGCTGTGGCACAAAGCAGTTGAGACATCACTTGGTAAATGAAAACTAGCAAAGAAAAATAAATTTCTGCACACACTTGATACTCTTCTTGACATTTTTAACTGCCAGTGTCCCATAGAGTTGTGTTCTGAAGCCAATTGTTCTCCCTCATGCAGAAGAGAACCTCACCCTCACATTGATTGTCACTGTCCTCGTGAGAAGATCCCTGTTTTGGAGCTGTCTTTCATAAAGGCGCAGAGAACAAAGGCAGGAGGCCAAGGAAGTATGCAGATTGGTTCGGCAGATTATTCAGAAACCAAAAAACAGATTGTTATTGCTAAGAAAAAAGAGAAAATCCGAGAGAGGGAAGAAAGGAAGAAAAAAGAGTGAAGAAGCCACCCAAAGAGATGAAGAGCTCTATCAAGAGGTTTCTCACTTCTTTGAAAGCTCTTCAGATGAACAGAAAGAAGCAACATCAGATGATAGCTCCAAAATGCCATCTGAACCTTCGCCGAAGAGAATGAAATACAACACTAAAGACATCTCAAACATTGCCCTTGACAGTATTCGCCACCATACGGAGCTACGAGAGACTGCAGAGATTGCCACTGCCGCTTGGATAGATGCAGGCCTCATCAGCCGAGAGGATACATCCTTAGTGATGGATCATAATAAGATAAGAAGAGCACAAGAAAAAATAATGAAGGAAGTATCTTATCAGCATGAAAAAGATTTGAAGGAGGAAGGTCTCTCTTGCCTTTTGTTTGATGAAAGAAGAGATGACACAAAATTTCTCCTAGAGGTAGAGGGAATGGACAGAAAGTTTCCCGGTCTCATCAAAGAAGAACACTACTCTGTGTGTTCCGCACCTGGTGGCCGTTATTTGTTTCACTTTGTTCCTGAAGAAGAAGTAGAAGGCAAGAAACATGCAGAGGCAATTGCTGATCAAATAATATGTTGGCTTCAAGAAAGAAGACTTGACAGTTCACTGCAGACCGTTGGTGGAGACTCAACTGCGGTGAACACTGGATGGCAGGGCTGTGTTATGACGCATTTAGAGAAAAAACTTGGAAGAAGGCTTGTTTGGATTGTATGTGATTTGCACACAGGGGAACTACCTCTTCGTCGTCTCATCCAGGAACTTGATGGTCCTACAAAGAGCAACAACAAGTGGTCAGGCCCCCTTGGCAACATGCTAGATGAAGCAACTGAATTAGAAATAAATAAAAAATTTCCAAAGGTCGAAGTAGGCCCTCCCCTTCCAGTGTTGTCTGAAGAAGTTATCAAAGACCTCAGCACGGATCAATCTACGCTTATCGTATTGTCAAGCAATCAGATCAGGAGAGTTGCCTCAAAATATGGCTCTCTTGGAGATTGGACCCGTAAGTCACAGTCGTTGGTTAACTACAGCGATTCGTTTCTGCAGGATTTGGGTTTCCAAACATGCACTGAAGGGCAAAATGCTACAGAATTTGATGTTGATTGTTGAATTTATTATTGGGTTTTATCTTCCTCACTGGTTCAATGTAAAACTTAATCCAATGTGGATGGAGGGGCCCAACTACATCTTGTTTCAATTACAGCTACTGAGAACCGAAAGGAAAGTAGTGGTGGACATCGTGTTACCTGTGGTGAGAAGGTCCGCTTGGTATGCTAGGCCAGAGGCAGTTTTGCAAGCAATACTCTGCAGCCAATGTACCAAAGAGCGAACTGAGGCTGTGGAAATCATTTTAAAGCTTAGAGGAACATCACTAGATGATGACCAGCTGGGAGACTGCTTTGTTCAGACAAGGAAGGTACCTCCAATAAACGTCAATGCCACGAAATTGTCAGAATTAGTTAACTTGAGTTCGGAAGTTTTGGAGCCACCACTGACAACATGTATAACAAACAAAGATTTAACACAACTTAAAGAGGCCCCAATGCAAGTGCCAAAGTGGCCTTCTCACACTCAGAGTGTGGAGAGATGTGTGAAAATGGTCACAGAAGCAGCTAGTCACGTTTACAGTCACGAGAGGCGAGAAGGCTACATCAAAGCGCAAGTAGCAAGCCGAATGCTGATGTCAAGGAACCGCAGCAAAAAGGACATGACTGCATTGGTTACTTTCAAATAAAGACTCTGAATGATATCTTATTGCCACTTTAAATGTTGATAGGATGTTTGCGCACATTTGTTATTTTGTTACGAATTTACGAAAAAATAGAATTTTTCAATTAAAATTGATGTAGGTAGGAGTTATTTTTTATTGTTTTTGAAGCAAGGATATTATTTTGTATACCAAATGATTACATTAAATTGCTACCAAATCACATGATTTTCAATTTAGTCATTTCACCCCCAAAATTGACACACCCTAATATGGGAACAAAATCTCGTCTGCAAGGAATGAACTGTGCTGCCAACGTAGTTCCCATGGGAACACCTAGGGCAGGTAAACAAATAAACAACAGAACAACTCATCGCAGGGGCGATTTCGTCCTTACATCGGAAAAAACATCCAAGGGTATTATTATTTACAAAAGCAACCTTAAAATCAGTGTGAAAATAAAATTTCCTCACCACCCTCAACAATTGCTTTTACACAAAAGTGTTAAAATGGTAGAGATCAGGCAAAACAAGATATTTACAATTCTTAGGAACATCATACGTTGGGATAAGGTTGAATATACATTATTAAGAAATTTACCAATAATACTTCCTACAAGATCCAGTGGAAAACTATTTTTAAAGAAAAAATCAGTAAGGAATTCAAACTCATTATGAAGCAGAGCAATGTTCGAGCAAATATTATAAGCTCTATGCACCAAAGTGCGAATGGAACTTAATTTGTAATTAAAATCGCAAAAACTATAAAAATTAAAATCCAAACCTGTAAACGTAGGCTTCTGGTACGTAGAAGTTAAAACGGTCGAGCCAGATTTGGAGACCAAAACATCAAGGAAAGGAATAGAACCTTCAACTTTCTTTTCCTGCGTAAATACAATGTTCTTATGCAGTGTGTTCAGAAAACTTAGAAACTGAACTGATTGATTATCCGTTTGGAATTAAGCAAACGTATCATCAATATAACGTCTGTACAATTTGGGCTTAAGGTGAGGGGGGTACTCACAGAAGGCCCTTTTCTCAAGATGCGACATGAAAATATTCGCAAAAACGGGACCCAAGGGGCTCCCCATCCCCACTCCATCCAGCTGACGGTAAACTACCCCTTGAAAACTAAAAAAGTTATCCTTGACTGCCAAATTCAGAAGCTGCTCAAACTGTGCTCTGCCAAAGCCGTGAAAAAGTGAGTCTGGCTGTGGAAAAGCTTTATTTTTGTGACTATGCTTGCATAGTGTCTAACATTCAAGTTTCCTCCCTTTCATATGTACGTTCTATTTCCCGGATTCATGACCGCAAGCTTTTTAAGTTAAACTTATCTCGCCCTTCTTTTTTGGATCCTGGTCAGGTCATAAGGAATTTATCTGATTATACCCTGTCAAAGCGTAAAAGTTTTCTCTTGTCTCTTGGCCTTAAGTTTAAGTTTCCCAACTTGCGTTTTAAACCAGCCGATTTTTATTTTTATTTTGAAAGGATAGCCCATGATCTGAAAGCTCTTCCAATCATTGATGCTAATGATTTTGGTAAGGTTAGACAACATATTTCCCAATTGTCCCATGAATTGTTTTCTAAAATTAAAGCTTTTAAGTTTTCCACAATTTTTCTGCATAGGGAGAACCGAGAAATTTTAAAAAGTTTGCGTGTAAATGAATCTATTGTCATTACTAAACCAGATAAGGGTAGTGGTGTTGTGGTTATAAATAAAACTGATTATATTAAAAAAATGCTTGATATTCTTTCTGATTCATTAAAATTTGCTAAGGTAGATGA
Source organism: Bathynomus jamesi (assembly GCA_023014485.1). NCBI lineage: Eukaryota > Metazoa > Arthropoda > Malacostraca > Isopoda > Cirolanidae > Bathynomus > Bathynomus jamesi. Next base: position 333,794 of record JAJOZX010004290.1, read on the forward strand.
ACAGGCTCCTAAAATTATTCAGCGATTGGAAGACAAGGTTAACCGTGTTTTGCTTAAGCTTAAACAGGAATGTTTTATTAACTCCTCTACTTATGATGAATTGTACGTTTGAGGCTCTTATTTGGGCCTTATGTATGGTCTGCCTAAGGTTAATAAAGTCGGTGTTCCATTGCGCCCAATTTTAGCGTCTTATCCTTTGGCTAATTACAAACTTGCCAAATTTCTTGTCCCACTGTTATCATCATTTACTGTGAACTCGTGCAGTGTTAAGGATAGTTTCTCCTTTGTGTCGGAAATTAAGAAGGTTGATATGAATTCTTTGTTTATGACAAGTTTCGATGTATCTTCCCTCTTTACAAATGTCCCCTTGGATGAGACCATTACAATTATTTTGAATAAAGCTTTTCCACAGCCGGACTCACTTTTTCACGGCTTTGGCAGAGCACAGTTTGAGCAGCTTCTGAATTTGGCAGTCAAGGATAACTTTTTTTGCTTTCAAGGGTAGTTTACCGTCAGCTGGATGGAGTGGGGATGGGGAGCCCCTTGGGTCCCGTTTTTGCGAATATTTTCATGTCGCATCTTGAGGCCCAAATTGTACAGACGTTATGTTGATGATACGTTTGCTTTATTCCAAACGGATAATCAATCATTTCAGTTTCTATGTTTTCTGAACACACTGCATAATAACATTGTATTTATTGCGATTTTAATTACAAATTAAGTTCCATTCGCACTTTGGTGCATAGAGCTTATAATATTTGTTCGAACTTTGCTCTGCTTCCTAATGAGTTTAAATTCCTTACTGATTTTTTCTTTAAAAATGGTTTTCCACGGGATCTTGTAGGAGGTATTATTGGTAAATTTCTTAATAATGTACATTCCCCCAACCTTATCCCAACGTATGATGTTCCTAAGAATTGTAAATATATTGTTTTACCTGATCTCTACGATTTTAACACTTTTGTGAAAAAGCAATTGTTGAGTGTGGTGAGGAAATTTTATTTTCACACTGATTTTAAGGTTGCTTTTGTAAATAATAATACCCTTGGATGTTTTTTCCGATGTAAGGACGAAATCCCCCCTGCGATGAGCTGTTCTGTTGTTTATTTGTTTACCTGCCCTGGGTGTTCCCAGGGGAACTACGTTGGCAGCACAGTTCGTTCCTTGCAGACGAGATTTTGCTCCCATATGGGTATTAGCCATAGGACAGGGAAAGTTTTAGCGAAAAAGGAACAGTCTGCTATTAGAAATCATTCTATCAAGTGTAAGGTTGACATTTCTGTTGACAATTTTAAAATTCTTAAATCATTAAAATGCCCGTCCTCCCTCCGTATTTACGAATCTTTGAGCATTAAATTTTTGAACTCCAGTTTAAATATTGATTCTAGCTGTTACCCCCTTTATATTAATTACAATACCTACAATCTAAATTATTATTTTTTTTTTCCTTTGTGACCCTGTCTCCTTTTCGCCTCAGTTTTTGGTGTCTATCAAGTGAGCATGGTATGTTTGGTTACTGTTGTGGCTTTTCGTTTAACTTTTTTATTAGTAAAGTTTTTTAACTATTTTACGTTTGAATGTTTTTAGTTTTTAAGTTTTATTTTTATCATTCGTATATTTTTGTTATTTATATAATTTTTACGTTTTGTTTTTGGCTTATGCCTGTTTTATGCTTTGTAATTTTAATTTTTATTCTTGAACAGTTTTAATTTTTAGTTCTCGACATTTACATATTTTTGTCATGTATTAATTTTAGCTTTTATTTATTAAACCTTGAAAATGGGTAGAGTTGCCCGAAACGTCGGCTGCAGCCAAATATAATGACTTTTATGCTCTACGTCTTCGTTTTTATCCTAAACATATATATATATATATATATATGAAAATTATTTCACGAAAGTAACACGTGAAAAATATTTATGATGAATAAAACCACGAAGGAAAGGAAACACAAAATGGTGCTCAAGCGCTTTCGTCTAATGACATCCTCAGGAACACTGAAGTACATACAAGGGATACAGCCTATATAGATTACAGAAAGAGAAAAAAAGAAAAAATGAATAATATACACACACACACACACACACATATATATATATATATATATAATATATATATATATATATATACATCTATATATATATATATATATAGATATATACATATATATATATATAATATATATATATATATGCAATAAACGGAGAAGTAAAAATAAAAATAAAAAATTAAGGGATTATCAGAGAGGCATACAGACGTATAAAACAGTATCAATATTCCGTTAGAACAGGACAGTTGTCCAGTGCCCTTTTTGTCCATTTGTCAGAGTTATCCCACTGTATTGATTGGAATAATGCTTCAGTTTTATTCCACTCTAGCAACATTGTTAATAGAAATATTATGGAGTCTGCCATTATCCAACTTTCAAATAACTTCAACATAAGCAAAGGTCTTTTTCAACTCGATCCTGTTGTTTTGAATTCCTTCAAAACAGATTTAGATAAGAAGGGTAGAACGCTAAATCTTTGGTAAACTTGTATGATACTTTATTAACTTTTAATTTTCATTTTATTTTTATATACATCGAAACTTAACCAAAAAAGGCAAAGTGTTAAAACCCGGGCAGATTTCCAGTATAAATTTGTATTTTTATAATTCATTTGATCTTGTGCTAAAAATCGATATTTTTTCCTTACAAATCTGTATGCCTCTCTGATAATCCCTTAATTTTTAATTTTATTTTTATTTCTCCGTTTATTGCATATATATATATATATATATATATATACAGTATATAGATATATATATATATATATATATATATATATATATATATATATAGACGTATATGTGTATATATATATATATTATATATAATATATATATATGTATATATATGTGTGTGTGTGTTATTATTTATTATTTTTTTTTTTTCTCTCTCTTTCTGTAACCTATATATAGGCTGTATCCCTTGTATGTACTTCAGTGTTCCTGAGGATGTCATTAGACGAAAGCGCTTGAGCACCATTTTGTGTTTCCTTTCCTTCGTGGTTTTATCATATATATATATATATATATATATATATATATATATTATATATATATATATATATATATATATATATATATATATATATATATACATATATATATATGAAAATGAAATGAAAATGAAAATGTTAAGGTTTATTGGCAGACTATAGTCCATATGACAAATATTATTAATACAATGACAGTTCATATACTAAGGATAGAAATATATACAATTGATTAGAAATAATACCGCACTGTCGAAGTTAAGTGGAGCTACAGACAGACGTTTTCGTACCAAGAAGTCCATAGCTTAGAGCATGGGTCGGGGAACTTTTTTGGGTATTACCCAAAAATCTATTTGAGTAAAATGAAATTACCCCCAGACTTCAAAGTAAAAAAAACAAGCCAATTGCTCTTAAAATTGTTGCATATGGTATCTCTCATACCGCACGCATTACCCCCAAAATTTTTAAATGTACCCCATTTGGGGTAATTTACCCCTGTTCGCCGACCACTAGCTTAGAGGATAAATGGCAGGACTCATGGATAGCTTGGAAGATCGGGTTCGTTGATTTTTTAATTCTTTGCATTAGACTGTGTTGAGCACGTCTTGTTACCTCAGGGAAGCTCGGGACATTGCGGGAAGCAAACATTTGCGAAGCTGGGCATCTCACGGGTAATTTATTTAAGAGTCTGAAAGACCTGTTGTACAGCAAATTTAGGGTTCTGCCAGAACCATTTTTACAATTCACCCAGAGTTGCTGACCGTATATATTACTGCAGAAAGTACGAAAGAGTGTGTCTTTAGCTTCACTTGTACAGAAACGAAAGTTTCTTATTGTCATATTGGCTTTAGCACACAGGCTTCGAGATTGTTTTCTTATATCCGAGTCATCACTCAAGGAGCTGGTAATAGTTTGACCCAAATACTTAAACACTTGTACTTCCTCAATTACTTCACCATTCATTTTAAACCTTATATCAGCTGGCTGATTACAGCTTTTAGGATGAAATTGCATAACCTTAGTTTTTGTAACATTAAAAAGAATATGTTTCTGCTAATACACTTCGCAGACGTTTAGTAGCCGATCCAGACCTTTAACAGAGGGACTTATTAACATCATCATATCGGCATAAACAAAGTTATTTATCCTTGTGTTATCTATACAACATCCCACTGTTGCCATATTAAGTGAAGCAATTAATCCGTCAATATACACATTAAACAGCATAGGGGAGAGCAAGGAGCCTTGTCTCACCCCGCAACAGGGGCCAAAACACTCGGATAGTACATTGCCCCACCTAACAGTGATATATATATATATATATATATATATATATATATATATATATATATATATATATATATATATATATATATATATATATATATAAAGGATGAACAAGAAAACCCAGGTGAATGACATTCATATTTGAAAAATGTGACAGATACAGACAAACGTTTCGGAAATACATTTCCATCTTGAGTACTATAAAAATATTGAACTTTACAACGTTATAAAGTTATTCCTACCGGTGACTTCGATACTATAGGGTGATTCCTACCCGTTTTGGTTCGAAACTTTTATTGGATGAAAGTCTGACGAATGTCTTCAAGTATGGCCAAGAACAAATCAGCTTTTGGTTCTTTTGAAATTTTCCAACAATATTCGTCGAGGTGACCTTGTAGGTGGTTGTGTGGCACGCCACGTTTCTTTTTCAATATTTCAATTTTGCTATCCAGCCAGGCCCTTTCAATGCTTTGCGTATGAGCTTCAGTGATTGGATCCACATAATTCCGTTGATGATTCACCGTGGAGTGTTGGAACCCAAGCTGGGGAAGCCTCCGATACGCTGGCCATTCGTCAGAATGAATAGTTGATCCCACTGCCACTTCCCTCTGAATTATAGGAAGAAGAGTTGCTGAATCTCGTTTGGAAACGTAAAAATATCTTGCATCTCTTCCTTTGATTAAACCAAAAACCCAAGAACCGTCAATTCGGCCACCATGGTTCCGGTTGTTTTCCACCGGTTCAGGATCTTCATCTTCGGCTGGTTCATCTCCTCCCAAAATGCGTCCCCGATTGTACTTGCGGCGACCAGCAAATCTAGCTTCATCTATCTGAATTGGTTCATCTAAGGTTCCTGTCATCTGTCCTCTACGAGTAACGGAAACTATCGCAGAGCAGTCTTCACGGCAATAACACTGGCCAACAAAATGAAACTTTTTTTTCTCATCACAAACATGATCACACTTTTCTTAATACATTTTTCGCGCTGATTCCGAATCTGGTTTTATTTTATTTCTAGCACGTATAGTTATATAGATACACTGGTTTTGATATTTTTAAGTTTTTGATATTGCTATAAGAAAATTTATGGATGTATAGATCACACTTAGGAATGCTAAACAACAAATACATCATATACCTCATTCAATGTACTTATAAATAAAGAATATATACATTATTTTATTAAAAGCGCTGTGAGTGTGATTTCCTTTTGTAAATTTGGCCTCGATTGTCACGATACAGCATCCAACAATGGTCCGCCATCATGCTTTCATTCCAATATCCTTGGTAGCGCTTCTCCATCATCTGAATATCTTGATGGAAGCGCTCTCCTTGCTCGTCACTCACTGCACCAAGGTTTTCAGGAAAGAAATCTAAGTGGGAATGCAGGAAGTGAATTTTTAACGACATTCGACACTCCATTTCTTTGAAGGCATCAAGGAGGTTCTTGACTCCATCCTTATACGCAGGTGACTTGTTGCTTCCAAGAAAGTTTTCACATATCCATTTGAACGCCAGCCAAGCCTTCAATTCCAGCGGACTTAGGACTTTTTCAAATTCAGTGTCATTCAAAACCTCCCTTATTTGTGGCCCAACAAAAATTCCTTCCTTCAATTTTGCTGCAGTAACCTTCGGAAATTTCCTTGAAAGGTATTGGAACCCTTCAGAATTGACTTTACCCATTGCTTTAAAAAAATTCTTCATTAAACCAAGTTTAATGTGAAGAGGTGGCAGATAGATCTTTTGGGGATCCACTAAAGGGACAGACTGGACATTGCTTATCCCTGGGACATATGTATACCTAAGTGGCCAGTCACTTTTGGTGTAATGTTCTATAGTGGCGCGACTGTCCCACAGGCAAAGGAAACAACAAAATTTTGTGAATCCTGACTGCATACCCATAAGCATTCCTATAACTTTTAGATCTCCACAAACATTCCATTGATGACTGTCGTATTTGATTGCCTTAAGTAGTATATCCATATTGTCATATGTCTCTTTTAGATGGACGGAATGGGCAATGGGGATGGATGGCATTATATTACCATTATGCAAAAGAACTGCTTTCAGGCTTCTCTGCGACGAATCAATAAAGAGGCGCCACTCAGATGCCACATACGTCTGAGATATGGCTGTAAATAGTCCATTGATGTTATGGCAATAACAGAGAGGACCGCCTACTGAAAAGAATGCTGTTAATTCAAAATTCCGCTTTCGGTAGTAACTAATACGAACATTGTTCTCAAGTAAATTGTTCTCCTTTAGTCTTGAGGCGAGAAGCTCTGATTTCTCTTTAGACAGCGATAAGTCTCTAACAAGATCATTCAACTGTCCTTGGGTTAACTTTTTAGGCTCTAAATGTCTACCTTCAAAAGTGTACTCTGGTTCTGTAGATGGTCCGGAAACGCCAGTTGCACCTTCATCACTTTCCATGTCATCTATGATAGAATCTAGCCTATCACTTGGGGGAATTGGAATGGGCAATGTTTCATCATGTTTTACTGGTCTACGTGCTGAATCCAAGTTTGGATATACAATCTGGTGTTTGTTCTTGGCAGAAAACCCCATTAAGTTCACACTACAAAAATAACAGTCTTCATGATGATCTCTCGGCTCCCTCCATATCATGGGTATGGCAAATGGCATTGAAGCTTTCTTTTTGTTAAGCCAATCACGTAATCCATTTGAACAGCCAGAACAGATTTGATGTGGCGCCCATGGTTTATCTTGGTCACCTAGATGGCAACCAAAGTATAGCTTGTATATTTTCTTAATGTCGGTTGTAATACTTCGTCGCTGTGTTTTAGTTCTCAACTGGCCGCATACGAAACAGAACTTGTCGGGGTCATTCTTACATTGTCGAGGCATGTTGACTGACCTGAGCAAACTATAAATTCAAAAAAAATGTACACCAACTTGACACAACAAGTTCTTGGACTGGACTGATCTTTTGACACACAAAGCACGGCGTTGTTGCCTGAATCACAATGCTGCTAGACGTAAAAGCTCAAACCTGAAATACATAAGATGTATAATTAAGATAATTGAAATAAATAAGATGAATAAACTAAAAAAACACAATAAAATAAACACAATCAAATGTTGAAATATTAGTATTTTGCCTATTTAAAATGGTTAAATCTGTGTAGTTATATACAGTGTGTCCGTAAAGTCATGGTGGGATTTTAAATAGCTATATTATTGCAACGAAACATGATAATGAGATGAAAAAAAGGCAAATTGAAGAACAACTCTAAAAGAATAACTTTATTTAACGTAGTTCGATATGGGCTCCTCTGGTAGCCCTGCAGACATCTAGGCGGTGATGTGTGTCCGTAAAGTCATGGTGGGATTTTAAATAGCTATGTTATTGCAACGAAACATGATAATGAGATGAAACAATGTCAAATTTAAGAACAACTCTCAAAGTTGTATATTGTAGTTAGTCTAGGCTAAGCTTAACCTTTATCTCGTAGTTAGTCTAGGCTGTCCACATGCCTATGTTGAACATGAGCGTAATAGCTCGAAAGTTAATGTGTGGTGTGCTCTAGCACGAGATCGAGTGATTGGCTCATTTTTCTTCGCGGAACTCACTGTGACGTCACACAACTACCTCGCTATGTTGGAACATTTTGCAGTACCCCAATTTATTGACAATAATGTCATCTTTCAGCAAGATGGTGCTCCTCCGCACTATGCCAACGTTGTTCGAGAATTCCTTAATGAAAAATTTCCATAGAGATGGATAGGAAGAGGAGGATGGAAGCCATCGCCTCCACGCTCTCCGGACCTGACACCTTTGGACTTTTATTTGTGGGGTTACGTCAAGCAAAGCGTGTACAGTGTACCCATTAGGGATATTCATCACTCGCACGAGCGAATCAGGGAAGCTATCGCATCCGTCACTCCTGATGTTCTTGGGCGTGTGTGGTTGGAATTGAATCACCGCCTAGATGTCTGCAGGGCTACCAGAGGAGCCCATATCGAACTACGTTAATAAAGTTATTCTTTTAGAGTTGTTCTTCAATTTGCCTTTTTTTCATCTCATTATCATGTTTCGTTGCAATAATATAGCTATTTAAAATCCCACCATGACTTTACGGACACACTGTATATGCCTTCATCTTGAAAACTATACGTGCTAGAAAAACTCTGAATGCAGTTTTGGAATCAGCGTGAAAAATGCTATCCAGCCACTACAAATTTTACTCTGATGAAAAATCTTTGTTGACCAGTGTAATTATACCAATCGACCACCGTGTTTGCGGACCTTCCTGTCAATTGTGTCACCATTTCCAAAGGCATTCCGGCGGTCCATAAAAAGAGAAGTTCCAGAATTTGACAGAGACTTAAGTTGCTATTCAACTTTCCATTCACGTCTGTATATGTGAAAAAGTCGTTGCCAGTGCGAGCAGACCGAACAGCCTGACAACCTTTCCTTCTGCATCTCCACACAGGCAGATCCTTTCCCCGGACTTTTTTAGTTGTGGCCATCATCGGCCCGTCACAGGCAAGGTCCAGGTTCCGCAAAAACATTCCTTTCTCGCAAGAACTTGGTCGCCGTTTCTTCACTTTGGATCACTGTGCTGTAAAAATCATGAATCAACATCGTTGAAGGGACTAAAACTTGACTCAAAACCTAATACTGAAGTCACTTCGGTTTCTAACCTTTGTCACTGAGAAGTTTTAATTTAATAGTTTAAAATTTAATTTAATACTGAAGTAATCTCAGTTTCTAACCTTTGGTGGTTTGGTTGGTTGGTTTGGTTGGTTGTTTTGGTTGGTAGGAACTTGTCACCGGTAGGAATCACACTATTAGTAGCACCGTTATTTGTTTAAAAACAAAAAAATTTAAGTTTTAAAAATTAAAAAATAAAATTAAAATATTAAAATAAGCACATTAAATTGGAATAAGACAATGATACTTAGTTAAGATATGTTATCATTGTATACATGAGTAGATATACTGGCATTTAAAATACTAAAATACAGAGGCTACAAAAAATTTAATATAAACAGTTAAAAACTTAAACATTATCCTGTAATAAAATCAAATGCTGAGCTTAATTTTTCAGAATGGGTTTAGTTTTTCGAATATACAGGGTGTTATCAAATTATGTTTTATAAATTAGTATACATATTCAGGACGTCAAAGTGAACAAAAAATTTCCTATAAACATAGATTTGCAATCGCTTCGTTTCCGAGATTCATTACTTTTTTGTCGAGTACGATCCAATTAAAATGAAAGTCATTATTAAAGTTTATCAAAGTTTATTTACAGCAAGTGCTCAAAATGGTTTCCCTGCATCACAGTACATGCTTCACTGCGTCGTTGAAAACTTTGCTGCATACGTTCGAAAACACCTACATGGTTGCGTATTGTTTCTGAACAGTCTTGAACACGTTGCCACAATTCATCTACAGTGTTATTAACTTCTCTTGCATAAACAAGATTTTTTAAATAACCCCACAAGAAAAAGTCAATTGCCTTTAGGTCCGGAGACCTAACTGCAATTTCGTTTCTAAAATGACAACAAAAAAATACTATCAAAACAAAAGGAAAATACGAGGGGCAGTCAGAAAATAAGTTTACACGGCGTATAATTTCGTAACTAAAGGACCTACATTGATTATGTTTATATCAGGTGAATTCGTTAATCATTGTTGGCAACACTGCACGTCGATTCGGCTGCCATCTACCGTACATTGGCTATATGTGTCAGTTGAACATGGCGGCTCGACTGGAACAGTGCCCTGTCATTTCTGCAAAGATATTCCGAGTCTGTCAGTGGTCAAGAATTTCTCGAGCGCATTTGTCACAGGAAACGAGACATGGGTTCATCACCTCCGGAAACAAAACGTGCCAGAATGGAATAGAAACACCCTGGGTCCCCGCGACCAAAGAAGTTCAAAATTGTGAGGTCCACTGGCAAAGTGATGGTTACCGTGTTCTGGGACCACAAAGGCGTTCTGCTCGCAGACTTCATGCAAAAAGGCACAACAATCAATGCAGCTGCATGTTGTTCAACACTGGAACGTTTACGAGCGGCCATTAAATGTAAACGTCCTGGACTGCTCCGTAGGGCAGGGCACTGTTCCAGTCGAGCCGCCATGTTCAACTAACTCATATAACCAATGTAAGGTAGGTAGCAGCCGAATCGACGTGCAGTGTTGCCAACAATGATTAACGAATTAACCTGATACAAACATAATCAATGTAGGTCGTTTAGTTACGAAATTATACGCCGTGTAAACTTATTTTCTGACCGTTCCTCGTAGATATCTAAACAACCAGACAACTACGACTTTGATAAACTTTTATGACTCATTTTAACTGGATCGTCCTCGGCTAAAAAGCAATGTATCTCGGAAACGAAGCGATTGTAAATTTATGTTCATAGGAACTTTTTGTTCACTTTGACGTCCTGAATATGTATACTAATTTATGAAACATAATTTGATAACACCCTGTATAAAGACGCTAAAATGTGAAGATCAGGAAGTTGGTTACTACCAGAGGTGTTTGTATTTGAAAGGAGGAAGGGAATGTGATTCGCCTGACAGCGAGTACATTTGAAAGAATAGACAATGGATGAGATCAGAACGTCAGGTAATTTTTCTTTATGAAGAAGGTAAAATTTGATACTCTGAGAATTTGTAAATATGAACCGGATATCAATTTGAGGGTATATATAATGGTGCAAGGAGGATGAATAAGTAAGTCTGCAATTTCGGACTTTATTAGAAAAAGGAAATTTAAAATACTGAATGTCTTTGGCAACAGTTGGAATATTACAAATCGGTTGGTAGATCTTATCGAGAAACTTTTTAACGCATGCTTGGAAGAGTTGACGGGGAAAAAGGTAGTTGAAAAGAATGTCTGAAGGAAAATAATTTCATGCTGAAAGGATAAGATGAGAGAGCAGAAATGAAGTGCACGGTAAATTAAAATCTTCATACAGCTGACTTTGTCTATAGTTGGTAGCTCACTGAAGAAATTGGTAGAGTAGCTAATCCTGTATAGGTTGGTTTTCTATATATTGAGGTGGTAAATTTATTATTTTACTTAGTTATATTATAGTTATACTTTTAGTTATACGTTTTTCTTATTTAACGGACAGCTGTAAAAACAGATTGATTCTTTAGCTATGGGCTCCCCTCTTTGCGACACTTTGGCAAATAGTAGCACTGAAGGCTTCAGTAGTATGACTGCAAAATGTTGATCAATTGTTGCAAAGGGGGAGAGGGTTGGCATCCGTAGGGAAGGGGGTTGGCACCCATGAGGGACGGGGTATGCAAGCAAGAGGGAAAGGTTTAGCCCCCAAACTGCATGAAGGGAGAGAGGGGTTTACTCCCCCAAGCCTAACCTGACCTAGGAAGGTAATCTAAGAGAGAGCAAAAGAAGAGAGAGGAGGAGAGATCTTTTAGCTGGCATATCTCGACGCATACTGGATCTCTCGACCTCAGCAATGGACTAGAAGTCTTAATCAGAAGGACTGTGTATATATATATATATATATATATATATATTAATGGAATAGGTGTTCGGCCCACAAAGAAAAGAAAATCCTCCATGACTTCCTTTATGAAACGAACAAACAGATATTCCCTGACGAGATACAATGCTTAATTAGAAGGACTATATATATATATATATATATATATATATATATATATATATACATACACAGTCCTTCTGATTAAGCCTTCCAAGCCAGATTAAGCCAACTGTATATATATTAAGCCCTGTATATGTGTATATATATATATATATATATATATATATATATTATATATATATATATATATATACAGGGTGTTTCATAACATGTGGGACGCACTTTCAGGATGGATTCAGGACCTGAAAACAATGAAAAAACGTTTATATAAACATATCGCCGAAATCGCTTTGTTTCCGAGTTACAGCCCGTTATGTGTTCCAGTAAGTATCCGCTTACTTTTAAAGAGTGCTCAAAATGACCGCCTTGCGCTTGAATACACGCCTGAACACGCCTCGTCGTAAACTGTCTGACTGACGCGTCCAAACATTTCAGGTATTCCTCGGATTTTCTGGCATCCTTGTTCTACACGTTGGCCAAGCATTTCAACATTGTCAATTGGTGTCAAGTAACCGATGGATTTCAGATGACCCCACAGGTAAAAGTCGAGTGGATTCAGGTCCGGGGAGCGAGCAGGCCACGCAATGGGTCCTCCACGGTCTATCCATTTATCAGGAAAATGGTCATCCAAATAGTCTCTGGCTACTCGACTAAAATGAGGCGGAGCGCCGTCATGCATAAACCACATCCAACGTCGGACGCCAAGAGGAACTTCATCTAGTAAATCGCTTAAATCATTCCTTAAAAAATTGGAATAGGATTCTCCTGTTAATCTCCCAGGCAAAACAAAAGGACCGATTAAGTTGTCCGTAATAAGTCCTGCCATACATTGATTCTAAATTGTCGTTGGTGCCTTGACTGGATGATGGCATGCGGATTCTCTTCGGCCCAGTGATGAGTGTTGCGAAAATTGATCAAGCCATTTCTTGTGAACGCAGTATTACCAGAAAACAACACGGAGGATAGAAAAAGAGGATCGCGAGCACTGTTGAAGGAACCAACAGGTAATTATATAAAAATAATCTGCCAGTAGCTAGAATAAATACTAAAATATTCAAATGTGACTGACATTGTACCAGTATCACTAGCATAGCAACTTCACCACGCAGATCCACATGGTAAATTGACTGCCTACTTCTTCAATACTAATGCTAATATACTAATAAAATACTAATCACTAAATAAAATACTAATCACTACCTTATCTTCGGTATCCACAGGTATTCACTATACAGTATAAGCAGTAACAGTAAAGTGAAAACCAACACTAAACATCGAAAACAGCGAAAACGTTACCTCCAGTTCCTCTAAACGCACATAAACAATCCCTCTAATTGCCACAGTCAGTGACTCAGCTCATCGTTCCCATTTTCTTCTCAAGTGCATGGAGACCTTGCTAGAATCAATATTTTTACTCCAAACCTTAAAATTGAGTAGTGGGCCAATAGAATGTGACTAGTGGGCCAAATACAGAGGCAAGTGGGCCATTTGGCCCATTAGTATATATGTTAAAAAAGTCCCTGCCTTGTACTCTATGAATGTGATATGGGTAAAGCTGTTGTTCCCGTAAAATTCTCCACACAGTTCTGTATCTAACACTCTGCTGCTGCTATCCTTCGGGTGCTGACACTAGGATGTTCGTCCACGCGATTCAGGACGCGATTCAGGACGCGCTCCTCCATCTCAACAGTTCTGGCGCTGATTGGTCTACCACCACCTGAAACTCGCTTGTTGAATGATCCTGTATCACCAAGACGCTCGTCTATTCTCTGAAAGGTCTTCTTATCTGGCAGACGGCGATTCGGAAACCTTTCCGCATACAGACGTCTTGCTGCGGCCGCATTACACTCGGCAAGTCCATACATGAAATGCCTGTCTACCATTTCTCTGTTTGAATACGCCTCCATTTTCACTTCAAATGCACACTATTACTGAATAGCGCAAAAACTTTTAAGGTTTTTTTCACTGGCCTACACTTATTCACGGTAAGAAGTTACGAACACGAACAGTGAAACACCGCGATGCACCTCTTATTGACTGATGGCTCTACACTCAACGATATTGAAACATGTCATAGAGTGTACGAAACATTACAATCGGCAGGCCATACCTGGAATAAGTCTTGTACACACTCACAAACATTGTCAGCAAGTAGTGTTTGTAAACAATTTGCGGAAAGAATTGCTGGAACACAAAACGGACTGTAACTTGGAAACAAAGCGATTTCGGTCATATATTTATATAAACTGTTTTTATTGTTTTCAGGTCCTGAATCCATCCTGAAAGTGCGTCCCACATGTTATGAAACACCTTGTATATATTAATGGAATAGATGTTCGCTCCACAAAGAAAAGAGTAAAAAAATCCTCCATGACTTCCCTTATGAAACAAACAAACAAATAGACATTCCCTGACGAAATAGAACGCTTAAGGATTCGTGCTAGGAGACAAAGGGTCGTTGCTAGTGGTAGTGAATTGGGGTGGTTGGATGTAGGTAGCGGTATCCCATAGGGTTCAGTGTTAGGCCCATTGCTATTCGTAATCTACATTAACGACATAGATGTAGGATTGACTAGTAACGTGTCAAAATTCGCGGACGATACTAAGATAGGCGGTAAGGTTGTTAATGAGGACGATAGAAATAGGCTCCAAGACGATGTAATTAGGATTATGGAGTGGACGGATAAGTGGCAGATGCAATTTAACGTAGACAAATGTAAAATCTTGCATATAGGTTCTCGTAATAATAATTACACGTACACGATGGATGATAGAGAGTTAGCGAGCGTTGACGAGGAAGTAGATTTAGGCGTATGCGTATCTAAGGATTTAAAAGTTAGAAACCAGTGCCTGGAGTCTTGCGCAAAAGCTAATAGGATGTTAGGCTTCATAGCGCGTAATTTCGAATTTAAATCGAAGAATATTATATTGCCCCTTTACAAGACCCTAGTCAGGCCTCATTTAGAATATGCCGTTCAGTTTTGGTGCCCGTATTTGCGTGAGGATGATAGGTTAGAAAGGGTTCAGCGTCGTGCCACGAAACTAATTCCGTCATTGCGCAACAAGCCTTATGAAGATAGGATTAAAGATTTAGACTTGCATTCACTCGAAACTAGGAGATTAAGGGGGGAGCTTATTGAAGTTTTCAAAATCGTTAATAAAATCGATAACGTAAATTTTGACAAACTCTTCACTTTCGATAAAAGCAATACTCGTAATAACGGATTTAAGTTACGTGGCAGACGTTTCATTACTATTATCGCTAAAAATGTCTTTACGTTTAAATTAATTGATAAATGGAATAATCTTCCCGCGTCAGTCGTTAACTCTACCTGCGTTAATATGTTTAAGAACCGTTTAGATAGGTATTGTAAAAATATTAAGTTGTTTAAAATAAAAAAACAATTAGCAACAGGAGCTCTGGGGGTGGTGGTCGAGGATGAGTCTGTTGACGATTAATGCCAGCTTGTGACATGCCAGCGTGCGATGCCAGCAATAAAATTATTAAAAAAAAATTAGACTAACACGAACGTAGATGTAGCTCGTAGCGTAAACTAACCCACTTTTTGTTATACTGTACCTACTTTTTTTTCTTATCCTCTCCTTACTTGCATGTATGTAACTCTCTTTACTTGCATGTCTGTAGTTTGCATGGTATGACAGTAAGTTAAGACTGTGTTTGCATGGTTTGTAAGCGTTCTTATTTTACTTATTTTCATCTTTCACCCTTCTCCTATTCTCTTCGACTATTTTTCCGACTTGTCGGCAGTAGCCGGCGGATGATGATGGTGAGTCTTTCTTTCTCTTTTTCTGAATGAATGTTAACTCACAAATGAAAGGTTTTGCTACTTACTTAACCCCTTCTCCTCTTTTAACCCCCTCTTCTTTCCTTTCTGTCGGGCTAACCTTAGAGTGGATCTTAGGGTCTTTGTTAGCCTTAGCTTCTGTGGATCTGTAGATATGCAATGTGTCCCAGAAGTCTTGGAGGGTTTATTTGGCTATAACTTTTTTCTCTTTTGATTAATTAATTTCTTTTTCTTTTTCAATTAAAGTACCCTTGCTACGATTAATGAAAATGGAATCCTGGACAGTGCAACAAAGAGTGGCTATTGTGGAACTTTATTTCACAAACAACTCTTCCATCGTTGCCGCTCAAAAAGCTTTTCGATTAAAATTCAACACACATTCTGCTCCTTCTGATCCAGCTATTCGACGGTACGTCGCTAAATTTCGTATGGGAAAGGGTCAAGGAGACGAACCAGGGATTGGGCGTCCTCGGACTAGCCGAAGTCCAACTAGGGTTTAGATGGTTCGTGAAAGCGTTGAGGAAAATCCACATCATTCCGACGACGCAGCCAGGAATTAAACGCTTCAAGTTCCTTACATCAAATTTTAAGAAAGGATATCAATCTTTACCTTTACAAAATTCAAATTGCTCAAGAAATTAAACCACAAGATCATCAGAGTCGGATAACGTAGGCTAAAGCGATTTTAGATTTACGCAATGAAAATGAAGATTTTCACCAGCTATTAAATTTGTAATTAAAATCGCAATAAATATATTTTCAAGTGTTACAAACCTTTTTTTTGTTCCCCCCAAAAAAGTTATAGCCAAATAAAACCCCTCCAAGACTTCTGGGACACCCTTTATATATATATATATATACATGATACACACAGACCGTGCATGGAACAAGGAACTCTTCTGGGATAATTAAATCCATATAGTCCGAATAAGTAATGGTAAATGACAAATACCATAGTTTTTCTTTTTCATGATGCTAGCCCGACGTGGGCAACGGGTCACTCGCAAAGAGGTCCCATAAATATAGCTTCCCTCACCAGCTATCTGCAAAGCAGACAGGATCCAGCTTTGGGACATGGATCTAGGGTTTAAAGCAGCCTAGCCCTGCTACATTTAGAACCTCAATATAAGCAAAAGACTCGCTGCCTTCACGTCAGATTGAATACATCAAAGAAAAAGGGGTAACTATTATATTTTTAGCCAAAAACCAAAACTTAAACCTCAACTGGCAGAATTGAGCGTCCACTTTTCAAGGCATATAACATGTCCGTTTCAAGGACAATCTGACGTGAAGGCAGCGAGTCTTTTGCTTATATTGAGGTTCTAAATGTAGCAGGGTTAGGCTGCTTTAAACCCTAGATCCATGTCCCAAAGCTGGATCCTGTCTGCTTTGCAGATAGCTGGTGAGGAAAGATATATTTATGGGACCTCTTTGCGAGTGACCCGTTGCCCACGTCGGGCTAGCATCATGAAAAAGAAAAACTATGGTATTTGTCATTTACATTACTTATTCGGACTATATGGATTTAATTATCCCAGAAGAGTTCCTTGTTCCATGCACGGTCTGTGTGTATCATAAAAAACTCAGGGGACCATTCTGAGTTCATTCCCATATATATATATTATGTATACATATATATATATATGTGTGTGTGTGTGTGTGTGGAAAAGGGTTTCCACAGGAAAATAAATTTATGTTAAAATTTAAAAATATCATTCGGTTTGTATAAATTAAAATATTAATCCTTTGAAAGATATTATTCTGTTCATATAAATTAAAATATGAATCCGTTAAATTTTTAATATTGTATAAAGTGCCTCGATGCCCAGTGGATCATCTGTCATCCTCTCTAACCCTAAACGAAAAGTGTTGCCAAATCTATAATCTTAAACAGAGATTCCTAAATTCTAAATGTTCTTTTCGGCTAAAATAAATCACATAAAGAAGTTAAGTGCAAATACTACGATTATATAAATTCTTTTGCTAATATCCAATTATATAAATTTTTTTGCTAATATCCAATTATATAAATTTTTCAAGTTTAATAATCGTCTGTAAAACGTGGCACCATGGGAATTTCTCCAGGGCAGAGTGGAAACAGAGACCAATGAGGCAGTGAGTGTTTCGCCCTTGGGCAGTCAGTTCGGCTGGGCCCCTTAGATTTTTAATGTAAGCATTTGTTTCGTTTTACCATTTCTTTAAACAAGTGTTGTGTAAAGGATTTGATTTTTTAATGACTGTGAATTGTAAAAGAAATATAATATTTTAAATGTGATCCCAATCTTGTGAAAATAGAGGACTGACAAAAGGAAAACTCGTAATTTATATCTTTCCGAGAAAGGCATTCCATTCTCTCAACGGACTGAAGGAGAGGACGCAATTGGGCAAAGGGTATAAAGTGGTGTCCCGGAACCTCGCAGTCATATTAATGAAACGGTATAAACTTCCTTGTTGATGCGAGGAAGCGACGTACTGAGAACACCTGTAAACAGTCTCAGATGGTGTAACGAAGCATAACATCACCATACCCGACATTGGCTACCTATACCAGGATTAGAAGAAATCATTCATCCGCCATTTTGCGACACTGTCGCCGAGGAGCAAGATTTGAAAAAAAAATCTTTGTTCAGTCAGAAACTCCGTTACAAGTAAGTCAGCCGGGAATCACTCACTTGTTTAGAAGAGAGGACCGTGAAGAAAATTATTATTGGGCACGCAGAGAGTAATTTTACGAATTTAATTTCGCTTGGAAACGTCATATGCGACGCATAGCATTGACGTAAATTTCCACAACGAAGAGTGGAAGAATTATCGAAATTGGAGAAGATTTTCAGACTTTCATCGTCAACGAAAAACGGACGGACCGCATTGGAATTGGTAATGAAAATTGAACGCCATATGCGACGCATAGCATTGACGTAAATCCCCAAAACGAAGAGTGGAGGAAGTATCGAAATTGGAGAAAATTTTGGAAGACCACATTGGAATGGTTGGGTCACTGAGAGAAACGTTCTTCAAAACAGGAAGATAATCGCGGAGAGTCGAACGCATTTTGACTCTGCCCAACGGAATAGTCGGCATTGGAGAGGACTCAGAAAACGAAAACAAACGCTTTTTCAAGATCAGACTGAAAAAAACCCGAAAAAAAACGCTCTTTCAACGAGGAATAAGAGGAAAATAGCGAAAAACTCGGTAACTGGAGTAAAAGTGTTTTTGGCAAATAAGATTAACATTAGTATTAAATATTAAGAAGGAAATAAATTAAGTACGTGAAAAAAAAAAGTGTATCCCAGTTTAACGCATTGGTTTGAAAATAATTTTTTTTTTTACTTTTTTATTATTCTCCTCTCTTATGATTGTAAGAGGGAAAAATTGACAGGTTTGTGTTTTTTTGCATGCAGTATTTGTGTATTTAAATATATAGGGAATTTTTTTTTTGCAACGAAACGGTTTCTGCAAAGTACTGTATATGGTAATTTATGGAATTTGGAGAAAAACATTTTAAGTGAATATTTAATTTTTTTAAATTTGAATTGTCTCGTATTGTTTTAACAGAAAACGGAATTTTGGATTTAAGTTTCATTTTATAGACTCTTGAATAAATTGTACCTAACTTGTCGTATGATATAGTTCGTGCGTACGTTTGTTTGTTGACTCGTTTCGCGCATGAATTTTGCGTTGGAGCGCGAATAGTTTTGTCTTTGTTTTTTTTGTGCTTTTTCAGTTTAAATTAGAATGAATTCGTACATTTCGAGTAATATGTCGAAATCGACAGGCAAGTTTTGCATCTTCGTTTGGGATGATTTTATAGTTTATTTAAACCGAAATATCTTAAGTTTTTTCGCTTCAATTCTGTTGTATATACGATATGAGGGATAAGTTTTCTTTTTTTTGTTTCGCTTCGCCTTCCTCGTTTGGAAGTCTATTTTTCTTTTCTTTTGTTGTTTTCGAAGAAAAGTAGATAGATGTAATTATCGGACGAGTAATATCCCTAAGGTTCCAATTTTAAGGGGAGAGAATACGGCAAATTGGTACCCCGATACGTGGACGAATGGTTGGATGCATTAGAGGGATATTATATTCATTATAACGTTCGCGATCATATCGTGAAGATTCGGATGGGTACTCACATCTTAGACGATGAAGGCGAAAGCGATCTATGAAGAGACTGTCCCAGATATTACGAGGAACGTTCTCGATGAGGGGTGACGAGATCGTCCCAGATGAAGGCCCTAATCACGCAATTTCTGCTCATACTTGGAAGAGTAGTGAGCATTGCGCGGATTTTTCGAGGGATCCCTTCTTCTGCAAATTTAAGTGAGGTCACGGAGAACTCGCCTATGTCCTTCGGACATGATGCAAGCTCGGCTTATGACCTCGACGAATTCGGGAAAAGAAAATTGCCGCTCTTTTCTCTTCCTACCAAAGAGTGTGTTGTATCTCTGCATCGCTCTACAGGACAACATTCATTCGATTCTGTTCTTCCTAATTAGAAGGTTTGGAAATCGAAACTGCAGCCATCTGCCACTTTGATTTCACTACAAAAGGACCAAATACACGAAACGAAGAACAGTTATCATAACGTTGGTTTATCCCATTTACAAATTGTTTCTTTAACCAAATTTCCAGTTCAAGAGCTACCACCACAAGTACTCCATATACCTGTTTAGGCGATACCCGTGCATTCATGACCTACGTACTAAATTATTGAAATACTCGAGACGTGGAATGATTGATGTCGGAGGCAATTAGCCACCAACGCCTACATCCAGAAACTTGAGCAATGTCCACACGTAAACTTTGAAGTTGTATACCTTCCAAGCTATAGAGTTTAGTCAATTCCAAAGTTCTAAAAAGTTCTCAAAACGACCAATATCCGTTCTAAACCTTGCAGAAGTCGTATCAATTTCACTTAAGCACTTTTTCCAATAGCTCAGTGAAATTCATTTCTCTAAATTTTTGTTTTCTTAAAGTTTGATAAATATCGCGTATGATTTAAAAGTGTATGCACACGGTGAACTAAGACCAGTGTAAAAAGTGGACCTAAAGAAATCAGACTCCAAGTGCTCAAGGACACGGAAGTGACCGTTAATTATAAGTGTTCATTAGTGCATAAGTGTCGATTTTAGTGTAAGATGTAACTGATAAGTAGAATGGATTAAGTACTAAGTCGATGTATTTTGTTTAACTATTTCTTTTGTCTTTATGTAACATTATATCCAACTACTTCTTCAATAATATCTTTGTCTCTATGTACTCTGGGATATTATTCTGTTCATATAAATTAAAATATGAATCCGTTAAATTTTTAATATTGCATAAATTGCCTCGATGCTCGGTGGATCATCTGGCATCCTCTCTAATCCTAAACGAAGTGTTGCCAAATCTATAATCTTAAACAGAGATTACTAAATTCTAAATGTTCTTTTCGGCAAAACTAAATCACATAAATTCTTTTGCTAATATCCAATCACATAAATTCTTTTGCTAATATCCAATCAATCACATAAATTCTTTTGCTAATATCCAATCAATCACATAAATTCTTTTGCTAATATCCAATCAATCACATAAATTCTTTTGCTAATATCCAATCAATCACATAAATTCTTTTGCTAATATCCAATCAATCACATAAATTCTTTTGCTAATATCCAATCAATCACATAAATTCTTTTGCTAATATCCAATCAATCACATAAATTCTTTTGCTAATATCCAATCAATCACATAAATTCTTTTGCTAATATCCAATCAATCACATAAATTCTTTTGCTAATATCCAATCAATCACATAAATTCTTTTGCTAATATCCAATCAATCACATAAATTCTTTTGCTAATATCCAATCAATCACATAAATTCTTTTGCTAATATCCAATCAATCACATAAATTCTTTTGCTAATATCCAATCACATAAATTCTTTTGCTAATATCCAATCACATAAATTCTTTTGCTAATATCCAATGAATCACATAAATTCTTTTGCTAATATCCAATGAATCACATAAATTCTTTTGCTCATATCCAATTACATAAATTCTTTTGCTAATATCCAATTACATAAATTCTTTTGCTAATATCTACATAAATTCTTTTGCTAATATCCAATTATATAAATTCTTTTGCTAATATCCAATTATATAAATTCTTTTGCTAATATCCAATTATATAAATTCTTTTGCTAATATCCAATTATATAAATTCTTTTGCTAATATCCAATTATATAAATTCTTTTGCTAATATCCAATTATATAAATTCTTTTGCTAATATTCAATTATATAAATTCTTTTGCTAATATCACTATTTGAGTATGATTTTGCAAGTTTAATAATCTTTTGTAAAACGTGGCACCATGGGAATTTCTCCAGGGCAGAGTGGAAACAGAGACCAATGAGGCAGTGAGTGTTTCGCCCTTGGGCAGTCAGTTCGGCTGGGCCCCTTAGATTTTTAATGTAAGCATTTGTTTCGTTTTACCATTTCTTTAAACAAGTGTTGTGCAAAGGATTTGATTTTTTAATGACTGTGAATTGTAAAAGAAATATAATATTTTAAAAGTGATCCCAATCTTGTGAAAATACAGGACTGACAAAAGGAAAACTCATAATTTATATCCTTCCGAGAAAGGCATTCCATGCTCTCAACGGACTGAAGGAGAGGACGCAATTGGGCAAAGGGTATAAAGTGGTGTCCCCGAACCTCGCAGTCAGATTAATTAAACGGTATAAACTTCCTTGTTGAAACGAGGAAGCGACGTACTGAGAACACCTGTAAACAGTCGGAGATGGTGTAATGAAGCATGACATCACCATACCCGACATATATATATATATATATTAATGGAATAGGAGTTCGGCCTACAAAGAAAAAAGAAAAAGAAAAAAGGATCAGTTTGAGAATTTTCTCCTTGGGTTCCCTCAGGGAACTTCACGTTTCTTCATGAGGGAAATTTAAACAAACAAACATTCCATGACGAGATATTGAGTAGGAAAATAATCATGGCTCTTTTTACGCAGCGTTCCGGCACATCCGTGTTCGCGGCTCGCTAGTTTATTTTTCTATCTGCAGGGAAGCAACATTCTTGCACATGAGACTGATATTCTATATAATACTTTACACAAGTAGATGTTAAAAATATCCGAGTTTGACACACAATTTTGAACCTTATACCCTTAAACAATAGAGACTAACTAGAAGAAAACTTAAAATAAATATTTGAAAAGGGCTTAATAGAGAGAAATAGACTTATACGAGAGGATGTGCGGGATTCAAAACGTACAGCAACTTATGTTTCGTTCTCGGAGCCAATTTTACCATATAGCTAAACGAATACATTCAATTCTTTCTTCAGGTTAAATATAGATGCTACGAAATGAGTGTGTGTATATATATATATATATATATATTTTTTTTTTTTTCTTTAATTAATGTCAAGTAAATTCAACTATTAAACACAAAGTATATAACAATAAATCAAAACTCACTAAGCTCAAAAAAGATCAGAAAATATTCACTTTGTTTGCATAGAAGTTTTAACCATAGGTCCTCGTGAACCAGACTTATCGCACAGAAAATACGACTATATACGTATATTCTCTTAAAACGCATATCTATAAACTTGATCGCTAAATAGATATTTTCAAAATATACCTCTAAAAATTTTTTCGGAATAAGATATTCGAAACATAGAGACAGCCGGATTAACTAAGAACGATGGAGTGTTTAGATACGCCTTGGCTCCAGGCGGACACTATGAAAACCTGGGATTGGAGAACCGACGCGAAAAGAAATCTCATACTAACGAGAATTGTTCTGAATTATGGTCTACCTTACCCCAAACTAAACACCTGTTACCCAATGCAGCTGTTGTTTTGATTTCTGTGCGACTTAATGATGCCTAAATTTTCCTACCTAAGCCCATTCTGAAAATTTATTTCCCAAGTATCATTTT
>JAJOZX010004290.1:362500-412094 GCA_023014485.1 Bathynomus jamesi
ACAAATCCAAAATATCAATTTAATGGACCACATTTTGTTTAGCGATGAGGCGACTTTTCACACCTGTGGTAAAATCAATCGACATAATTGTTGCATCTGGGCTAATAAAAAGCCAACTGAGTTCACTGAATGGGAAAGAAACTCACCTAAAGTCAACGTGTGGCTTGGAATGACGAAGTCTAAGATTTACGGGCCCTTTTCTTTGCAGAGGCTACAGTGACAGGGCCTGTTTACTTTGATATGCTTCAAAATTTTCTAGAACCTCAACTTCTTGAAGATGGCATTCTCGACAATGTAGTCTTTCAGCAGGATGGGGCACCATGTCATTATGCCAGAATTGTTCAGACATACCTAAACGAGCGTTTTCCAAATCGTTGGATTGGACGTGGGGGAAATAGGCCCTGGGCAGCGCGATCTCCGGATTTGACCCCATTGGATTTCTTTGCTTGGGGTTTCATTAAATCAGAGGTCTATCGCAGAAATATTCGAGATTTACCAGATCTGCGAGATCGCATTAGGCAAGCAGTTGAGAAAATAACCCTGAAATGCTCGGAAATGTGTTCCGCAATGCAGCTGACCGCTTTGAGATTTGCAGAGATACAGATGGAGCACATATGGAAACTACTAATTAAAGATTTTAATGTGTGTAATACTTGTAATTTGTATAGAAATACATCTGTATTCAGGTCAGTGTGACATTTATTTGAAATTCAGCCTATTTTAACAAAATAGATAGGGACTTTTGGGACACCTGTATTTAAAGACTAGCTAGTTAAAGAAAACATAAATTATGGGTAACTTAAGTTTTGGCCTTTTCATGAATGTGAAATATATTTTAGACAATTACACTTTGAAATAAGTATAAAATTATCAAACTTTTTGTATATTCATTTTTCTATGAATATAAATTTTGTTTAGTAATGAAAATTTTAAATTCAAAGAATAGCAAGAGTATGGCTAAATTTGGCCGATGCCGATGTCCATAAAATGGCCGATTCTGTCGAGCGCCGATTAATCGGTATACCACTACTTTGGACTGAAGTCCCATGCCCTGAAAAGTAAGGCTGTCCCACGAGCATTGTGAATAGCCTCGGACGAAAGCAGCCTCACACCAACACTGCCCTCAAAAGTTCTTGCGGGAACGTATGGAATGTTGTACGAGGATGCAAGGTAACAACCTGGAAACTACTTTACTACTGTGTCGGAGTGAAAGTACCTCATGGATCATCTAAGGCCGAACACAAAGTGCGAGTGGCCGGCCCATCCCAACCCAAGAGACAGCAGCCGGGCGCGCGTCTTCGACACAAGTGGAAAATATGGGAAAAAGTAGACTGTGTAAAATCGGATATGGATGATATACGGAGGGGAGAGGCGTTGCTCCTTTGGTGAAGGATAAATGGCATAAATGTATGAAAGTATGTTTCTGCTAGCTATCGCAGTGAAAGATTCATTTGGTTCACACACACACACGCTCTTCCCTTCCTAAATTGTCCTGCTCAACACCAATTACATGTTTTCACTCTTTGCACGTTCAGTCACCACCCTTTCATATAAACCTTACCTGATATAATGAGCATACAAATGTAGTTCCTGCACTGACTTCTTTTACCTTGTTCAATACTTTCTTCTAATCTCTTGTCCACACATCCACTTCGCTTTACACAAGTGCCATATCCAGTCAGCCACTGCAGCAATCGTCTTTCAGCACTTCACATATAACCATCTACACCCCAGAACTTTCTTCTCTCCAGTTTTCTTAAAGCCCTCTCAACCTCCTCCCTAGTGAAATGTTCACTGCCACAATACTCGCATTCCACTCTGATGCGACTCGTACATGACCGCAGTAGCTTTCAAACGCAGGATCCACGGCAACCCAGAGTCCGAGGCTTCTACGACACACAACCGCTGGGTGGGTTCTATTCTTATAGAACGATCATCCCACAGCATTCATTTCAGACTTCAGATCCGTTTAGTTCCTTCCGAGAGTGGCCTTATTAATGTTATTCAAGACTGTATGATGGAAACAATCTGAAATTAATTTCTCTAAACTGACCGCACCAAGAGAATGATGATGATGATGACTATGTAAGCGGTTAATGTTTTAAGGTTAAATTATTAAAGTAACACACTACCTAACAAGGCCACATACGATGATATCAAAACGAGACCCCGTTATGTTCATCTTCCTTTCTCTCATTATAATTTTTTTTATGCAGGAAGGAGGGGCCAGGGGCAAATGCCCGCAAAACCGCCCCTCCCATAGAAGGAGAAATAGCCAAAATCTGGGATTTTCGAGATGCCTAGAGACACTACGTGACACACTGCCTTTTCGTGAACCCTAAATTTTGAGATCAGTTCAAAAACATCTTTCGCATTATGATACATTCATCTTTCATAAATAACGACTAAGATCCACTCTAAGGTTAGCACGAGAGAAAGGAAAGAGTAGGGGGTTAAGAGAAGAGAATAAGGGGTTAAGTAAGTAGCAACACCTATCACTCGTGGGTTAACATTTATTCAGAAAAGAGACTCGCCATCATCATCGCCGGCAACTGCCGACAAGTCGGAAAAATAGTCGACGAGAATAGGAAAGGGGTGAAAGATGAAAAGAAGTAAAATAAGAACGCTTACAAACCATGCAAACACAGTCTTAACTCACTGTCATACCATGCAAACTACAGACATGCAAGTTTGATATTGATGTAGGATAATAAATATTTCCTCGTTCGGAATCTTTTATTGGCTTAAGAAAAGAGAGAGGCCAAGTTTGAAGTTAGAAAATAACAAAATTAGCAAATAAAATTTAGCCGTTTTCGTACACTTTCCCGGAATAATTTTCTAGCATTTAAAAGTTTAGTCTTCAGTTTTTTTACTCGTTTTGATGATGAGACACTTTCGATGACCTCCGGATGCGCTTTCAAATATTCTTTCAATAACTTGTTTCCTACAAAGAAAACGAATACAATTTACTTTTCCCTCATTTCCCACAAAATAAGAAATTAATGTAAAGACTGAACTATGGTATTTTATTTAGCTTAACAAAATTTAAATGAAAGTGTTAATGTAGAGAACTAAAGAGATGAACAAAGGTGGCTGGCCGAGTAGTAGTAGTAGTAGTCCTACAACTGAATTAAAGACGGTCAAAATAGTGGAAAGCGTGCGTTACAAGATGCGTGCGTGTTACCTACAGGATCGCAACAAATTTGAGGATACATATAGCCCATCGCGACACGAACGTGCATGTCCCGACATTTGCGGTTTCGCGGGGAATTATCTTTATAAACGCTTTTACGTAAAAGGTGATATAATTAAGGGTGGGTTACGTTAAACTATGCTAGGTTAGGTTAGTTATTATTAGGTTCTTAAAATTGGGCGAGTGCAGCGATACAAAATTTAGAAAGTATGAAAGTGAGAAGCTTTTGTGTGTAGTGGTGTGACTGCCTAATTTTGTGTGTTATTTGAGGAAGCCACAAAGAAAAACTGGATTTACTAGAACACGGGCTTGCGGACTATACTAAGGTCTTCATCAGGTGCGAATCCAGAGGGTATTGAGGCTAGAACTACACGATATCTCTCGTGTAGTCCTAGATTGAGGCAGGTCAGTATATAAAAGAAGGATGTGACCGAAGGTTGGAGATGGGGTATTAGGAAAGGAAGGAAAAAAGGGAATAAGGAACACCAGAAATAAAAAAACAAAGGTTTGTGTGTGTCTTGGGAAAACAAAGTCTACGTTTAAGCTTCCTGACAGAGATAAAGGAACATTCATACCTTCGAAAGTTGAGGGGGAAAGGACGATCAAGTTGACACAGATGTGGTACTGTGGCTTGCATGATGTTCATCTCGTAATTAAGAATATTTAGTGAAGCGCATGCAAGCGTGTTATTTAAGAAATAGAATGTGATTACACTTTTTTAGGGGAATGAAAGGGCTCTGCTTCACCGGATATGTGCTGTTGAAATACTTATTTTGTATAAATTAAAGGGTAAATAGGATAAGCATCAATAAATTTCGAGGATGGGTCACATTTCCAACCATGAATGCAAAATAGAATCCAGCGAGTTTCGCCTGGAGAGGGAAACCAACTGTTTCACGGAAGATGAGGAAGGCCATGATCTGACCTTAGGAATCCCTGTATCATCGCCATAAGAAAGAGGAACTAGTTTCATACTCTGCGTCTACAGGTACGAGCACCGTTTGGAGTGACGGCCTTCTTTCGAAAGAACACGCAATTGAGATGATTTTTTAAGCATGATTCTTGTACGACGAAACGACAGGATAAGATGCGAATATATTATGGAACGAATATGAGAATAAGTCATACTATGAAGCTTTAAAGTTACGTGGAGGTAAGAGGATGCTACTCTTGAAGCGAGTTTGTAAACTTGGGAGTTAAAAAATGTCAACCTTATGTTCATTCTTAGATTATTTTTAAGAGTAAAAGTATACGTAAGTTCAAAGTACAGTATAACAATGATGGTAAGTAATTAAATCAAAATAACACTCATATACTTGACTAATTATGAAGAAAATTTAGTCTTCATTTTACCTGGGAGATAGCCCTTCGTCCCATCTTGAGAGATCTTCGATGACTAATTTAAAATCTTTTCGTATGATTTTCTCATCCTTTTCTTTCCACTGATAATGTTCAACTAAAATGTGAAGGAAAAAAAATTACTTCCTGTTATTGAGTCAAAAGTGTCATCTCACTAATAATAAATCAATTCTGTAAACATTTTGCACGCACGCCCACTCTCTCTCTAAATTAGGAATGACAAAATTAAGACTACACATACTACTAAATGTACGAAACAAATATAATGCCAGGATTGTTTAACCTCCTCCTCAACATCTAAGATAACACCGAGAAGCGGTGTTACGACAATAGCCAGAACATAGTCTTTTATGGAACGATAAAGCTGTATTGTAACTACATATATACAGCTAGTAATGTAGTGTCAATTATCAGAAGTAAATCGTTACTACGAGTATGATGGTCAGTCATCATGGAGAATTATAACGTCAACACGTTTCAATTATTTATGTATATTTTCTTATGCAACCCAGAAATGCATGATCATGTGTCCCTTAATCAATTTAAAGTTCTTCTTTTAATCGTGTATATCTGTAATTTAAAAATAACCACAAAACGAAACAGCTTATTAAATGAAAACCTAACAGCGTGTAAAGGCAGTAACGTCATACTTTACACTGTTTGTACACAAAGTTATTTATGAAAATTTCAATCAGTTAAGCAAGACTATCAACGTTAATCGTTTTACAGAGAAAAAGTTTAATACATTACCTCTTCTTTTCTTATCTCCTGAAAAAAAAAATAAATAAATTTTCTCAAGTCATAATTCGTTAGAGAGAGAAATGGCATCCCTTCAAGTAAACCTTTCTATTTCTCGGTTTCCTTTGAATTTTCTCGTTCTCATTCAAATTACAGTAGCTTTAATTAATCAAGAAGAAGATATTAGGACACTAATGTTTGTATAACAATCACAAAATTCTAATAGATTTTTCGGAATATATAATGAACAATCTGGCAACTAAATAATGATAAATATTCATTTCAATTTGATTAAATTGAAAAACAAACGTACCTCCAATTTTCAAAAATTGCACACCGAGTACAAATTACAAAAGCTTTCAAATTACACAATAATTAGAATGGTACCTTTGCAGTTTAAGCTATTTTTCTTAAAAATTTTACAACAAAGACAACGAAAATATTATAAGACGGTTCACTTCTACCTTTGGTCAGTGAACAAAAACGAAGCCGAGTACAGACCTTCAAGTTCACACTGCCAATTCCTTTTCTTACGAGAGGGGGTAATTATGTTTCCCCATTCATCAAACAGCAGACAAACATTGCCTGTTCAAAATATGAAAATTCTACAATACAGACTGTTACAACAAAAATCATTTTGTCTTAAATCTGTAAATTAGCTTTCGTGACTCAGTCCGATAAGAACTGGTCTCGCAATGTGAAGCTCCCTAGTTCAATTTTTGCTGCCTCATTTGACTAAGTTAATATGATGCAAGAACCTGAGTTTTACTCAAGACACTTCGTCTTATGATGATCCCACTGCGTGTGAAGTTTTACCAATTTATGTTGAGCGGCTCAAAAGTTGTGGGGCGAACACGGAAAAGTTCCATTTGACCTTTGACCTCCATTTTTAACACTGACCTCTGATGCTAGAATCTGAGTCTTGCTCAGGACAACGTCCGCATGAAGTTTCATCAATTTATGTTCGTGTAGTGGTGCAAATGTTATGGTGCGGACACGAAAGTTTCGTGTGACGAACGGACGAAGTGCAATCCAATACGGCCTCTCAAAATTTATATGGTGGTAGGGGGGAGGGAATTATTGCAAAGGGTCGGGTGGAGAAGCTACTGAAGCAGAGAATGCAGGTCATTTATTTTACTTATCGACAGATAAAATTTGTTGTAAAACTTCAGCGTAACCAATTCAAACGGAGGGGCTATATTGACAACCTTCTTGAGTAGAGAATGTTGAATAATTATAATTATCTTCATTCCGTTAATCTCTCAGCCAGTCAGGAAGTCTTGACGGTCAAAATTTTTAACACGAAAAGAGTAAAAACTGAGGATCACTCAAAACGTTTAGTAACTTCCAAGAAAAAATGTGGAAACATACTTTGGAAAGCAAAATGCTGGACGCGCGAGACATCATGGATTTCCTCTTCACGGTCCTGCTTTTGATTAATCTCATCTTGCGAGTCTTCATTAACGTTATGTACATTTTGGTCTGTCTGATACTGCACATCTTCAACTTTAAACGCAAAAAGAAAGATTATTTTTTACACGTGATTAACGGACCTCTTTTTATTGTTAGTAAAGTACTTCAAGAGGGAGGAAGCTCAAGTAAACTTTGATGGAATTTCATTAAATATCAAACTATTCAACATCCAAACTCCCACATTATTAATTAAAAAGGATAGGCTATTAATAAATGCAAAAAAACTTCACTTTTTTTTCTACGTGAAGGTCAAAATATGAAAATAAAAACCCACTCTAATAGACAGAGTTTATTCCCACGACAGTTTCGACGCCCACTGGCATCCTCCTCGGGTGGATACAGAAACACGAATGAACCAAAACAAGAGGGAAAAGCAGTCCAGGGACCGACCGTTAAGAAATTCGCACCTAGGTTAGATCCCATTCTCCCGACACCGGAAGGGCATTTTCATTAAGTACATTCGCGCAAATTTTTAAAACTATCTTCCTCTTCTAAACATACAGATTCTATTATATTTTTTTACATAATTATTACATTTATTATTAAATTTATTACATTTAATATTGCATAATTATTTATTACAGAAATTATAAATTTATTAATACATTGGTTATTACATTATTGTTTATTATACAGAACTTATAAACCGAAAAACGAATGAAAAAAGCCGATTAGGAAACAATCCAGAAACCAATGAGAAATTCGCACCTAGGTTAGATACCGTTCTCCCGACACTGGAAGGGCATTTTTTATTACAGGGTCCGCTTATAAGTACATTCCCACAAATTAAAACTATCTTCGTGTTCTATACATACAGATTCTAATATTTTGACATAATTACTGCATTTATTATTACATTTACATTTTTTAACATTTATTATTATTACCTTTCCCTAATTATTAAATTTATAATATTACCTTTATTATTACATCTGTTGCATTTATATTTATTTCCACATTTATTATTTCCATTATTACATTTACTAAAGGCGAGTAAGGAAACATTCCAATCCAGAGACATTTAAGGAATTCACACTTAGGTTCGAACACGTTCCCACGACTCCGTAAGGGATTTTTTTGACCAAGAATCTCATTAAAGGGTCTAACTTATAAGTACCTTCGCACAAATTAAAATTATCTACTTTTTCTATACACACACATTCTATTTTTTTCTTTTGACATAATTATTACATTTATAAAGTACCTTACTTGATTCCCAATCTATAGCATGATTATTTTGGCTGGCGTGATAAAAAATGGCATTATTAGTATTACAACTTCTGAAGGCATATTTGTGTTCTTTAATACGGGTTTCAATATTTCTTCCAGTTTCACCCACGTATACTAAATCACAACTTTTACAGGGAATGCTGTAGACGCAGGCTTGTTCCTCTTTTGCCACGTTATTCCTAACCAATTTACTTTTCACGGTAGACGAATATTTGAACGCCAAAGCAAACTTAAAATCTTTCGTCAACGGTTTTACTCTTTCTAAGCCGGCAATGTAAGGCAAACTCACATATTGTTTTTGGTTAACTGAAGGTTCCCGAGGGGCATAAAAAGATTTTCTGGCTTTAAAATACGCCTTTCTGATAAACCACTCGGGATATTTTAAATCCTTAAAAATGTTCCAAATCTTTGAATTTTCAGGGTCCAGCAAATGTGGGCTACAAATCCTGAGTGCTCTTAGAAACATGGAAGAAATAATTGAGCTTTTAACCCCTTCATCATGATATGAAAAATAATGAATGTACGAATTACAATGAGTAGGTTTTCTATAGACCGTGAAATTGGGCTTTCCGCTTTCGTTAATGACCAAAACATCTAGAAAAGGTAATTGTTTGTCGTTCTCCCATTCATATTTAAATTTAATAGAGGGAACAAGATTATTTAATGACTGAAAGAAAGTGTCAAAGTTGTTCCAGTGGTCAGGCCAAAATGAGAAAATATCATCTACATAACGAAACCAAATTAGATTCCTGGGACATATTGTTTGCAACAATTCCGACTCATAGTATTCCATGTATAATGTACTCAGTATTGGGGATAAAGGAGACCCCATTCCCATACCAAAACGTTGCAAATAAAATTCTTCACCGAAGGAGAAGGCATTATTGGTGACACAGAGTTTTATCAGTTCTAAAAATACAGATGTGGGCATGCCTAGTTCTACGTTACATGTTGGCAATTTTCTATCTAAAAAACTAAGTACATCATCAATGGGAACTTTCGTAAACAAGGACTCAACGTCAAAACTGATCATTCTTCCCCGTTTTAAATCTAAGGACATAACTTTGTTAATAAAGTCACAGGAATTAGTGATGTGCGAGCCTGAAAATTTACCAACTAATGGGGATAATTTATCTGCAAGAAATTTAGATAACCTGTAACTAAAGGAACCCCTGTGTGAAATAATGGGACGGAGTGGTATATTAATCTTATGGGTTTTGGGTAGGCCGTAAATGTGGGGGAGAATGGGATCTAACCTAGGTGCGAATTTCTTAACGGTCGGTCCCTGGACTGCTTTTCCCTCTTGTTTTGGTTCATTCGTGTTTCTGTATCCACCCGAGGAGGATGCCAGTGGGCGTCGAAACTGTCGTGGAAATAAACTCTGTCTATTAGAGTGGGTTTTTATTTTCATAGATAGGCTATTAAATTAATACTGTAGTATTCGTATGGAGGCAACTCTCTTTGGGAAGTTTAATCATGTTAATATTTGGCTAAGAGTCCATCATCATTAGAAATGCAACCAATCAAACGTTGACACACACAAATGGAATGGAGCCTGTCTTGAAATTATTCAATAAAAAGAACTGATGGATACGATAACTTGCCTTCAATAGTCATCATGCCTTGGGGCAGATAATCTTTGACAAGAAGTTCGCTTGCGACTTCATTTACTGCTTCCAGCTCCTCATCATTCTTATTAGACAATTCCTCTGAATGAGTTGTAATATTGAAAAAAGCCCTCGAGGCCATGTCGTTATTGTGGTTTGCAGAAGACTAATATGGCTAGGCATTTGAAAACCGTTCAAAAATGAAAAAGAAGTCCAGAATGTAGCAAAGCTCTCCGATATTTACAAAAAAAAAAGAACTGAGGAGGATACGTCTTCAGGGTATTTATCAACATAATACGAGAATGATTGCAGAGAATAAAGTCGAGCACATTGAAAAACAAAGGAAAGATTCAAGGGGAAGAATCGTAGTCTGTACAAACTGCAAAGCATTCATCTCGCGAAAAGTTGTATCACTCCATTTGAAAAACTGTGGTGGTAATGTTGCAGAAGGTGAGAACTCCAGCGGATCTGCTTCCTTTATTTCTCTAGCCAAGAAAATGAATTCCCAGTCTAAAGCGTTTACGAAATGATGAAATTGGGAAATATGCAAGAAATAGTATTCTTGTTAATTTACTCAGGCAAAGAAAATTATCCGAAGAAAAGCACAAGGTCTGCTATGCGACTGCTAACAAGAGTAATTATCGAGTTCATAAATGAGGCTAAGAAACAAAACTTAAATGTAACAGAATTTGATCTAATGAAGATACAGTTTTGGAAACTTTTTCTCAATGCTATGAATAATATTTGTGGAGAAGAGGGATCAACAAAGCATGGAATTAAATTACAAATGAAGTCAGTGATACAAAATACATTACACGCAGTTCAAGCTGAGGGTCTTCTTCGTAAAAATATTGCTGAAGACGCAAAAACGAAGGATGATGTGTTTTTTGAAAACTTGGCAGAACACGCAAAAAGCTTTGGTTTAGTGTTCTCTGGCTATGAAAAAAGATTATTTGTTGCTTCATCTCGCGCTTTGAAACGTGAAAGAAGGCAAGAGATAAGAACAAAACCAAGAGATGAAATAGAAAACTCCATTAAGATTGTTGATGAGTATATAAATTGCGAACTGCAAAAGATTCTTCAAGAACAAAAAAATAATACTTTGAATATGGATTGCAGAGAGTTTATTCATTTACGCAGGTTACTCGTAACCAAACTTAACTTTTTCAATGCTAATCGAGGAGGCGAACCTTGCCGAATTACTATTGAAGAGTTTGAAAAGGGTCTTAAAAGACCAATTCCTAATTCTATCTTTAATAAATTTAAATCTTCTGATGATTTAGAAATGCTTCAGAAACTGAAGCTAATTTTTATTGCTGGAAAAGGAAACCAGTACATTGATGTATTAGTCCCAACTTACACCTTGCCCTTGTTCAAGATTCTGACTGATAATGAAATCCGACAAAGTTGGGGTTGCGTGTTACAATCATTTTCTCTTCCCATCAACAGGTTTGTTTTTAGTAATTACTGTATTTATAAGACGGTTACATCACAAATTGTTTTATACATCTTGATATCACTTTCTTTTACTTATAACTGCAGTAGTGGTTCAATTCGATACAATCCACTGAATGCAAATCTTAAAATAAAACGAACTTTTTGTCTATTACATCCATTCTGATATTTGGGCAGATACCACAGACATTTTAAAGGTAATAATACAAATACTACAGCATTCTGTACCCAAGTTACCTTTCAGTCAAACATTTGTTTACATATGTTACATGTATGAACATACGAGTTCGAAGTAAGGATTAATTTCACTAAAGTTTTACTTCATCAGGAATGTCTAAAGCTTGCACTTCAGGATATCATGATATGTTGGAACTCTTTAAGAAGTGCAACATACAGTAGTTGTGACGTTCAGCGCCGATGACTTGAGGCACAGGGCTTCTTCGGCTTTCTGGGAAACAGAAATGACTCCTTATGAAAGAACACTTTTCTTTGAGCATGTCGGGCTTTCTCGAGATGTCTCCTCCTCATGGTATAGAGACCAGAAAACGTTTGATAAAATTGTTCACAATGGCAAGTTCCTGGAGAAGCTTCAGTTACATGGAAAAATGGGTAAGATGTATAAATGTTTAATTTCCCCTTCATTAGAAAGCCTATAATAATATTTAAGGCTAATATATAGTATTTCTTTTACATGGGATTTATTTAACACCAGTCATCAATCTCAAATAGTCTCGGTCGAAAACATTCGTCTTAGCTTTGTGTAAAGTGATCATGATACCGCATCTTTGCAGATTTGAGCGTTTCATTCATTACGCTCGCATAGCTAAAACTGTAATTATGCAAAATGATAGTTATACCACTGGTTAAAATTTAATTTCAGAGATGATATGCTTGAAATTGGGCACTGGGCATCGTATTTACTGGCCATCGTTGTATTTACTATTGAAATTTAATTTTAATCTATTATATAATTTAAGTATACAAGCTAATGTATTTGTAGTTGAAATGGTTTAACCGGCCGGGGTCGGACCTATTTATCTGAAGGTCATGGGTTCGAATCGGCTCGCACTTCCGATTTTAGCCATTAAGGCGTTTCTCTGGGTCTTTCCCTCCGTCATATCACCGTAGATGTTTTGAAGA
Organism: Bathynomus jamesi; assembly: GCA_023014485.1. Lineage (NCBI taxonomy): Eukaryota > Metazoa > Arthropoda > Malacostraca > Isopoda > Cirolanidae > Bathynomus > Bathynomus jamesi. The sequence goes on from JAJOZX010004290.1 coordinate 374,696, forward strand.
AGGTTAAGTAACCTAAAAGCATTGTTTATTAATTGAAGTGAGTTAAAAAAGCCATCTGTTGTGAGGATACATGCAACACATTGGTATAGGCCTAGTTTTGTGAAAAGAGGAAATGTCAAGATTTTTAGAATGTTTTATAAAAGTGAGTGCAGTCGTGTGAGTAAAGGCGGATGACATCGGAAACAGCGTGATAAAATGTAATGTTGGTTAGTTACGTCAAATCTGGTTAGGTTAAATAGGTTGTTGTTTTGTCAAGTGTCGCCATACAGGATTTAAAATGTGACGGAAGCCGCCGCAATGCGTGTGCGCGCGAGTAAATGAGTTCCTTCACTGGTTAAAGGCAGTTTCCTTCAGCAAGACGTTAGTGAATAATCTTAATTAGAAGTTGAATTAATGAAGCGAATTCACAATGAGAAATGGACTTATTAGAAGCATATGCTTTCGGCTTGTATTTAGGTCTTCAGGTGTTATCGCACTTGATGACAATATATCTACCACTTTTGTTTGCTCTTTGTAGATGAAAGACTCTTCAGTACTGCAGACATAGGCTTTGTTTCTGAAAAAAAAAAAAATTACGTAACTTAAGGAAACTTTCTGTTCGAACAAATTTCTGTATAATTCTCTCAAGGAGGCGAATTAAGAGCAGATTATTTCAAACACAAGCCTCCTCCCCTCTTGAAAAGTAACTAATGAGTAGGATTTCTAACTGAAAATGATATGGTGGGTGGGGTGGGGAGGGGGAAAAGCTAAAAGCTAAAAATATTAGTGACTATTCTCACTTTCTCCAGGTTTATGGTATAAATTTAAATTTGTTTTATCGAATTGTTCGTATGCAGAAAAAGGTAACAGCCTGGAAACTCATTTTCCCACTGCGTCGGGGTGTGAGTGCCCCATGGGTTACCTGAGCCCGAGCACTGACAGGGTGAGTGGGCGGCCCAACCCAAGCCAGCAGCTGGGAGCGAACCCAGAGCCTTACCGCTCAGTCCGACACTGGAACCACTGAGCTACCGACAGCTCTTGTATCCAGGAACTATGCTTTAATTTTGTGAAAAGGTTTGGTGTAGCACGCACTACAACTAGAAATGATAAAAAAATGAACTTGTTAAAGTTCCTTAGAAAAGTGGGTACAATGCGTGGAATCATCCGAAATGAGGAAGAGTAAAAGAAGTCATTCTATTTGTCAAGCCTACGCAGTGTGACTCAAAAATAAAATGGCGTGGTCTTAAGAAAAGTGTAAATGAAAATAAATTCTTTTTTTTTTCTAGTCTAATCGGGAAACAAAAGTTGTTAAAATAAACAAAAATTTTGGAACGACAGTTTCTATAAATGTTTCAAATTTTTATTTTTGGTTGAGAATAAGGGGATAATAATAAATTGAACTTCTATTACACTTTTGTGGTGCCGCGTTTGTTAGCGGGCTAAAGATAAAGTAAAGGCCAATTTGAGGCTTTATTCAACATAAACATAGCATAGATCTGAAACACAGAAAACAATAATTAGTAGAGACTTGTTACACAGAAAACAATAATTAGTAAAGACTCATTACATTCCTCTCTTCTTTTATAATACGTGATCACAGAAAACAATAATTAGTAAAGACTTGTTACACAGAAAACAATAATTGTAAAGACTCATTACATTCCTCTCTTCTTTTATAATACGTGATACTTTGCACAGTAAGAAACAAAACGACAAGTTCAAGATATTTTGGAAGAAAGAAGAGTCTACAAGTTTAGGCGTTGAACTGGGTATCTGATTCGAGTGCTTCTTCTCAGAGGGGGACTCGTCTCGGAGGTTACTGACACAGGTGGGCCTCTCTCGACTTCGACTGGAGTCGCTTCGACGGGAGCTGTTGGGACCGTGTGTCGGCGGGTTCTGAGTCGTCCGTTAGCGGGGTGGAATTGATTGGCGGACTGGGTACGGGGGGTTCATAGTGATTCGTGTCATCCGTATTGCTACGTCCCGCCGGTGCCAGGTCCCTGATGGATACGGTATCTTCTCTCCCATTCGGATGCCGTATAAACGCGTAGTTGGGGTTTGCCTCAATTAACTCGACTTCCTCGACGAGGGGGTCGTTCTTGGATCGGCGAATGAATTGGCGAAGGAGTACAGTTCCCGGAGAAGACAGCCAAGTCGGTAGTGCAGAACCGGTAGAAGTACGCCGCGGGTGCGTGAATAGACGCTCGTGAGGAGTTTCGTTCGTGGCCGTACACAGCAGCGATCTAATCGAGTGCAGCGCATCTGGTAGGACGGACTCCCATTGCGACATCGGCAACCCGCGATCTTCTATGGCTAGTTTGATGGTGTTCATGATGATTCCATTGTAACGTTCGCATTGCCCGTTTCCTTGGGGGTGATACGGCGTTGCGCGACTAGTCGCGATACCATGTTTAGTTAGGAACAGTTTTAGTTCCGAAGACATAAACGATGTCCCTAGATCTGTGTGGATGTAAGAGGGAGTTCCGAAGGTAGAAAATAACTCGGTGAGACGGGCGATAACGGTTGACGTGTTCGTATCACGGCACGGGAAAGCAAAAGGAAAGCGTGAATACTCGTCGATTACTGTTAGGATGTAAGGTCGCGAAGTTGCGCTCGGAAGCGGGCCTTTAAAGTCGATGTTAAGTCGGTCAAACGGGGACATGGCCCGTATTAAGTGACTAACTTCTGGTTTATAGTACTGTGGCTTACATTTAGCGCATGTTTGGCATTCTGACGTAACTCGTTTGATGTCATCCACTGAGAATGGTAGGTTCCTAGCTCTCACAAAATGAGTCATTCGGCGGACTCCTGGGTGTATCAGATTAACATGCAGCTGGGCGAGGGATATTCTTGTAGTAGCAGCGCAAAAGGATCGCGACAATGCGTCTGCGGCTCGGTTCTCGGGGCCCGGTCTGTACTTTATTGTGAATGAGTAGCCGGCTAGTTCTACACGCCAACGGAGAATCTTTGAGTGTTTGGATCGTTGATACTTTCTCGCGAGTTAATGGGAATGATGAAACGTTGAGCAGAGGTTTGATCTTGAGGGAATAGTTCTGAATCCATTTAGCATAGTATGCGAATAGTCCGATTACGCGTTGTAGAGACGACTTGTTGCGAGGAGTTTGAAGTTCTTGTAGTGGCCGGAGGCGTTCGGGATCGGGCCGTAATACGCCATGAGAGATAGAATATCCGAGCAGGTGCACTGATGTCATCGAAAGCTTGCATTTTTCCTTGTTTAGACTCAGATTTACTCCTTTAGCGGCTTCCCAGAAATGTCGAAGGTTCTCATCGTGCTCTTCCCAAGTGGTTCCGCAGATGGTGAGATCGTCGAGGTAGGCGTATGTTGATGATAGGTTGTTCGAGGATATGAATTCGTTCATGACGCTGGAAGGCCGCGGCTCCGTTAGTTACTCCCATAGGGATCCTTCTGAATTGGTATAGATTTCCGTCAGCCTCGAATGCTGTGAAAGGTCGTTCAGACGGATCGATTTCTACCTGGTAGTATGCGCTTGACAGATCAATTACGCTGTAGTATTTGTGTTGTGAGACTTTGTTGGCTATATCATCGATTCGCGGAAGAGGATATGCATCTAGCATGGTAAATCGGTTGACGGTTTGAGAGAAATCGATTACCATGCGTTTTTTTTTGTTTCGGTAGATGTGATGACTACTTGAGCACGCCAGGGTGAGTTACTGGGTTCAATTATCTCATCCCTGAGTAGCTTTTCGATTTCTTTCCCAATGAAAATTTTGTCCTCAGAGCAAAATCGTCTGGACTTCGTGGCGATGGGACGACAATCGGCAGTTAAGTTGCCGAATAGTGGTGGGGCTGAAATTCTTGATCGAGTAAGGCCGCATATATGGAGTGCTGGCTCCGGACCTCCGAAATTGATGTTCAATTCCTTGTGTCTGATTAAGAATGGGGTACCGAGTATTATGTCAGCGCACAGATCCGACAAGACGGATAGTTCGAGCTTTTCGTAGTAGTCGCGGTCTCCCATCGTAACCTTCACTGTTTCTCATAAGTAGAGCAGTCTTGAATGATATCAGCGACATCGGGGCCGATATGTATGAATAGAACCTCCAATTTATTGGGGTTGTGTTCGGCGATAGTACTCAAGAAATATTTGAATCCGCGCGACCATAATTTCCATAGTTTCCCAGCTTGGGGAGAATTCGGAGAAGTAATAAATTTATCCGGGCGAATCACCTTCTCCATGATATAGTAAGATTACTGGATGAATATTTGCTTGCTGTATCTGAAAGGGACTGAATGGCTGATTGAAATGTTGAATAAATTGTGGTGCCGCGTTTGTTAGCGGGCTAAAGATAAAGTAAAGGCCAATTTGAGGCTTTATTCAACATAAACATAGCATAGATCTGAAACACAGAAAACAATAATTAGTAAAGACTTGTTACACAGAAAACAATAATTAGTAGAGACTCATTACATTCCTCTCTTCTTTTATAATACGTGATCACAGAAAACAATAATTAGTAAAGACTTGTTACACAGAAAACAATAATTAGTAAAGACTTGTTACAACTTTATTACCATAAAGCTCAAACGGAAGGGTACGTACGTATAAATGTTTGTTTAAGAAATAAAGGAAGTGATAAGGTTCTTCTTTGGATAATGAAAAGAAGGCAAGATAAATACTGTATTGGACAAATGAAAAGCATAAATGAAAGTATAGGAGCGAAAAGTAATGCACATAATATAAGAAAAAGCTATTCTGAAAATATAGCTGAAGGTTAGTCGGATGGAATGATTGGCAACATGATAGTTGAGCATTGTGTGCCAGACTGGATGCACGTACACGAAATTTAAAACGCACTTTACAAATCTTAGAAGTGTTACAGATAAACAAATACAGTCCAGACATAAGAAAGTACACCGTGACGAGGCCAGAAAAACGTCAAAATGAGTGAACCGACTGAATTTGAAAAAAAACACACACACAATTAAATTCATATATCTAAAGTCAATTTAACTTAACCTTTATACCATCGAACCTGGAACGACATGACAAGTGTTTCTTCGAACACAATTGAAGGCTCGAAGGGTGTTCTGTTAAGTCATTAAAGAGTGAGGTACTCGCTAATCTCGCTTAATCTAGCCTGATCTAACCTAACCAAACCGACTTAATCTGGCGTAACCTAACGTAATCAGGACCACATATCTTTTTTCCGATAATAAAAATGTTTCTAGGATTTTTATATTATTTTTTTTAATGTTCCAAGGTGCCAAAAGTGTTACTTTACAAAATATTACCCCACTATATCTTGCATTATCATACTCTCGACCTCACTTATGCCCAGTTGCTTACGCATGAGCGCGCGCGCATACACTACAAAAAATTCCAAAACTTGACAATAATTTCATTAAAGTAAAAATACGATACAAGGTCGTACAGATGTGTTCACCGACCTAACATACATTACAATTATAATGAAGCTTTCAGAATACGCAATGCACAGTCTGATCTCTAAATTTACACTCAATGAAAAAATTCCTTCAAAACAAATTTAATTAAAATGTAGAAAGTGTATATTGATTTTTCAGAAAATTGCACATTACCTTTGGTTAGCTTCCGCCAGAATTGTTCATTCTGACGAAGGTCAAGCTTTTCATTCCACCTTAGGACTAGTTTAACGTGGAATCCGAACCACGCCCCACCAGCAGCCCAGCTCTTAACCACTAGGCCACCCAGGGTACCCATTTATCTACCAAGCACTTTCTTTTTATTGTGTGGAAGGATGAACAGCTGGGTTTTGCTGCGCGCCGGCTGCCGTCACCGGGTCTGGAACCCGGGGCCGATGGATTCGTAGTCAACGACGCTAACCACTACACCACCGAGACGTATTCGCTACAAATTATAAATGCTTTACAAATATGCAATAATTAGAATGGTACCTTTCCAGTTTAATGTAGTTTCAAACTTTCCCTGCAAACATAAAATACCTAAAAATCATTAATTTGTTACTTTTTTTAGGGGATATATTTTATTCTTTTGTCCTTTCCTGAATTTTTTTTGCTAACATTTAAGGCATCTTACACCAGAGAAAACATTCCTAGAGACTGATTTGTGCGGAGTGATACGAAGAAAGTTCTTTACTGCTTCCCATGTTTTGTCTTTTCCAAACTTGAAAGTGAACATAACTAATGCAGTGTCTGGCAAGAAGTAAACGACATTCACAATTGTGTGGGAATTAATATAAATTATACAATAAACTTTCTGAACATGAAAAGAGCATGTATCACAAAACCTGCTACTGTCAGTGGAAACACTTGGAACAGTCATTGGACGGACTGGGAGTAGTGAGATTAAAAAAAACAACGAAAGGTGCAAGATGGAAAACAATATTGTAAAGATTAACCAAATATTGCTACAAGAGGCTTCGCATTCCAAGAGGATACTCTGTGACTTTCCGGATATATTTTTTTAAAAAACTTGCGGAGAGATAGAGTTAATATCTAACATATTGAAGATTTGGAAAAAGTTTGAAAATTATGGAAAAACTCGTGTACCCCGCATAAGAGGTTTATAATTTATATACCATACAAGTGAGGTATCAAGTCAATATAATCATTAGTAGGGAAGAATGGTTAGGGCATAAACATGTAAAACTTAAAACACTGAGTAAGAGTGAAGTAAAATTGAGGAAGAGAAGTATGAAATGCATAGCAGAGATGAGATGTAAAAAAAAAATATATATAAATAAGAATACCTGGTTAATATTCGTTTTAATGCTTTGTTCGTTTTCGATAGGAGACATTCTATGACAATTTAACATATAAATTCGTATTCAGGACACCTTGAAACCTCAGGGAAACTGATAAAAATCAAGGAAATGTAATAATTATTTTTTATGAAAAAAAAAAAATTTAGACGTAAAAAGCAGCCATTATAGGCCATTGACCGAGTATTTAGCTCTTAAAATTTTAACGAACGTCGCCCTCTCCAGTTTTATGGGGAGACATCTCGTGGCAAAATTAGGACATATTAGGCCTGGGACTACAATCTATTCCGACGAGTGGCGTGCGTATTCTCAACTTGGAAATCTAGGCTACATTCACCGGACAGTCAACCATTCACAGCGGTTCGTGGAAGACACCGTTCACATTCAAAATATTGAGCGTTGTTGGAAAGACGTGAAGAGCTGGATATTACGGTCTGGCAACAAAACCCAATCCTATTCAAAGTATCTTGCATGGTACTTGTTTAACCGTGAATATCCCTCTCAACAACGTCTCCACAAATTCATGTTGGTCGCCGCGGATTTGTACAGGCACCCTAACGGTGCTATTTAAGGTAAGAAATTGCGAAAAAACGCGGGTTAGGTCAGTTTAGGTTAGGTTAGGTCTGAACCAAAACACATTTTTCTGGTGTTTTTTGGTGTGATTTGCTCAAATCTGAACTTCGTTTCTTTGGGAAATGAGCCGTTTTTGAGAAATTTTCAATTTTAAAATTTCTCAAAAACGGCTCATTTCCCAAAGAAACGAAGTTCAGATTTGAACAAATCACACCACAAAACACCAGAAAAATGTGTTTTGGTTCAGAAAGGAGGAAAAGCACTAAAACGAATAATTACCGAATACCTTAAAGTCTTTGTTACTTGCAAGAGGGAGGGGGGGGAAAGGCAACATACTTTGTGGACCAAGATGTTGGACCAAAGGCACATCATGGATTTCCTCTTCACGGTCCTGCTTTTGATTAATCTCATCTTGCGAGTCTTCATTAACGTTATGTACATTTCGGTCTGTCTGATGCTGCACATCTTCAACTTTAAACGCAAAAAAGAAAGATTATTTTTTACACGTGATTAACGGACCTCTTTTTACTGTTAGTAAAGTACTTCAAGAGGGAGGAAGCTCAAGTAAACTTTGATGGAATTTCATTAAATGTCAAACTATTTAACATCCAAACTCCCACATTATTAATTAAAAAGGATAGGCTATTAAATTAATACTGTCGTATTCGTATGGAGGCAACTCTCTTTGGGAAGTTTAATCATGTTAATATTTGGCTAAGAGTCCATCTTTATTAGAAATGCAACCAATCAAACGTTGACACACACAAATGGAATGGGGCCTGTCTTGAAATTATTCAATAAAAAGAACTGATGGATACGATAACTTGCCTTCAATAGTCATCATGCCTTGGGGGAGATAATCTTTGACAAGAAGTTCGCTTGCGACTTCATTTACTGCTTCCAGCTCATCATCATTCTTATTAGACAATTCCTCCAAATGAGTTTTCCCAATATTTTCTCCATCTTTGGAAAACGGAAAAAAGCGGTAAACATATAATTATCTTTAGGTGTTCAGCAAATGCGATAACACCTAACGTCTTGCTGAAGGAAACTGCCTTTAACCAGTGAAGGAACTCATTTACTCGCGCGCACACGCATTGCGGCGGCTTCCGTCACATTTTAAATCCTGTATGGCGACATTTGACAAAACAACAACCTATTTAACCTAACCAGATTTGACGTGACTAACCATTACATTACATTTTATCACGCTGTTTTTCCAATGTCATCCGCCTTTACTCACACGAGTGCACTCACTTTTATAAAAAATTCTAAAAATCTTGACCTTCTTCAAAACATCTACCGTCATATGACGGAGGGAAAGACCCAGAGAAACGCTTTAATGGCTAAAATCGGAAGTGTGAGCCGATTCGAACCTATGACCTTCAGATAAACAGGTCCGACCCCGGACGGTTAAATATCATTTAAATCATATAACCAATTAAAATTAGGTATCAATGGTGAAAAGGGGACTACTACTTCCGGAGAGTCGAACTTTGTTGGACTTTTAGGGTGATTATCTGAATATTTTAATTTATAAAAACGTGGATATACTGCACTGAACCTAATTAATAACAAAGCCAGTAAAATTTCTGTTTATAAATTATAGTTTTCGAATTTAAATAAAAATAACTTACTTTGACGGGTATTTTGTGACGGCAGACACTCTTTATACTGGCATACTGTTCCTTTATCATTTTCCTTTTGTTGATTTGAAAGTCCCAGAATGTAACGATGTGATACTTCGCGGTGCTTCAAAGTTTTCTCTCAGTTTCTGCTTATGTTGTAAAACGTTTAAAATCTTTATGTAGCTGTCTTAGTTTACAGTCTGAATGTTGAAAATTTACACCGAGATCAACAATTTTTGTCTCTAGGCGAGTTAATTTACAGTCTGAATGTTGAAAATTTAAACTAAGATCATTAACCTTTTTTTCCAAGTGGTCAAATTTTGCTTCTAATTCAGAAACTTTCTCATGAGATGAGTGAAGTTCACTTACTGTGGACAAAAATAGAAACAATATTCGTGAAGGCTAATTGTAATAATGCTAATAACTCCTATTTTCCATATAAAATTTTAATTTGAACTCCGAGTAAAACCCAAAATACGAGTACTGAACAAATATCAATATGAGTAAATAAATTTTACAAATATGTAAATAAATAACAGTAAAATAAAAGGAAACCGTATACAAGACAATATAAAGATATCAATTTGGTTACCAAATTGCTCAGTGGCTATTGAGTTTGAAACAATGTTGCAGTTATAGCAAATATAATAGAGGTATCGGCCATGAATCTCTTAATATTATTTTGGGTGGTTGCATACAAAACTGACTGCTACCAGCCAATTTATACAAATCGTGTGTGCATGCGACCAAAATTTGAACCCAGTGATCTATCTCGGGTTCTGGACATGATAGAAAGACAATTTAAAAACTGTTTATGATGTAATTTGTACCTCTGAAGAAGATTAAAACACATTTGCAGAAGGCTGCAGGCTCAATAATGCATCAAAAAATCCATATTTCGTCATTTTTGCTCAAAAAATGCAATTTTTCAGCCCTTTTTCTCCAAATACTTTGTTTTTTATTTGAAATTATATTTTATATTTTTCTTTTCAGGTTGAATTTATAGAATTGATAAATACATGTATTTTGATAACCTTATTGCCAAAAAATACTGCATAGTAGGATGTTAAGATGCAGTGACAGTTAAAATTCTTGATGGAGGTCACAGATTTTCAAGCACAGACTCATTCCCCAATGGAAAGCTTCCACTTGGTAAAGATGTCACCCAAAGTGTAATGGCAGAAGAGAACTGGACAACCAGACAAGAGGCTGATACGGTTGCACTAAATCTGATTGAACACTAGATTTGGTGCAATGTCTATCCAATTTCACGCCCCAGTGTCACCAGCAAGATTCAGGATCTAGTCAAAGAATTTTCGAGGTAAGACTCAAATTTTCAGTCCCTTATAAAATGATTTAAAATATGTCATACTTTTGTAAATTTTGTAGTTGCATTTATTTGTTTGTGACAGTAATCTTATTAACAATCATGTGATTCAGTGATTTGCAAGTCATAAGAATGATCGGTAATAAATTCTGGTTTGACTAGAACTTAATTTATGGTTTATAATTGAAATTTGCATTCACATTAAAGTTTTGGTAATTTTGTAGGTGTGATAGATATCCAAAAAAAAACGTGGTTACAAGTTCTGGAGTGATCTTTCTTCCTTCATTGAAAAACTTGCAAGTTGTTTAACATCTGTGAGGACTCAAATCAGAGAAGAGATTTGGAACACTTGTATCAACTCAAAATGACAGAAGACTAGGCTTTCTGTGAAGGCCAGAAAACAGCTAGAATAGGACGATGCGTTGGTTTTAAGGAACGCCTTACATCGGCACACATCAGATACACAAAAGGAGAGGAGTACAGTAAGAGCAAGCAAAAGAAAAGAATCGGTGAGTTTGATCTATATAAATTAAAAAAACTTTTGATTAATGGCCACGGAAATCTGGGTTTCTTGAAATGATTGTGCTACAAATTATAAAATTTTATTTTTGCGTCTTTGGTAAACTATCTTGTATCATAATCATATTGTATTGTATTGTATTTCCCCAAAAAAGACCTCAGAAGAGTTTTTTCAAGTTGTTCCATCAAGCTCAGCAGCAATACATGACAGTGATCTCGACCGTCTCTCAAGTCAGGGCAGCCTGGAATCACATGATGAAACAGCTGGTGTCAGTGAACAGGAATCCACGGCAGAACAGAATAGGAAGAGTCTACCAAACCTCACTCGGCAGTGTGACATGTATACTGTATAGTTTAAAATACGAGTATGCTTTGAACACTCTTGTTGTTCTGTTGACAATACCTTTGAAAAAATTATTTATAATCCATGTAACGTTGCTAATATAGAGTCCAAATCTTGGACGTTACTGTCAATATGAACATCTTGTTAGAATATTAACTTGATATAAAATAAATGTCTTTTAACAGGTATTAAGTAAGTGACAGAGCCGGAACAGCAGTTGCATCAGCAGTTTTAGAAGATTATGGAATTATCACTACTACTAAGATGAGCGTAATTGATAGGTAACAGTCCAATTATCTTGTACATTAGTATCCGATTCAAATCAAGTATTTCACAGAAAGGCACACGTTTCAAACAAGTGTTGAAATTTAAATATTGTTAGTCAAAACCTACGGAGCTTGCTTAAATAACTTTAAAATTGATTAAATTTGCACTCTGAACTTTGCAGGAACTAGGCATGGGATCAAATACATTTAAAAGTATTTAAATACAAATACTTTTACCAATACACATACAAATACAAATACTTTTACAAATACTGTACAAATACCAGTCACTGTTCAAATAAGAACTGACAATTTCACGAAGCAACCTAAATGTAAACTCTGTTCCAGGGTAACCAACAGTCCAACACACAATTATGTACTGTATAATATATATATTGCCAAAGATAGGGTCTTGTAGATAACCTACAAAGCTATAATACCTATCAATATTTTTATTTAAACGTTCAACAATGAAAGCTAGGACAAAATGTTATAGGAATTTGTATAACTATTTGCAAAAGTATTTTTAAAGTATTTCAAAAGTATTTGGAAGTTTTAAATTCTTTTCAAAATATTTCAAATACAAATACACACTTTTGATTGGAAATCTCAAAATACAAATACATATACTCTCCAAAGGTATTTAAAATACCTTCAAATATAAATACAAGAGTATTTGACCCCATCCCTGGCAGGAACAAGCTGAGAAGAGAACGTGAAAAATATCGTAAAGCCATAAGAAAAGAGGATGATAAATTGTTTGAATTGGTAGGTGCTATTTATGTGGATGGTCGCAAAGATGCAACAATGGTGACAGTTAAATGAATGGCAAATATTACAGAAGAACTGAGCTAGAAGAGCACTATGTAATTGTACGAGAACCTGGTAAGATTTAAAATTTTGATCTTTAGTTTGCATTTTGCAACAGATATTACTTAAAATATTTACTGAAATGAATTTTGGATATAGAAATTGGAAAATAGATATAAATCCTGAAATATCTAGAAAATTGGAAAATAGATATAAATCCTGAAATATCTAAAAACTTCTCTCTAATTTCTGAATAATATTTCAGGTGATTTCTACCTCTCACATATGACTCCAAGTAATGGCAAGGGGTTGACTATTGCAACAGAGATATAAAAGGCCCTCAAAGACACTGAATTACAAACCAAACTTGCTATGATAGGATCTGATGGGACTAATACAATGACCAGTTCAAATGGTGGAGCTATCACATGCCTGGAAGAACTGCTTGGTAGACCTTTGCATTGGAGCATTTGCCTACTACACTGTAATGAGCTTCCGCTTCATCACATCTTTGTTACTCTGGATGGAACAAAGAGCCCAGACTCATTTTCAGGAAAGATAGGGGTTGAACTTGGAAGTGTATCTCAGTGGGATGTGATTTAATTCAAGCCAATTAGGAATTCAAAATTTCGAGTTATTCCTAACGAAGTACTGCAGGACCTCAACACTGATCAGTATTATGCTTACAGAATCTGTATGGCTGTGTTGATCCTGATCTTGAGCTCCTTGAAGTTGGACTGATTTGTCATTCAAAGTGGTTGACTCTGGCATGCAGAATCCTCAGATTTTATACATCTCAAAGGAAGCCTTCCAAAGTTATGGTCACACTTGCAGAGTTTTGTATCTTGGTCTATTTTCAAAGTTGTTTCCAGATCAAGAAGGAGTATCGATGCACAGATGGTGCTAAGAACTTTTATGATATGCTCCAATGGATCCTGAAATTCCCTCACAAGAAAGCCAGGGAGATAGCCCTAAAAACCCTCTACTGAAATGCATACTATGCTCACCCTGAGAATGTATTAATTGCCATGCTTGCTGATTCAGACCCACAAATCCGCAACATCGCAGTTAACAAGGTACTTTTGGTCAGAGGGAATGAATCAGTTGAAACAGTGATAGACAATGACTTCGAAGGTGGTGATCTGATAATTGATTCAGATGAGGATATTGAAGTCCTAGAGTTACAGCCTGACTTGAGTGTTGTGAGAGATGGTAGTGTCAGGAGATTCATGGCCTAAAATCGATAACGAAACTCGAGGGTATCTCAAAATGATAAACTTAAATTCACCCGACATTCATGAGCCCCCTATCAAAGCATCTCTAACCAATGAAGAACTCATGAACATAAGAAAGGAAGCATTGAAACTCAACCAGCCTTGTCATAATCAGGCTGTAGAGAGGCACATTAAACTTGTAACAGAGGCTTCCTCATCTGTGGTAGGATTTGAACGTCGTGATGGCATTATTCGACAAAAGATAAAATCAAGAAAACTGACGAAAGTGTTCAATACAAAAAATACAATATTCTGAAGCTGTTTAGATTATTATTTATTACTTTGTTTAACGAGTGATACTTTAGATTAATCTTAAGATGATTTGTAATATTTTCAGTAGAAAATTGCACACATTTACCACAAATTGTCTTAAAAAAGGGGGGGGGGCTAAAAATTGCAATTTTTTTGGCCACAAATAATATAAATTTTTTTTTGTATTGGGGCGTTTACCGCCATTTCCCGCTATACGCTAGCGGATATCATGGCGAAGCAGAATATGAGAAAGAGAAACGGAGACGGGGGAAAGGCACTAGAAGTGGGAGGACCGCGGACGACGGGTGAGAAGTCACCTAAAGCTCAGAGAGGAGGCGAGATTGGGAGAGGAAAAGGAAAAGACGGTCGAGCGAGAAGAGAGGGCTCTCAGCGAGCATAAGACGTAAACGATCGGGGAGGGGGAAATCAGAGAGGAACGGGAAGGCGCGACGACGTACTGACGACAGGGTGGGGCATTCCACAAGGATGTGAAAGACGGTGAGGGGCGACTGGCAGGAGGCGCAACGAGGAGCCTCCTGCCGGGACATAAGATAGCCGTGCGTGAGGCGCGTATGGCCGATGCGAAGCCGCGCAAGGACGACCTCTTTGTGTCGGGAGCGGTGGAAAGAGGACGCCCAATATGACAGGCGGGGGCGGATGGACCAGAGTTTATTTCCGGTGGCATCGTCCCAGGACTGCTGCCATATGCGGTCGTAGAGGGACCGAAAGACCTGCACATAGTCAGAGAAGGGGAGCGGGCGGGGGAGGGGAGGCATCGAGGCGGCGGACCGGGCTGTGCGGTCAGCCGCCTCATTACCGGAAACACCGACATGGGCAGGAACCCAGCAGAAGGTGACCCGGATCCGGTGAACGGTGTGCAGGACATGGTACTCCTGTTGAATAAAGCGTACGAGGGGGTCCGGGGAATCATAGCGCTCGAGCGCTTGAAGGGCGCTCAGCGAGTCCGAAAAGATGGTACAGGAAGACCGCGAAAAACCCGATACCAGACGGAGGGCTTCCAGAAGGGCAAAGAGCTCCGCGGAAAAGATGGAGGCCTGAACCGGCAGGGGGATACCCCGGGAGGTAGGTGACAGCGACGGAGAGAAGACGGCGGCCGCGACACCTGCAGGGGAGCGCGAGCCGTCGGTGTAGACGGGAACATCGTCCGAGTGTACGGGAAGATGGGCCAGAAAAGAAGACCGGAGGACGGTAGGAGGAGACTCCTTACGCAGGCCACGGAGCGCCTGGCAGCGGCAGATAGGGGTGGTCAGCCAGGGGGGCGACAGGTCGAAGGAGAACGGCAGAATAGAGGGTGGGGGGATCCCCAGGGACGAAAAGATGTCGGCCAGGGAGGCAGCGAAATGCCACGTGTCAGGCCGGGGTAGCGCCTGGGAGATCGCGGAGAAGAGTAGGGACCTCGGGAGGCGGCAGATGCGAAGGTAACACTTCGCCATGAGAAGGCCCCGGCGAAGGGGCAGGGGGGGGTGCCGCAGTCCACCTGAAGACTAGCGACAGGGGACGAGCGGAAGGCACCCGACGCCAGGCGAAGGCCACGGTGGAGAAGAGGATCCAGCATACGGAGTGCCGGAGAGGAGGCGGAGCTGTAGACCACACAGCCGTAGTCGATGCGGGATTGCACCAGGGAGGTGTACAGGCGCAGCAGAGTACGCCTGTCCGCCCCCCAGGTCATGTGGGACAGGTGACTCAAAAGGGAGAGGGTGCGGCGAGATGATTGCCGCAACCGCCTAAGGTGTGGAACCCAACCGAAAAATTCGTCGAGGGTCATACCCAGGAATCGAACGGATGGGACGAGGGGAAGAGGAGTGCCGGCAAGGGTAAGGGCGAAGGTATGCGACAGACGGAGGCGCCGAGGACGGAAAAGCATACTGGAAGACTTAGAGGGTGAGAAAGCATAGCCAACCGAGGACGCCCAGCGAACCACCGCGTTGATGGCTAGCTGGAGTCGACGTTCAGCCAAAGACGGGAGGCGGCCAGAGCAATAGATAGCCAGGTCATCGGCATAGAGGGAGCTACGAACGGAAGTAGGCAGGACCGTAGCGACTGTGTTCATCACTAGTGAGAAACACAGGACGCTAAGGACACTACCCTGAGGGACACCCTCCTCCAACGGAAAGCGGTCAGAGAGGGTAGAACCGATGCGGACGCGGAAAGAACGGGCGGACAAGAAGTTATAAATAAAGGAGGGGAGAAAGCCTACGAAACCCAGGGAGCGTAAGCAGTCAAAGACCGCGCTCCGCCGAGTAGTATCGTAGGCCTTCTGGAGGTCGAAAAAGACGGCGAGTACAAAGTGACGCCGGGAGAAAGCCTCCTGCACGTCGTGGCTAAGGAGGAGGAGGGGGTCGGTGGTAGACCGGAAGCGCCGGAAACCAGCCTGGGTAGCAGGGTATTGGTCACTCGCCTCCAGAGTAAGGGACAGCCGCGAGGCGACCATCGCCTCCATAACCTTGCAGGCGCAGCATGTCAGGGAAATGGGGCGATAGTTCGACGGGAGGGGTCTTTATCGGGCTTCGGGATGGGGACGACGATGGACTCACGCCACCGGTCCGGGAATGAACCCTCCAACCAAATCCGGTTATAGAGGTCCAGTACAAAGCTGAGAGCAGAGGGGTGGAGGTGCCGTAACAAGTCATAGGGGATA
This sequence comes from Bathynomus jamesi, assembly GCA_023014485.1. Classification (NCBI taxonomy): domain Eukaryota; kingdom Metazoa; phylum Arthropoda; class Malacostraca; order Isopoda; family Cirolanidae; genus Bathynomus; species Bathynomus jamesi. The sequence continues at coordinate 391,070 of JAJOZX010004290.1, forward strand.
TTATCGGGGCCGGGTGCGGAGGAGCGTCGGGGGCGGAGGGCCTCCCGAAGCTCCGTCATGCGGAAGAGGTGATTATAGGGGTCATCCCTATGAGGTGGAAAATCCGGTGGGTCGCGGCGGGAATGGGGGGAATCGGAACTGGCTGCGAAGTGCGCCGCGAGTGCGTTCGCGACGGCCTCCGGATCGGAGACGAACTCGTCGTCCCCGACCCGAAGCACCGGGGGTCGAGGGGGGACACGGGTCCCCTCAAAGCTACGCACTTTGCGCCAAACAGTCGAGACGGAGGAGATCCCGGACACGTAACTCCGCCAGGAGGTACGCCGGGCCAGTTTCAGGACCCGACGGGCCACTGCCTTCAGGCGCTGAAACTCTATCTTGTGCTCCAGCTGGCGGGTCCGGTAGAAGCGGCGGCCGGCACGGCGCCGCTCCTGAACGGCATGGGAGCACTCTGGGGTCCACCATGGGACGCTTCGCGGCCTGGGGGACCAGAGGTACGGGGGATGCAACTGGCGGCAGCCGAGAGGATCTTACTTCGAGAAGGCGAGGGCCTCACTGACGGAGGGAAAGGCAGGAATTGATGGCGAGATCGCCGTGCCCCTCGCGTATGAGGCCCATTGCTCGGGCGAACAGCCAGCGCGGGCGGACAGAGGTGGGGGGAGGAGACGGGTTGGGGTAAGACACACTGGGAAATGGTCACTGCCGGAAGAATCCGGCAGGACCTCCCAGGTGAACTCCGTCACGATGTCGAGGGAAACCAGGGAAAGGTCGATACAGGTGAAACTGTCGTGGGCCGAGTGAAGGCAGGTTGGGGAGCCATCGTTCAGAAAGGTGAACTCGAGCTCGTCCATAAGGGAGAGAAGGGTCCCGGAGAGAAAGGTGGAGCAAACGTCCCCCCAGGCCGGGTCCCGACTGTTGAAGTCCCCGAGAATCAGGAAAGGGCGGGGAAGCTGAAGAATTAGGTCACGGAGAGAATTGGGTGGAGGGCGTACGTTAGGGGAGAGGTAAAGAGAGCAGACCGTGAGCTGGCGCCCAAAGAAAGGCGCACGGCCACAGCTTGCAGGACTGTACGGAGCGGGAGGGGGCGGAAAGGGACGGAGCGGTGCACGAAGACCGCGGAGCCCCCCCTACCCGCCCCATCGAGAGGCGGGGAAGGGAGCCCGCAGTAGCCGGACACTCGAGGGAGGGAACGGGAGCCCAGTATCGTCTGCATGCTTCCAACAAATGGTGATGTCACAAGATATTTTTTCTTTCTGAGAAGACAACAAATCAATCGGAGAAATGTCTCAAAGGAGGAAAATATAAAAATTGTTTTACGAAAAGTTAGATGTATTTGGAATAAGGCAGGCATTCCCTCAAAAGACATCGCTAAACATAAATCACCAAGAATGATGATACTTGATTTAATAAATAAACATGATAACTTGATTAAACATAGAAATAGAAAAAAATATGAGTGCAAAAAGCAAAATTTCTTGGATCATATGAATAAATTATTTGACATTTCGACCCAAAATGCTGTTGAAGAAACTCGAAAGGATTCAATAAAATCTACAGATCAGAAAACTGAAGATATCGCATTTTTAGAAGATCAGTGGGGTGAGAGGAAATACTGTTTGGGTCCAATTGACAAAGGATACATTGCAAAGGTGTTCAGAAAACAGGCCAGGATTCGTGAAGAGAAAATTCAACAATGAAAGAAGAACAATGCCAATCTTTAGGAAAAAAAGGTAAGGGTGAAGAGCACAAAGATACATTTGACAGTGATTCAGGAGATGACATGGCAGATGAAGACTTTTCTCCCAAGCCAGGTCCATCAAAGAAGGCTGTAAATGTGCTTAAGTCAAACCTAATATCAAATACAGCAGATCGACTAGGCCTTTCATTACGACAATGCAGTGGCTTTGCTTCAGTAGTTGCAGCAGAGTATGGGAAAAATATTGCAGAAATGAGTATTTCAAAAAGTATAGCAGGTCAAGCAGCTAAAACAACAAGGAAAAGAAAGGCAGAATCCATCAGAGAGGAATTTATTGCTCCTGAATATACTTGATTCACTGGGACAGCAAAATGATTGGTGATCTATCAAATGAGAAAAAGAGAGATTGGCGATTCTTGTTACTGGAGGTAGGGATGTAGAAAAGTTACTCTCCGTGCCAAAAATCGAAAATTCAACAGGACTGAGACAAGCATCAGCAGTTGTAGAGTCTATGTTTAGCTAGCAATTGGAGAATAATGTGTATGGCATGGTTTTGATACCACTGTTTCCAATTCTGGCTGGGTAAAAGGAGCTTGCATAAAAGTAGAAAACCTACTCAGGAAAAAAAATTTTTGGCCATTATCACATGGCTGAGAGAATTTTATCGGCTATCTATTTGAAAATATTTGATAAGACAACTTCTCCAGTAAATGAAGATTTCAAGAAATTCAAAGAAAACGATTGGAAGAATATTGACACCAAACCACCTCATAAGCATCTTGAAATAAAAGATTGATATCTGTGGAATTTAAGAGAGGAAAATATCAAATACAGTATATGAAAGATATCCTTAACAATAAAAGGAGTCTTCCCCGAGATGACTATAGGGAAGTTGATGAAACAATACTTCTGATTCTTGACATAGTCCCTAAACGAGGAACGCACTGGATGAAGCCTGGGGCATTTCATCACGCAAGATGGTTATGACCTCTGAACAAGGTGACTCAGACACGAGTCCAGATTTATCAAATGAACAAAAATTTCTTGTGGGAAAGTATGTTACATGTATTTTGATGGTAGAAAATATCTAGGAATCATTTTAGATTATTCAGAAGAATTCCAAGATTATAAAATCAAGTTTCTAACTACTACTATTTCAAACAAAAACAATAGATACTATTTCCCAACTAATAAAGAAGATGTTTGTTGGGTAGAAGCTAAAAACATCCTTCATGAAATGTCAACTCCTAATATTCAATCTGGCACCAGAGTTGTGTATATCTTTGAAATACATGATACTGAGAATTAGGCTAGGTACCAAAAAAGTTTGAGATTTAATATATTGTATAGCAATTATTTTTATTCAAGTAATGGCTTAATTTGTTCAATAAAACAACTATACTAGCAATATTTTTTTGCCTTTGAAGATCGACAAAGTTGAGAGAGTTATTATTATTATCGAGTTTTAGGAAAACAGTAATAAGTTTATTTTATAGCTATACTTAATCCACTTGTAAGTCAAGGAAAATATCTTATAGGAGAGCTTGCTAAGTAAAGCAGGCATAATGGTGTAAGTTCAAAGTCCAGCAAATAGAACATGTTTTTAACCTCCACCACCATCTAATGAAGGGGAAAAATACACATTGTCATTGACTAAGTCATATAGAAGAGTAGTCATATAGAAGAGTAGTCATATAGAAGAGTAATTGAGGTACAAAATGCCAAAAAAATATCTTGAATATCTGTATCATAGGGGGTGGGACCCCCCAAAATATTCAAACTGATATAACTTTTTAATTACTGTATTTGATTAAATACATTTTATTACTTAGTCAATTATTCTTTAAGATTTGAGCTTTCAAAATGTTTTTAAATTTTTTTCCTAGCTCAATCAGGGACTGAGTTATAGACTTAAAAATTAAGTGGACAGCCCCCACCACCAAAACTGGGGGGCCCATAACTTTTGAACCGTTACTCTGAAACTCAAAATTTCATGTTTTCAGTATAAACAAACCTGTATAGCAATTTTAAGCAAAATCTAAGTGTGTGTGGTTTCAGGCAATGCCTGAATTGTCCTGGAATGACCCAATAACAAAAAATGGACACCATCACGAATAACATTGTGCACATTGTAGTTTAAGTTATGCAGTCTATTTCGGTAACTCTGTAAACAGTTTTGTTTATTGTCTGAGTGAAATTAATGATTGCAAAATTTTATTACAAAATGTAACTTACGACTTGGCTATAATCTTCATAGGCCCAATTGGCTTCATGGTTTCCAAATTTAATGTAATGGTGTCAGCAGTATATATATACAGTATATGGCTAGTAAATTTGGCTTAAGGTTAAGCAAACTAACAATAGGCAACACCTGGCCTAACTTAAACCTTATATACAGCCAGCCCCAGCAGAGCCCTGAACTAGACTAACCGTAGGACTTGTTAAGAAACTGTGATATAGCCAGGAATTCTAAGCTGGAGAGGGCCAGACAATTGAATTTACAGTAGATCCCACCATATCCGCAAGATCATGTTCCAGAAGACCTCACGGATATGAAAATAACATATGGGGAAAATGGGGTTTGGTTCCAACCTGACCTAAAATACCCTTTTTTTAAATTAAACCTAAATAAAGAAATATATACAATGAATTAAAGTGGTATTAATTAATGAAAATTAGAATGGAAAAAGATAAAGTTGCAGAAGGTTTCCATCCTGCTGAATTCCAATGTGTATGGCCTTACTGGGAAACTGTTGACACCATTATATGGAACAATACCAGTGATGTGGAGAATTTGGCAGATGTTATGACATAGGTAGTGAAGAGGAGAGACACGAGGAGACAGAAGAAAATAACACCCAAAATTAAGGGAAAATAACTTTAATAATTGACCAAATCCAAGGACACACCACATTCAAATGCATGGAGTAAACACTAAACATCAGTGGCGACTCGTGGTATAAATGTATGGGGGTGCGATTTCATAAAATTGTACGACAACACGGACTCACAATAGGCTAGCGCGAATCCAACTGCCGCTCACAAGAGTATGTACTTGTATTAACATATGCGGCTATGCCAGACGTACAATTCTAGTTAATTACAAATAAGTAATAATTTCAATAAAATACATATAAATGGTTTATATCATTATTACTGAAGTAACTATTGGTAAAAATAAAGTTATTATAAAAAAAATTCGCGATTGTACTTATATTTTCATTACAACAGTAAAATATAATTTATATTTACTTGAGCGAAAAATCTATCGCTCCATTTGGCTGCAATATTATTTTGTATTCAAACAGCGGTACGCTGTTTGAAGCTATGCTATAAGTTTAGAATATTATGTACTGTATGAAGGCTTATTCAAAATGCCTCATGAATCATGATATGCCACATGAATTTTTAAAATATATTTCAAGAATATTTAATTTAATATCTTAAAATTAATATATTTTTTATCTGTTAAATTAATATTTATCGTTTCAAGCAAGGGGGAGCGACCGCTCCATCGCTCCTATACGCCAGTCGCCACTGCTAAACATGTATAGTTCATTCAACAGAACAAGCCATTATGTTACAATTAATATTGTACAGTAAGTACTCTGTGCTCTAATAAACTTTAAATTAGCTACATCTAGTTAAACCAGTGTATAGTTTAATTTGCAAAACCATATCTATTTCTAGCTACAGCATTTTTCTTTATTTTTTTTGCCATTCTTGCTGTATATTTATGTTCAAGTTTGTGGCTACAACAAATTTTATGCACATTTTAAATGGTCACAGATATAGCTAGATTTTCTGTAGGCCTACTAACAAAATAGCGCAACTTATTGGTATGCAAGATTTATTAAACAGGCACTTAAATATAATATACTGAGAGAGAGTGGGGGGGGGGCTAAATTTCATAATTAAACATATGAAGTGAGTGAATGAATGATGCAAACCCACAAGGAAAAAGAAAAATGATTCCCTGACTAGGTGTAAATCTGAATACATGAAAGGACTTTCAATCATTTTTCTTTTGCCTCCACCAAATTTTGATGCCAAAATACATTTTCCTAGTAGTGTATGATGTGCTTTGTTCAAATCTGGCCTTCATTTTATGTGGAAATGAACCAATCAAAAATTATGAGACTTCAAAGTTTTAACATATTTTGGTTCATTTCCCCATAAAATGAAGGCCAGATTTTAACATTGCACATCAAATACTACTAGAAAAATGCATTCCAGTGTCCAAATTGCTAGAAAACCAACCTACCTACCCTAACCACTATTGTTAATTTCCATAATAACATCTTCGAAATACATCTCACATCCTTCCCACACCACATTGTAAAATCAACTAATGAAGAAAACGTTAAACACTATACCACATTTTTGTTTTTTTCCACCCAAATAGATATACTTATGATGACGTCATTCAAAAAATGGAGTTACGAAAATAATTTCTTTAAAAGCCTATAACATTATAAATACGCAATTGCACAAATAATAACATATACCATTAGACTCCTAAAATTATGCTGAAACGTTTGATAATAGCCAGTATTGTCAACTTGGTGGAGGCCGATGAAGAAAACGGAAAACACTAACTCATTTTTTGGTTTTTCCACCCAAGCATGCCCCATGTGTCAGGCTAAAGTTTGAACTCAAATTACTCGCGCCTGGTGCAGCGAGATTTTTAATCGAAATTACTCGAGCTCGGCATGCAGAACGAGAACTTAAACTAAAGTTAAAATTTCGACTGAAATTAACGCGAGAACTTTCGGTAAAATTCCAGATGCCAGACGCAGAGACGAAAAGAGTGCATACGTCCTAATTACTAACCTAGCCTAATGTGTATTAAATCACAAAAATCTGTCTGTTTGTTCTCTACTTATTCATAGGTCCTTAGGTAGGCTGACCATATTTCCTTGAGACAAAAACGGGACATTGGGATGGCAAAAAAGGGACGGGGGTTATGTAATATTCTTTATTCATGAAAAAGTAAGTACATAAACATATTGAGCTTACAATTATTCTTCAGTGACAGAACCCATACAAAAATTTAGGTAGACGTAGTACTGTCCCGTTCAAAACGGTACGTATGGTCAGCCTATCCTTAGGCCAATCTCAACCAAGCTCGGCACGAAAATAGAGAACCAAGAAGCGCGAAATAGGGTGCGGCAGGTAGGAGGTGAGGTAGCTCTGCGCATGCGGGGTCCATCCCCACATGCGCAGAGCTTATAAGCAGTGGCGGCTCGTGACTAAAAATTCTAGGGGTGCTGTCTCTAAGAATGGGTTGAAATAATTACTGAAATAAAAGGATGAGCATTGAGCAATGAATAAAAGTTTCAAAAGTTATTGAAAAAGTTATTCAGTGAGCTCATCCTTATATTGTTCTTGATTATTTCAATTGTAAATAAAAAATTTAGGGGTACTGCAGTTCCGCAGTGCCTACCGACGAGCCCACTGCTTATAAGGCTTTATATGTTGCTAAAAGGTTCACTGTTTTTATCAGTGAATTTTAGAATGTTAGAACATGAGAGTTTAATAGGCTAACTACAAGTTTCTTCTTCCTTCGTCTGCTCAATCAAAACGCTTCTGAGTTTCCGAAACCCCAAACAGTCTCTTACCTACCAAAACACTAAAACTATAAAACCAGTGGATCCTACAGGTTCAGCCGAGGCAGTTTTTTGTATTGCAGAAAGTAACTTTTCTTTTGTTCTGTCTAATGGCACACCCATATTTGATGCTGAACTTTTTGCCATTTACAGGACTTTCCTGTATATTTAGTTCATCCCAATACTAATAAAATCATCATCTGCAATGATTCACTATCTTCTCTCTCAAGTCTCAACTATATCTGATACCTCTGTCCAGAGGTGTATGTCTATGGGATGGCACTTTACTGGGGGTGCGCGGAAAAAATTTGCCCTGAAAATTTTCAGGGTGCCCTGATTTCCGCATAAGCACCATGTGTAGCATAAAATAACACAAAGGTTAGAGTATGAGTAACATATATTAAAGCCTTTTTGATAAAAAAAACCATTACAATTTACAAAAATGAGATAAAATTTTGCTACAACATTTCTAAATTTGCCCTGAAAATGCTCAATTCCCTAATCCTAGGGGGGCTGCCGCCCCCCAAGATCCCCCGCCTGATACACCCATGCAGTGGCGGTTCCTCATATGGGCAATATGGGCAGCCGCACAGGGCGGCATTTGTGGAGGGGCGGCATGAGCGCCTGCAAAAAAAATAAAAATAAAATAAGAATAAATAAATAAAGAAATAAATAAAAATAAAAAATAAAATAAAATAAATAATAAAAGATCAATAAATATATTTTTATTAATAAAAAACCATCTATTGCATTTTCCATAAACCTTCCCATAAAAGACCTAAACAATGCAAAATGCTTCCAGATTAATATTATTGGGAATAAAGGCCCATACTTTAACATATGTAATGTTATTTTTCTGGGTTTGGTTAAATAGTGAAATGTATATTATTTATTACAGAACGAATCTTCACACTAAGCCACTAAGGTCTGTCAAATAACCGCAAATGGATAAGAAGAGGTCAAAGCTATCAGGTGCTCAGTTTAGAAAAAAGAGGAAAGAAGAAGAGAAACGAGCAAAAGATAAAGGTATAGAGCTATGTCATCTACTCTTCACTGCTATATTGCACTGCTATTTTGTGATATAGCTTTCTGAGTCATTTGAAGTGTACTATTATGTATATAATTAGCCATTAACCAAGGAGGTTGTATTATTCATTTGTTTCCTATTCTAAAAGTTTAATAAATTGTGCTTAATAACATGTTAAATTAATTGTACTAGCCTATTCATGCATTGGTCTGTTATGTTCTATTTTACTATTTGCAGGGGCACTTTTGAAATATTTTGGAACACCCTCTGCCACTAGCCAGGATGAGAAGCCGTCTACTTCTGCCATTATTGAGGCTGAGGAGCCATCTACCTCCTCAGCCTCACATATGTCTCCACAAATGCAGTCTGATCCTGAGGATGAAGACCAATTTGCTTCTACTTCTCCCCGGCAGGACTCTTCAGGTGAGTTTGTGTGCACATATGTCTGTGAGTGTGTGTGTATGTGTGTGCATCCCTGCAAAGCATTTTGCAAACAGTTATAAATTATAATGTTATTATCACTGGGTCTGGGTTACTGGGTATGTGTGGTGTTTCACCACCATAATTCCATAACACCACCACCATAATTCCATAACACCACCACCATAACAAAGTGCTGTGAATAATGTGTTATCTAACTTAGGTGTGTATACTAATGAGTAATGCTTTTGTTCTTTCTATTAGAAATGCCTGGAGCAGAATCGCCTCCTGAGGATGAGTCTCTGTCCACCGACCCTGCTAACTGGCCTTCAGTTCTGACTGAGAGAATTCGGACACAACTGGTTTCCAGGGGACCAAGTCAAGTACCATCTGACTTTGTATTCCCTAGAAACGACAGTGACGGAAGAAGTTTCCACCATCAATACTTCAGGAAGTCATTGGTTAGTGGGGAAAATATAACCAGAAGTTTTGGTCTATTCCTTAAAAACAACAGCCTTTTCTGTTTCTGTTGTACATTATTTTCCAAGAGGAAAATAAATTTAACAAGTTTGGGACTCTCGGACTGGAAGCATGCAAGCTCATTGCTCACATCACATGACAACAGTTCAGAACACCTAAATTCTATGAAAATCTGGAAAGAACTGGCAGTGAGGATGAAAAAGGGGGAGACCATTGACAAGCAGGAGATGGCACTTCTGGAGGCTGAGAAGTTGAGATGGAGAGCGGTGCTGACACGTCTCACTGCTATTGTGCATTCTCTGGCAGTTAGGAATTTGGCACTAAGGGGACATACAGAAAAATTGTTCTCACCATCAAATGGCAATTTTCTGAAAGAAGTTGAACTGATGGCACAATTTGATCCTATAATGCAAGAGCACATTAACCGTGTCCAAAAAGGGACCTCCAGTCACACCAGCTACCTCGGCCACCACATACAAAACGAACTCATTGATTTGTCGAGCAGCAAGACCATTTCAGCAATGGTGAGCGACATCAAACAATCAAAGTTTTTTTCAATAATTCTAGATTGCACTCCAGATATCAGCCACACTGAACAGTTGTCAGTTGTGATTCGGGTTGTGTCACTGGAGGGGAAGCCCCATATAAAGGAACATTTCATGGGGTTTTTGGAGGCAGAGGAGTCCACTGGTCAACATTTGGCATCTCTGATTCTGAAGAGACTGGAGGAGCTAAAAGTTCCTTTCATGGACTGTAGAGGACAATCATACGACAACGGGGCCAACATGAGGGGAAAAAACAAGGGTGTTCAATCCAGGCTCCTAGAAATTAATCCCAGAGCTCTGTTTGTTCCATGTGGGGCTCATTCTCTGAATTTGCTTGTGGCCGATGCTGCTAAGGGATCTATTGATGCCACAAGTTACTTTGGCATCTTGCAGAAGCTTTACAACTTGTTTTCAGCCTCCACACAACGATGGGCCATTTTGAAAAAACATGTGAACATCACATTGAAGATGTGGTCTGATACAAGGTGGGAAAGCAAGATCAAGAGTGTGGAGCCCCTGAGATATCAGGCAGCTGCAGTGAGAGATGCACTGATCGAGGTGAGGGACCACACCAAAGACTCTGTAATAAAGGTCGAGGCTCAATCTCTGTCAGAGGAGGTTGGGTCATACCGCTTCGCCATTTGTTCAGTGGTGTGGCATGACCTGTTGTGCCAAATTCAGCATGTGAGCAAGCAGATGCAGTCTCCTAGCATGCACGTTGATGTTGCAGTAAATCTCCTAAAAAAAACAGAGAGAGGTCTCCGCAATTACAGGGCAACAGGTTTTGTGGCTGCACAAATGGCAGCCACAGGTTTTGTGGCTGCAGAAATGGCAGCCACAGATATCTGTGAACAAATGAATGTGGAGGCTGTGTTAAAAAAAACGGCTGAGGTCCACAAAGCGGCACTTCTCCTATGAAGCATCTGATGAGCCCTTGATTGATGCTTTGAAGAAGCTGGAGGTGACAATTTTTCAATGCAGTGGTTGATGCTGCAACATCAGCCATTCAGGAAAGATTTTCCACGTTGGAAATTGTGGGAGAGAAGTTTGGAGTGCTGACACATTTCCAAAATCTCACATTTGAGGAGCTGACAGAACAATGTGTGAACCTTAGTACTACACTACACTTTAAGGGACAATCTGACTTGGATGGCAGAGAGCTTGCACAGGAGCTGAAGAACTTGCCTGACTTGCCATCAAAGACCATATCCTTGCTTGAACTGCTGACATTTATCCATGAAAGGGAGCTCTCTGAAATATATCCAAATTTGTGGACTGCTCTCAGAATTGGTCTTACTCTTCCAGTCACTGTTGCTGAAGCAGAGAGGAGCTTTTCAAAGCTGAAGCTCATCAAATCCTACCTGAGGTCAACTATGTCACAGGAACGCCTTACCGGTCTGGCCATCATCAGTATAAATCATACAATTGCTGAGCAGATTTCATATGATGATTTAATTCATGACTTTGCATCAAGGAAGGTAAGAAGAGTCAGGCTTTAGATGGCAGTTGTGCTGTGGTGCAATTTATTTTGTTTCTTGTTCAAAGTGTAGCATAATAATTACCCTCTCTTAAGTGTCTTATTCTATTTATGTGATAGAGCATTTGTACAATTTAGAAATTTGATTCTCTAGTTTATTTATGGCAGTTGTGCAATTTAATTTGTATTTTTCCTGTTCATAGTATCATAATTACATTCTCTTAAGTGAGTTATTCTATTTACGTGATGAAGGATTTGTAAAATTCAGAAATTTGAGTCTTTGTTTTGGTTCTGAAGTTCCAACAATTAGTCCAATAAAAAGTTATTTTGTGAAAGAGTTATGTCTGTCCTTTATTTTGGGGGGATTCGAATGTGTGTGTGTTGGCGAACAGGGGGGGGGCGCTGAAGGTGAGGTTCGCCCAGGGCGTCATGTAAGCTAGGACCGCCACTGCACCCATGCCCTCTGTCAAGAACTTTCATCTGTATCAAATAGTACACCTCTTACATCTCTTGGATCCAACAGAGGTTCATTTTATTTGGATTCCTGGTCATAAAGGATTGTGGGAAACGAATATGCTGATGAAATTGCAAGAAAGGCGCATATCTATGGCACAGAGTATGAGACTTTAGTAACTTTTTCACAAATTAGAACCAAAATAAGGAAGACCCTTTACTCACTGCGGCAGAATCACTGGGAGCGATACTTTAATATAAGAGATGGGACCCTAGTTAAAGTAGCTGATGGACATCCAACCCCGAAGGGACTGTCACATGACGAAGTTGTATTAGCGATGGGGAGACTGGGAACCTGTTACTTTACTCATCAACATTATTTTTCTAACAATCGTAGAACCTTTTGTACCTCCTGCCAAGTCCCTGTGGCATTACAACATTTTTTGTTGAGTGCCCAGTTTTTGAGAGAGAGACCGATTTCCTTTGATTGAATATTGCAGGAGGTATAACTGGAATTTGTCACTTCTTATCCTTTAATCGAAAAACTTTCCTCTCAAAATAATACTAACCTTCCTTCGCATCACCAACTTTTATGATAGCATTTAATACATTCACTGCTACCTTTGTATATTTTTTCAGTGTGGTATCTTGTTGATGTGATAGTTTAATGTTATTGATCATGAATTATATACCTGTGAATGTCATTTCTCTTAACCTCATTAGTTAGCTTACTATTAGGCCTTATTTTCATTCTTTTCTTGAACGTTCTGGAATTGGCTCCAGAACTGAAGATGGTGTTGGCTTCTATATTGTCCTTTTTCATCTCTCACTTCATGCTCTCATTATTCATGAAATCTCTAGTCACTTATAATTTAGTGTAATTCATGTGTGTGTGTGTGTGTGTCCCTTCGTGGTTGGCTGAGGAAACAGACTATTAATAATAATACTATTACACCATAGTTTCCTACAAGAGATCTATCCGGTCGAGTTACCTCCATGTTTCAAGCATACGTTACTGTTACCAACTTACTCCTTGAGGACATTCTAAAGTAACTGGAGATACATCTTACAATTAAAATAGGGTGTGTTAATATTGGTAATTTATACACGGATATTTAAATTGTAAGAAACAATTAATTAATAGGAAAAAATGTATTCAAATAAGGTAATAACAGCAAAATACAGACGTACGCGCAGGCTACCTAAACCTTGGCCTAAACTTCTAAACTTAAAGTAACTGGGTTATATTCCGTTGTATTATGAGAAATATAAATATAAACTTACAAAACTTACAGCTTGAATCAATCTATACTTGCATGGTTTTAATTTTTAATAGGCTTAAAAATGGGGACTTACGCAGTCCAAAACCTTTTACACCTACTCTCAACTTTTGTGACAAGTTGAAATGAACACCTTAACCTATAGTCTAATTTAACTAAAGAGAAGCACTAGGGTCTAGGATAAGGCATTTTCAAAGTTTTTATGGCATCTTTCATCTTTGATCATTATGTCAAGTGTATGCCCTTTGAGGTATGCAATTTTGATGTTTAATTTTCAACCCTTGTCTATCGGACTGGCTCTTCTCGGTTTCCTTCACTACTGGTACTTACTAAAAAAAAATTAGGTTATTTTATGCGTAGAATTCAATTTTGGCCTTTTTAAATGTGGAAATTAACAAAAACTTAAGATATATAAACCCTAACTGAACTAAAGTAGAAAGTAAATTATACCCATCTATAGCCTAAACGAATGCAATATCTTCCAAAAAAAAATCATACAATATCTTGTTTCGAAAGTATACACTACCCTGAAAGGATGCATATTATAAGTTAGGTTAGGTTAATTTTAGTTAGGTTAGATAAGGAAAGTGCAACTCACCCCTCTTAAATAGTTGTTATAATCTATTACTGCGTTGGTTTTTAATTCCGAAAGGGGTATTGTATACTTTCGAAACAAGATATTGTATGATTTTTGTGGAAGATAGTGCGTTCATTTTGGCTATCGGTGGGTATAATTTACTTTCTATTTTAGGTTAGGGTTTATATATCTTAATTTTAGTTAATTTCCGCACTTAAGAAAGGCCAAAATTGATCGATGTCATGGATCTGGTCTACGAAGTTCAGTAAATTTTTTTGTCATGTGTAATTTCGATATCTTTCTTGAATTGAGAGACTCCTCTTTAAACAATGTATAGTTGAGTAGCAACTACATTTATCCTCTCATTCCCAAGTACACACACATTTTCTTTACTTTTAACAACATGAATCACTGCGAAAAATGCGAATCATTTTTTATTTTATGTAAATTCGAGAGAGAGAGAGAGAGAGAGAGAGTTACAAGGAAAAGAAGTACCTCAAAAGGCATTGCGGCCCATACCGAGGAGGTACCAATGGCAACGGGAGCCAGGGAAAATTTGTAAAAGTTTATTTTTCTTTCAACTATCCTAGCAGTAGTAGAAAACTGGATAGTAAAGTAGAAGGCTCTCTCCCCACCCTCCGCTCCCTCCCTGCCAGAGGCAGGTACGGAAAAAGGTTGAAGAAAATACCTTGACCCTGGAAAAGTAGCCAAGGAAATTTTACAGGAAAGTGGAGAATATATAAATAGCTCTATATTTAGCTTGCTCACAGAGACACTGAGCAAGCGAACTCCTGCAGAGTTTTCTGAGGTTTTAATCTTAAACTATGAGTGTGTTCAGTACTTTGTCTAGCCTATTTTTAAAACAGATTTACACTTTGACTGGAAACAACCTCTGAGAGAGAGAGAGAGAGAGAGAGAGAGTACCAAAATAACTTCCATAATAGAGATAGTAGCGGTAAAAAAATTAAAAATTAGTACAGCTCTGATGCATGCTGAACAATTTGCAGGTTTGCGTGCCTTGCCTTAGTATTTTTTATGATTATACTTCAGAGCATTGAGGATGATCTCACTGCAGTCGTAACAGCGAGCTCTAACCTCTTGGATTGTATTTTTAATGGTTTTTGTACGTCTGGCACTTTTAAATGTTGTACGATATTTCTAGTCAAGCAGTACTACCAACCGGAAGTTGAAAAATTAGAGTAATGGAGTTAAGTCGGTGACATTTAAAAGAAAGGAAAAAGTATTAAATGGATGGTTTTTTAAATATTTTTTATTCTAAAATTTGCAACAGTATAATACATATATTAGAATATGAATTGAATGCACATAGGCATAGGCCACGAGCACAGATAAGTAAATGGCTTCTGCTCAGGGTCTCCCTACCTTCCTGTACGACTTAGGTTAGGTGGGTGTTGGCTTAATGCCGTCGACATTTCTCTTGTGGCGATGAAGAAGCTTAATTTAGTTGCATTTTAATCATGTGTTTCCTAATAGCCTATGATATAATTTAATGTGAACTATGACACAGTGCACTATATAAATGTAGTGTGTGTTCAACATATTAGTTATACCTAAATCTACTATAAATGAATCGTGCGAGCTTCTACCTACTAACACGAACAACGAGGTAAAAAAGGTAAGTGTATTATGATATTCACTACGCCTTAGTATAACGGACATAACAATAATGGGCAAAACTTTGTCTCTGAACAGTGAATATTGTCTGAATAGTAGAGTCCATAACGGCTTGCTATGTTAAAACAGGTTAAACTAGGTTAGGGCCATATAGACTCTCAAGAGACATTGTCTGGATAGTAGAGTTTTAGGATCTTTTCGGTTTTACGGCCTGTAATATTTTTTAACTGTTTTTTATTGTCCAGTTTTAATCGAGGATTTCAAAAATAACATTCATGTTTTAGAGAAGCAAATAGTGAGGCAGTTATATGCAATTTAACAAATTTAAAATATATATTTTTAAACCGTATTGGGATCTTTTTGGTTTGACGGCCGGCGGAAAAAACTAGTCATGGCTACGGGACCGTCAAATTCTAGCTTCTACCAACTGGTTAGGTTAACTGAATGCCAGTTAGGTTAACGAATGCTCGGTTAGGTCAACTGTACGCCCTTGACGATTGGTTAGAAGTCATGATATTTTCGTTAGTTTACTGTCAAAACAAACGAAAATACCATGACTTAACCTAACCAATCGTCATGAGCGTACACTTGACCTAAAACTTTCAGGGATTTTGGAATCTTAAAGCGTATATGATATTCTCTGAACTAAAATGTATAACTACCTCACTATTTGTTTCTCTAAAACATGAATGTTATTTTTGAAATCCTCGATTAAAACTGGACAATAAAAAACAAGTTAAAAAATATTACAGGCTGTAAAACGAAAAGATCCGAGTTTTACTTGATAATCATATTTAGGCTTACTTTAACTAGGAAAACCATTACAAACATTACAATAATTTTAACAGAACATTTTACTATTTGACAAAGAATAATTAAAATATTGATAGACTATTTTTATTTGATTTGACCCTTAAACTTTATCCTTAATAGAATGTTATGATGACGTAATGTATGGTATTATTGCGGAAATTGTCATTGTTTAGAAACGGAAAAGGTGTTTGTGGAAACTGTACTTAGTTCATTTATATACATAAATGAAACACTTTAAAATAGACGTTCACCAAATTTTCGGTTACTTCAGTGATTGTTTCTGCACGAAATACGAGATGTTTACTTAGATTGTTGAAAAGTTAAGAAACTCGAGAATGAGCTGCTTTGTGTTGATTAATGCCATTCTGATAAAAGCTACATCGGGATTCATTCGTTGCCACTAGGCGATATGTGCCGTTCTAATCGGCCACTTCTGGCTTCACTGTTGCAACGAGGCGTTATGTAAAAATAGATCATACCACGTAGGTTATATTTTTTAAAAACTTGCATAGACTCAATTCTATGATACAGGTAGAACTAAGACTCTTAAGATCTCGTAATGGAAAAGTAATTGCAAAATGTTAATTTCTTGCTTAAAATCCAGGAATTCATATTTTTGAGAAATTTGTCATTATGAGCTGCTCCTTTGTTTAGACTTTAGAAGCAGGAAAAGGTTATTTGTGGAAATCATAACGCAACACTAGTTTCCGCAAAATCAGCGTTTCAATCGACTTTATCTGGTGAATAGTTGGATGCGGAACGGTCTTCTCTATATACACTAGATGTAGCGAGTGTAGGACCTGGTTCTGATTAATCAGTTAATCATTGTTTCGAATTTAATCATTAATTAACCAAAAAATATTTTTAGAAAATGATGAAGTGATTCATTTTCCTCAATTTCAGCATAATTTTACCTTAAATTTTGTAATGTATCATTTGAATTTGACACCTTTTTGCGTGTATAAACTGTCTAATCCGCCCATGCCTGATTTCTTGAACTAAAGCAAACTAAATGTTTGAGCAAACTGCTTTCTTTAGTCTTATCTCGCGCAACAGAACAAATATAGCTCTTTCTTACTCTTTTCAGAAGTATTTAATTTTTAATAATTTTTAACCAGTTAATCATCGGTTAATTAGAAAATTTCATCATTCATCACTTTCCTAAAAATGATTAATTAACCACGCCCTAGTAGCGACCCGTGGTTCGAATTTTACGTTAAGCTGTAGGTCCCCGTCATATGAACAAAGTTAAACCCCAAACATTTTCTTAAATGCAGCCGTTTTCTTTAATGCCGTGTTCCCTCTCATTGGCGACTAAAATGACCCCTCCTCTCCACAAAAAATGTAAATTTTCGGTTATTGGTTTCCACACACAATATATTTACTTAGATTGCTGTGAAGTTATTAAAGAACTCAAATATATAATGAGTTGCATTGTTTTAATTAATGCCATTCTGATACAAACTACATTAGGACTCGTCCGTTGCTACGAGGCTGCTATGTAAATAGGCTATATAAATGTAAAAATAATTGAGTTATCCTTCTATTGTTATGAAAATTATATAGTACAAACATAACCAATAAGAATTTAATGTCTTAATGTAATTCAGCTGGATTTGTTTTGTATATTAATTCGCAGTTTTCTTTTAAAAGTTTTCAAATGAGTTTGACTGATTTTGTATATTATTATTGTGATATATACAAGTATAAATTAGCACTTCGGTCTTCGTTTGTGCTAAAAATCTATACATAGGTCTTCAAAAGAACTTTGGCCTCGCATTTTTTTGCGAGTTCCCATGTTCAACCAAGTGATTGATATATGCAAATATAAATTCGCACTTCGGTCTTCATTTGTACTAAAAATCCATACATACTGTAGGTCTTCAAAAGAACTTTGGCCTCGCATTTTCGCGAGTTCCCGTGTTCAACCAATTTTTGCTAAGAAATGTGTAAATAAAATTTTAAAATGGTAGTCTTGTTCGTAAATGTCACCTTTTCTCTCCATTTTTCAAAGAAATGTTCAGGCCTATCATTGATAATTGTTTCTTTATAAACATTTTTCTTGGACACGGTATGGATCACCTGAAGATCAGGGCCCCCAGCCTTCTTTAGTTATCCTTATAAGGCTAACTAACGAAAATATCACGACCTAACCTAACCAATCGTCAAGGGCTTTTTAGTTAGCCTTATAAAACTAACTAAAGAAGGCTGTGGACCCTGATTTTCAGATGATCCCACGGTACAGTAGAAAGTATTTTCTCATAAAGCCATAGCAAAAACTTGCGTTTTCAGTAATTATTCCCATAAAAGTGGTTGAACCAACTTATTGAGAAAACTTGATAAGTGGTTGTAGCTCGGTTTTTTTATTTAGTTAAAGAAGTTGGTAATGGCTAAAGATGGTTGACTTGTATAGTTCAAAATGGTCCTTTGAACCATTATTTACTCTGAAGGTCGAAGTCGATACTTTTAATTGAGCGAATTAACCAGTTTTCCTTTTCAGTATTTCAGTGCACTGTAATTTAAACTTGTGAAGATTTCTTAGTTAGTTGAATCTTTGAAGAAAGTTTATTCAGTTGATATTTGGAAAAAAAAAGTCTTCATCAAATCTAGTAAATTCTTATTCAGTTTCAATAACTAAATGTTTGGGATGCATTTTAAAAAATTTGTAGGCTTTAATTATATCATGCAAATAGGCGTAATACTTTTTCTGTATACTTTTTCACTTACGTTATTATTAAAAGGTGTTCCGATTTGCTTAAAAAAATACCAAATAGATAATTTAATGGCTGTATTAGATTTTAAACATTTTAAACAAAGTTGCTACACACAAGTATTAGGAAGATGTATTCTGAACTAAAGCTTTTGCTATTTGCACTTTAGAACCAGTGCTCATTTCAAAATTTTGACTGTCTTCAGTGTGCTCTCGCGAGCAACGTATACTGTATGTATGTTAGGCGACCTTGGTTTCAAGCATCAAAATAAGTCTTCAGATGTCAAAAAATAAATACGATAAAAAATTAAAATTAAATGTTACGGGTAACCATTTTTAATATAATATAAATGTTACGAATGACTATTTATAATATATTAGTTCTAACCACGACTGAAACGTCCTTATTGGCTTTACCTTCAAATATTTAATTTGTTTCATTAGGAAGTTAACTCAGCTTGGGCTAATAAACAAAAAAAAAGTATAGTTTTTTAATTGATAGAATTAAAAATAAGTACAAATATAAAACTAAAATCCGAACACATTTAGATGTCTTGTGGGGCCGCGCAGTTAATTTTCCGCATTTATATTAGTTACCGACAAACCAATTTTGCGCGTTACCAAATTGTATATATTTTTTCATTGTGTAATTAAAAATATATATATAAATTTATGTACATACTTATTTATAAAGATTATATATGATTCTTAAAATTACACAATGATAAAATATATACAATTTGGTAACGCGCAAAATTGGTTTGGCGGTAACTAATATAAAAATAATATAAATGCGGAAAATTAACTGCGCGGCCCCACAGTCTAAACGAAGTCATTTTAGAATACTGTAAGCAATCAGTTAGTATAATTTCTATATGTTTAAAGTACAGTATTTTATTTCTTTTTAAAAAATCTCTCTCTTTTCAGGTATCCACAACTCCACTAGGTCCCCAGTGATAATCATGGCACCATCGGTTAGAACCCTGGCAGAATATAGAAGATTAATTTTACCATGATTTTCTCTGATCCATGACTATGGCCCTGTTGCCAATACGAATCAAAATGCTCACCTAAGGATTTCCATGAACGGCTCAGCTGGCCACTACTCTATTCATGCTAGACTATTTTATTCAGTCCGAGGTTACCCTTCAAAACTAAACTGTTAATTTTACTTTAGTCGTATTTCTGTTACTCGCAATCTTATGTAGTTAATTTTATATCCAATCAATAAATTAGCTTTTCTTTTGGAATAAAATTTGGCAACTTTTAATATTACCATCATTTTTCCTTATGAAATTTACGCAGAAAAGATCCAAATTACTAGGTTATTTCTGAGAGATTTAAAGGTAATGTAGATGAGTGAGAAGCGCACGAGGATGTGAAGTGAATAATTATGTACTGTACGTTAGAGATAGAAAGTTAGCAGAACTGACGGTGAAACAGTAAGTAAAGAAGTCAAAGTATCGGAAGGGCTCAGAATATACGACGACAATGTTAAATTGCTAAATATTGTATAAAGTTAAATGATTATGCAGAAACGGACGAGTATGATTTTGAACGAGAATCAATAACAGAATCGCTTTGTGCATGCTAATGCTGCGGTCTTAGTAAATGAATTAAGAACAGCGACAGCTAAAATAAATGAAGTATCGTAACTAAATCTGATATCAGTGAGTAAGGAATGAGAATACTTTCGGGAAGAGACGATTGGAATAAAGGTGTCGAATGTAAGAAACGAGAAAAAGATTGTTTTGCTTACGTTTAGAGTATGGGACATGACAGTCGAATTAAACTGGTATATGGTGTAATGGCAGTGTGTAGCTGCTGAAGTAGAGCTAAGGTGGTTATCCTCACTTCAAATGAGCCAACAGGTTCTACCTGTATTTTTAATATGTATCAAAATAATAAATAAATTATTTTACGACCTTTTCATCATTAAAATTTCAACCTTCAATATTCGCTTGAACTTTGGATTCAAAATTGTATTAAGTTCAATGTACATACAATTATGTATATTTGCAACAAATGCTTCGGGCGTAATATGCAAAAACTGAATGAACTACAACAGGCACAGTATTCGCGGGAATGTGGTCGCATTACCTTAATACTGGTCGCTGTTCCCATTTTTTCTTCCCGATGGTCGCGGGTTTGAGTGGCTATATTACATGAATAATTAGAGTAATTTAATTTAAACTAAAAGTGGTATATAAATGTGTATAGAGGAGACGTGTAGGAAGTTGATGCGGGCTAAATTAAAAGGAATTTTATCTGCACGTATCAACCGGAGTACACAGATCCCAGTGCCA